>CM076847.1:101656128-101971897 GCA_039519185.1 Astragalus membranaceus
TGTGTTACTGTTTTATTTATAGGCAGGTTGGCTGATCTGTTGAGAGGATAGTGATGTGTGCTTGTTTTGGCACAACAGGGTTTTTTTTCAATAAAGAGGTATTGGCTTTGGATTATAAGAGGAAAAAGCAAGTATGGTGGAGAGGAGGAGCAGCAACTTGCCTGTTGGTGCCTTGTTGGTGCAAAATTGGAAAAGCAACAAAGGAACAAGAAGAAATTAGTTTTAGCATATTACTCAAAGAGACTGTACCTGACTGAGGGGGGGCACATACTCCCTTTTTTTGTTTTACTTTTTTTTTTGTCTCTAAATGTAATTAATTTTTGTAAACTTTGATTATTGTATTTATTGTAATAAAAAAAGACTTGGACATGTTTGACCATTCCTCTATTTATTCTGATTTCAATTCATTTTTTGGTTAAGTGAGAGAGAGACAAAACTATTATTAAAAACTATTATTAACGAGCGTCAAAACGAAACACGCGTGTACAATGGGACGCGACCGCGCGTCTGCAGATGAGAATATGCGAACCCGTGCACCAAAATAAACACTCGTACACAACGAGACGCGAACACGCGTCTGCAACGAGAATACGCGAATTTGCGTACTAAAATAAACAACCGTACACAACGAGACGCGAACACGCGTTCGCAACGAGGACAAAAATGTGTAGATTATAAAAAAAACGCATGCGCGCACAATGAGAAGTAGCACGCCTATACACGACTAGGAACGAAACACAAACGACAAAAACAGTATTTTGGATCTTCTAGTTTTAAATTAGCCGGACAAAATTAGGGTATGACAGCTGCCCCTCTTTATTTATATTTTACTAGGAGACATGAAGGGTTTCCAAATTTCTCGAGTAAAATAGAAATAAAGATAAAAAGACACTAATTTTGTCAAGACTATTTTTTAGAAATTATTGAAAGATGATGGGTTGACATAGAATAAAAGTAGATAAGGATCACCGGGGATCTGAAGGAGCGCTAGGGCTCTGATGGTCTAATTCGCAGTCGATGCTTGACGCATTGATTGGAGTTAAACTGAAGGACCGACGAGGTCTGAAGGGCATGCCTAAGCCTGATGGACCCATAGGTCTGATGGAGCGCAAACTAGCAACGGTACTAGTAAAACGGTCTGTTGGGGGGGTGGCCTTTTTCGAGCGGCCATGGGGGCAAGGTCAGGTCGTTGACCTGATTTGCACACCTCGAAGGACGTGCACTGTGTTTTTTAGGCGGACACAGCTAGTCTGAAGGGCCTGGGGCCGGATGATCCGTCGGTTGCTCGATAACGCGACGTGCGATCTGGATTGAAGGACCATTGATGGTCTGAAGGAGCGCTTGGGCTCTGAGGGACCGCTGGGGGTCTGGAGGAGTACTGAGATTCTGGGTTGTGGTATGAGACCAGCGCTTGGAGCACTGACTTCGAGGGAACAAACTATTGGGATTGGTACGGGGCGTACATGCCTTGAACATACCTAATGAATGCATTCACCTGAGACGGGAAAAGCTATCTATACGAATGATGTATGCGTGCAATATAGGTATGTGAAATGGTAGGTATCTGATGGGATGAATGAAATGTGGCAGATGTTGTGAGTTGAAGTTGATGGGACATGGAGGTTGACGAACAACGTGTGTGAATGCAGATAAAGTAGGAATGTGGTCGTGCTGATTGATTTTGGTGGAATAATGGATGTAATGGAATGAGCAATTTTTCTCTTTTTATCTTTTTTTGCTTTTTTCTCTTTTTCTTGGTATATGAGTGTATGAAATGCAAAGTGTGAATGAGATGCAAATGTAATGCTTTGACGCGAATGCCATGCATGGTACAAAGATATGATTAGTAATGTAAAAAAACTCTTTTTTTTGGGGGCAACGATGAGACCGGCACTTGGCACATCTATCGAAGCGAACAATGTCATGTGTGTAATGTGATGAACGTGCAATGATTGGTATCTGGGGGATGATGAATGAAATGGGTATACCATGGGTGTTGAACCTGATGGAATGAGAAAAGTTGACAACGGTGTGTGAGATGTGAATGTGACTGTAGTGATTAATTTTTGATGTGATGATAAATGTAATGGATGGACTTTTCTTTTTGCTTTTTCTTATTTATTTGCTTCTTTTCTTGATGCATGCAATGCGTATGTGAATATGATGCGAATGTAATTCTTTGATGCAAATGCTATGGTGAATAAAGGAAACACATGAATGCATAGCAAATAATATGATTGGTGACGTAGAATGCTTTTGGCAACGATGAGACCGGCACTTGGCACGTCTATCGAAGCAAAAAAGTGTTATAGGTATGCAATGTGTGCGATGCGAAAGCAAATGGACTACGATACTCTGTGATTGATGGATGCTGAAGCTGGTCGGAAACAAATTGATAAGCTGTGGATGCGGATGCGGATAACATGCGAATGCAAATGTACTACTTAGATGTAGGTGTTATGGTAGATGCATGGTTTGATGTATGGTGCAATGATTGGATGTTTGTCGGGATGCGGAAAGATGTTTTTTTGTGTTTTCGCTTTATTGCCCTTTTTTGGTATGAGAATGCGAATATGATAGATATGTGATATTTTGATGCTTGGTTTTAATTCTAGAATAATGAGGACATGTATAATGCATGATTTGTTGGTAACAACATTTTTTTGTTTTTGTAAGGATGCAAAAATGTTTGATGTGAAACGAAACTTTTGATGGTGGAAACAGAGAGCTGAACATTTTGAATTGATCGTTCCTTGGAAGAAAGATTTTTGATGGCTTGGACTTGAACTCTGGTAAGCTCAAGATTGTCATCTTGAAAAGTGTGGCTTGCAGCAATGTATTAGTGCCCTTTCTAGAGATCAAGATGTGTATTTGCGGATGGGTTCTCATTTGATTATGATGTCCCATGATGGCTAAGCTTTCAAGTCTAAGATGTTAACTTAAAGGGATTGTCATTATTGTGTGTCTCTCTCTTTGAAGCATTTGCTTAATAAATATGTAAAACAGTGCGAATGCAAATGAATGTGCCAGTTGACTCAAGGTTTCAAGAAATGTAGGGTATAGTCAAGTGTGACACATGAGTGGAGTGGAGGATGAGGTTTATTGGCTCAAGCTTATGAGAGATAAGCTTGCCCCAAGGTAAAAATGTTTGACTGCCCCAATTTTGACTTCAAATAGTGGGGAGTGAAACAATCTGCCTTTGTCTAGGGAGGACGATGACAACTAAGGATATGGACTGATTGAGGGATTGGGAAATATGCTGGTATTGAGGGTGACAAGTGACTAGGAATGAATGGAATGGGAGGCAAAAGGATTCTTTCGGGCCGAGGGATATGATGCCCCGGTCTACAAGAGGACAAGGTTGCCCCAATCCATGAAAGGTGCAGATTTCCCCATCTCGAGTGGGATTGTGACAGGGTGTAAAGTTAGAATAATGGTTTGGAAATTGGTCTGGTACGGCTACATGAGTGTAGTATATGAACGGGATGGAGGATGAGGGTATTTTGGGGATGCTAAAAAAATCTCCCTGAGTTTGAGTGGAATGGAGGGTGGGGTATTGTCCCATTCAGAGATGGTAAGTCAAGTAACTGCCTTAGTAGGGATTTGTGGTTTTCCTTGGGAATGATTCCACAAGCTAAGACAGTCAAGAGTTTTTGGTTCGATGAAAATTCACTTTGTTGATGATCACTGTTATCTTCTCTTGATGAACTTCGAGCGTGCAAGCCTTTTTAAGTTTATTTTTTTATTTTTTGTGTAATAATATTTTTCTCTTTGTTTTTTTTTTTTGAGCAAATAAATTATTCTGATTGTTTTGTCCTATAGTATAAGCTATGAGAAAAATGGAAGCAACCAATCACTGATCAGAATAGGCCTTAGGATTGTAATATGGCTAATGGCTAATGATTACTTTGCTCTTGAGAGTGTTCGGGGTTGGTTGAGACAAATAATCTTTTATGCGCTTCATGGTAGAATGAACCTGTTTTAGGGTTGTAGCGCATTTGAGGGTTTATGGAGGATAGGACGCTTAGGCTAAAGGAAGTGTTTGAGGGTTTATTTCAGACAATGATCTTTTATATGCTCGATGGTGTGAAGTGTCAGCTCACAAATTCTACTTTTTTTGGTTTTCAGGATTTTTCGATCCTCTTTTTTTATTTCACTTTTTTGTGATTTTTTTCTTTTTTCTTTCGAGCTGAGCGAGCTGTTAGATATGGGATTGATCCTTGTCTAAGGTGTTTGAAAGGTTTTTGATTTTTTGGCTCGAAGTGGGTAGCAAAGGGCATTTCTCTTTTTTTGGATATAGGAAAATGGCCAAACTCCAATTCAAATCATGATTGCTTATTTTATTGAAATTGTAACTATAGGACAAAACTTCATTTTAATATATTTGCTTTTTCTTTATTATTATTTTTTTTATGCCCTAATTTTTGCTTAGATTGCTCTTGTGAGTTTTCAACCTAACGGGCTTTTCTTTTTTGGATTTCTTTTGTTTTTTTTTTACTCAAAGGACTTGCACGAGTGTTTAGAATGCTAGCAGAAAATCTTAGTGGTCATTACTCTGCCTCAGTATGGAGCGTACAAAGCGTTATTCGTGAAATTTCATCACTGGGGGAAAGCGAATGAAATACTCTTGTGGGGACTGGGCCTTTTATGGATGGTTGGGTCTGGTTTTGGAAGTGGCGGAAAGACGGGGGTAGGATAACTGACTCAAACAACGGTAAACACACATGTCAGGTTAGTTTATTTTGCAAATGCTTCATGGAGAGTTAACACCGCTTAAGATAGAACAATTTTAATTGTCAAAACCACACAAGTTAACAAAATAGACATTTAAGCTTCTCGTCACAGGTGTGAGATATATGTTGGCTAATGTCTTTGGTGGGTGTTATACCCCAATTTTGTCCGTCTTCTTTTTCTAGTTTTAGTCGTTTATTTTTTTGTAAATCGTGTTTTGAAGTCGCGTGATTACGAGAATTATCAGTATGGCGTCTCAGTTACTAATCCTAGCCAATTTCAATTACCCTGTTCAACTAAATCGAAATACCGTTGTTTTAAATTAGGCATGCACGCGAATGATCGGTCGTTTCGTGCGTTCTTCAATTTAATCTTCGTATTTGGATTTAAGTCGAACCTAATTGAGACTAACAAAGTCATTTTTCTCGCGATTGGGCTTGTCATTTCAATTTGGGCTTAAGAACGCGATTCTGAGGTAATTTTTTAGCGTTTCTAGTTAACAGGCCCATTTTTCTATTTTTGGGCCTCGTTTTAGCGTATTTGTTTAGTCTGGCCCGTTCTCGTCTTTGTATTTGGCCCGACTCCTTTTTCTTGTTATTAATCTTATTTTGTTAAGCAATATAGTATCAAAAAAATGTCAAAAAAAATTCTATTTAATTTTATTTACAATTTAATAGTGTCCAAGATGTCCAAAAGTCCAAAAATACAAAAAATGATAATATTAAAAATACCAAAAAATACAAATCCGAAAATGCAAATAATAATAGGCAGCAGCAGCAGATTCAGGGTTTCCAGCTGCTGGGCCTAGGTCGATCCGCTCCAAAACCTGAAAAATAATTCAAAGCCCGGTCAAAAGCAATTAATGCCTAAACCTAAAAATGCAGTATAAATCAGCAGTCAAACAGCAGTAGCAGGACACGGAATTCAAGGCAGAAATAATACTGCGAAAATCACAAAAAAAAGGGGTTAGAGTTTCACATTGAAACCCTAATCCACCAAACACAATTATGAGTTCCTAAATATACAAGAGGGAAGAAGCAGCAGTCAGGAGGGCAATATTTTGCACAACAGCAGTTATAATCAGTCAGACAAACACACAGGGAAATATCAGATGCTGGAGTTCAGGTTAGTTACTGTACTTTTAAATTTGAAACATCGAAAATATTTCTAAATGCTTGCTGTTAGTGTCTTAATCTATTAGGCCTAGAGTCATTTATTTATCTGATTGTTCGTTATAATTTGAAACAATCGGTATATAATGTTATCAAAATACAGTAAGCAATAGAAGAAATCAGAATTAGGAAAAAAGAGAATCAGAACACAAAACAAAAAAAAAATAGAGAAGTAACAGAAGAGAGAGATCAAATCGTAAGCAAAAATCACAAATAGAAATTAGGTTTTTCTTTTAGGAAACTCAAACAGATTAGAAAGGGAAACAATTTCAGAAGCTAGGAATAGGGCAAAAATCAGAAGGCCAAAATGTACACCAATTTCGGTTTAGGTCTTAAAATCAGAATTGGAAATAGGATCGGAAGACATAGAATGAAATAGGAAGAAAAAGGGAACTGTACCAGCTCCGACCACCGTGACGGTGGTCGTCTCCCAGCACCTCTCCGTCATCGCCACCGCGAGCCGCCGTTAATGCTCGTTGTCATCACGTCATAGCTCCATCACCACCGTGAGGATTTCTCTCTCCCCGTCATCGCACCATCTTCGACGCCGTCCACCACCTTCGTTGACCCGTTTACGCCGTCCATCACTGTCCAGGTCTGGCCGTTCTCGTCTTCACCCCCACCGAAGACGTCGCCATCACCTCTGTCTCTGCCGGTCAAGGAACGGCCGGCCGTCGTCGCTTCCTCTTCCCTCACCACCACAGAACACCAACGCTGATTTCCCCTTCCTTATCTCTTCGCGTCGCCACCGTCACCTCTCCATCTCTTTCTCTCCACGGTTCCCTTTTTTTCCTCCCTCTTCTCTCCATTCTCCCTCTGCGCATCACGCCCTCTCTCTCTCCCCAAAAATCACGCCCTCTCTCTCTCCCCAAAAATCACGCCCTCTCTCTCCCAAAAAATCACGCCCTCTCTCTCTCCCCAAAACGTGGCCGCCGCGGCGCAGCAAGAGAAGAGGAGGAAATTAGGTTACAAAAACCCTAATTTCCCCTTTTATACCCTCTCCCTTTTTTTAAATTCAATTTTAATTTTAATCTTTTAAAAACAGATTCGGTTCCTTTATACACCACCCATTTTAATACGCACCCCCTATTGAAAGCCCACGGATTCGTGGACAGTCTACAATATGGGCTGCTACTTTTTACACCCCAATTTTAATAATACAGCTCCCCTTTTATTCACACCCTTATTTTACCATTTCACCCCCTTTCTCGTTTTTTTTAATTTAATTTAATTCTCTTCAAAACAAAATAATTTCTCATAAATTAAAAACTTTGTCAATAGTCTTGTGAAGCCTTTGCTTGCAGGATTATTAACAACGAGGTACTAGTGGTGATCACTTGGAGCCTTTGCTCAATTGATCATCACGAATGCCTAATTTTCCTAAAGATTTTCACTAGATCAAAAACTTTGTTAGTAGTCTTGCGAAGTCTTTGCTTGCATGATTATTAACAATGGGGTGCTAGTGGTGATCACTTGGAGCCATTGCTCAATTGATCATCATGAAAGCTTGATTTTCAAAATTAAACAAGATAAAAAACAAACATTTTCTACAAAGAAGAACTACGTAGCTTTGAATTCTCCATCGCACCAGGAGATACGTAGGAGCGGGTCACATCCCGTCAAGCATAACAAATAAAAATCATTTTCACAATAAGTTTTCAACAATTATTTTCAAAAGAACAAGAACTACGTCGCCTTTGATTCTCCACCCGGAGATACGTAGGAGCAGGGCCACGCCCCTGTCAAGCGCAAAAACAAATAATTTCTAAATAAAAAATACAAACACATCTCTTTCAAAAATCAAAAATCTTATTTTCAAAGTAGGGGATTAAGTCGGTCGTACGGCCGGGTTAATCATTGTTTTAGGATAAGTGAACTGTGGTCCTTCAGAGCCCCAGCGCTCCTTCAGCCCCCAGCGGCCCTTCAGACCCCCAGTGGTCCTTCAACACAGATCACACAATCCTAAAACCCCTATATTAAAAAACACCAAACACACGAACATTTTCTACACAAGAACTACGTAGCTTTGAATTCTCCATCGCACCGGGAGATACGTAGGAGCGGGCCATGTCCCGTCAAGCGCTTCTTTCTAAAAACCTTTTTTTTTCTCCCTTTTTCTCCAAAAATAAAAAATCTATTAAGTTCTTTAATTCATTGTCAATAAGAAGTACAGAGGCAAAGTTGAATATTTTTAGGTCAACATATAAAAACCACATATTTAATTAAAGGTTCCCTCTCAGTAGAGAGGACGTGTGGGGTGTCAACACCTTCCCTGCGCGTAACCGACCCCCGAACCCTATTCTCTAGTTTCGCAAGACCAATCGCTTTCCAAAAAAGGTTTTCCTAATATTTTCCTTAATAAATATTGGTGGCGGCTTCATTGTCTTAAGAAAAGTTGTGAACGAGGAAGGTTCTCCCTCGGGGACTTTTTCGGGCG
The DNA here is from genome assembly GCA_039519185.1 of Astragalus membranaceus. Classification (NCBI taxonomy): domain Eukaryota; kingdom Viridiplantae; phylum Streptophyta; class Magnoliopsida; order Fabales; family Fabaceae; genus Astragalus; species Astragalus membranaceus. Next base: position 101,664,469 of record CM076847.1, read on the forward strand.
CAACAGCTGGCGACTTCACTGGGGATACCAAAAAAAAACATTTTTTTTTCAAAAGTGGGTCAAGCCTAATTAATTAAATGTGTGGTTTATATGATTGATTTGAATATCTTGCTTTGCCTCTCTTCTTCTTCCTTTTTCATAAGCATGTTACATCCATGTGCATTCTTATTCTATGTTTGCTTTTGCAATAGATAGTTACTTCTTTGCTTAGTTCCCTCATGCATTTCTTCCCCTTTCTTATCATGTCCCCTTCTTCTCTGCTCCCTTTCCTATGGTAAGCACATGCATACTTCCCCTTTCTTATCATGTCCCCTTCTTGTTTGCTCCCTTTCTTGAGGTAAGTAGTGCATTGTTATTGGCACCCTAGATTAGTTTATATTGGATCGATATTGAACCCTAGGATAAACAACATGCTATTTGTCTGGACTGCTCTGGATTTTCATTTGCAGGTGGAGAAGGGTAGTTATTCCTAGGTGTTGTGCCATCGACACACACTTCACATCCTATACTTGTGAGCATTGAGTGGGGCCTAAAACCCAAGGTCTGAACAAAAACCTAGGAGAGTGGGAACGATTAGTGACTGCCATTCGTAGACCTTTGTCTGTATGGCTCTCATGAAAGTTCCACCCAAGAGTACGCTTTGTCATGATGCCTCACACTCGGTAGCTTTCTACGATTGTGAGTGCCATCATGAGAGAGACTTTAGCTCTTGGTTGCCATTGTAAGGAAGTGATTAGAACCTACATGGGAGGATTACCCCTTTCGTCGACTTTAGACCCTAGGATTCCCACCCTTTGTAGGACACGGGGGCACGCCTTTGTTTGTTGCATTAGTTTAGGCATTCCTTTTTCTTAAACTCTATTTCAAAATCGTAGAAAATAATATCCTTATTTTCTTACCCTCTTTTTATGTAAATGACACATCATTTCGCATCCACATCATTTCGCACCCACATCATTTCGCATTCACATCGTTTCGCACCATTGCATTTGCATCTAAAAAAAGTTTGAAAAAAAAAAAATTCATCTTGCATTCCCTTTCATTACATAAAGATAAAACAAAAAAAAAACAATTATCATCTGCATAGCATAAGCATTTCATTTATAATCATGCAAAAAATCCTCGTCAAGTTCATCCAGGATGAGACATTCATGCATAAGCATTATTTCAAAAAAAAAGACACAGTAGAACTACGTAAGCTTTGATTCCTCATTACAATGGGGATACGTAGGAGCGGGTCATACCCCGTCAAGCACATTTTTCTAAAACCTTTTTCCAATAAATCATTTGCATCTCCAAATGATTTTCAAAATCATGTTCCAAAACTAAAAAACAAAAAAGAAAATCATTGAGAGTATCATGCATTTCATTGCACACAAAAAAAAGCATCTCATTCATAATCATGAATAAAAATCATCATTTAGAAAAAAACATCATTCCTGCATCTTTCATCATTCAAAAGAAAAAGGGGGCATCGGCATTTCATGTCTTGTATTGCCTCTATAAAAATCATTTTGAAAAAAAGGGGCATCATTCTTGCATCATTCGCATTGGCATTCCATATTTTGTCTTGCATTAAAAATAACAAAATTATTTAGAATAAGCCACACTCTTCGAGTGGTGATTCTCCACGCATTTGCATCATACTTGCATATCATAATTTGTTCATTCATTCATTGCATAAAATAAGAGTTGTGATGAGAAGCGGGACGTTCTTGCGAAACAATCATCCTTTTTGAAAAAGTTTATCCTTACTTGGTTGCAAACTCAAGGTGTTCCAAGGCACTCAGTTTTTCGAATCAATAGCTCATTTGCATTTCTTTCAAAAGCACTGCATCCCATCCATTCTATGACAAAAGACTGAAATAGTGTATCAAAGAAAAAACAAATTTTTAACTGATGTTAACTCTCTGTGAAGCATTCTTCTAATGAGCATGCATGCTATGAGTACATTCTCTTGCTTGGGTCCATTGGTTTTCCTCCCTTACCACAGTTTCCCGTCCAAGTCTAGTCCCGCCCCGTCCACCCATAAAGTGCATATTCTCCCCATCCGTGCGTATTTGACTTTTGGTTCAAGTCCTCCATGCTGGGGCAAGTCTGTGATCATTAATTCCCCTTGATTAATATCATATTCCTTCAGTGCAAGTCTCTCAAAAAAAAAATAATAATAATATAATAAACAAGAAAACAAGCTCGTTAGGTTGAAAACCCGCAAAGGGCGGCCTAGGCAAAAAGGAGCGCCCGGTGGACTGAAAACTCACAAAGAGCAGTCCAGGCAAAAATTAGGGCACAAAAAAGGAAAAAAGAGCAAACACATGAAGATAGATAAATTATTGTTCTAAAGTTAACTCTCATAGAAATAAGCAATCGGGATTTGAAATGAAGTTTGGCCATCTCCTCAAAAACCCCAAAATCCCAGAAAGTCCCTTTCCTACCCACCTTGAGCCAAGGAAAACCAAAATCCAAAGATCACCCTAGGCAAGGATCACCCCAAATAAAAAAATAGTGCATCACTTTTTATCAGCTCTCCCGAGTCAAAGAAGGAAAAGAATCATAAAACAAAAAAAAAAGAAGAAAAAAAAAGGGGAAAAGAGAAAATAAAAAAAAGGGATTCAAAAATGAAAATCCCAAAACAAAAGAAAATACAAAAGAAATGTGAGTGGTGAGCTGGTACATGTTACCACAAAACACAAGAGATCCTTGTCTAAATAAACCTTCAAACACTTCATCATTCCAACACCTGATTCCATAAACCTTCAAACACTTCCTTTGGCCTCAACATCAAACCCCTTAGTCATTCTACCATGAGACACGAATTTGCTTTAACAGAGCCCAAACAAGCCCAATAACCATCTTCCTCATAGACCATTAACCGTCAATCAACGCCAAACAAAACTCATCCTCCCTTTAGCCTCAAACACTTCATTAAGCCTAACCCTCTTTCCTCCACAAAACACCACAATCCCGAAAAGTCCATTCCGATCAATGACCGGTTGCTTTTGTTCTCTCAAATTCTAATCTTAGGACGAACAAGCTTATCTATGTACAATGTGTTTGCTCAAAAGAAAAACAAACGATCAGAAAAAAGAAAGCTGATCAAGAAAGAATAAACCCTCAGAAAAAAGAGAACTGAGGAAACAAAAACGAACAGTCAGAAAAAAGAAAGCTGACAAAATAAAAAAAGAGGGACTTGCACTCCAAAACACATTCAAGATGCATTAAAACAAGGTTTAGTGATCACCAGGTAAGGATTCTTTCGCACCAAAAGTCAAGACATCAGTAGAGAACCAAAGATTTGCACTGAGAATACCACTCACACCCAAAAGTTGGGGCATTCTCTTCGCCACCCACACACCCTAGTCTTGGGAAAGTCTGTTCAATGCCCATCCCATGTCACTCCAGTTGTCAATGTCATTCAAAGTGGGGCAAGTGCATTCTCATTCCTTCACCTCATTCATCCCCATAAAAACCTCACTGGGGAAATTTCTCAACTCACTATGCTAAACAAGACCTTGTCATTCTGATTGGGACAGCTTTGTCCTTGTTATGACTGGGGCAACATCAAATTTTGTGGGTTGAAGCAAAACCCCTTTCATTCTAGCTTTCATCCCAAGAGCCGAAGCGTTCCCAATTCATCATTTTCTACACCCCTAGTTGCTGTCACCACTAGACAGGGGAAAACTATTCACTCATCAAAGACCTGAATTGGGGCAATCTTGTATCTCTTGATCCCTCACAAGCTTCGGCAATAGCCATGTCGGTCATTCCTTCACTTGCCATAAATGCCCATGCCCTAAACCAATTCCAAGTTAACTGACTCATTCATTCACATTTGCACTCCTATGCATGCTTACTAGATAATGCTTCAAAGGAGAGAACACAAGTTGTTTACGTGATATCTAAAATTCAGTCATCATGGAAAGAAGGAGAACACAAGTGAGGTTGTTTGTAAATAAAAACCTTGAGAACACCAGAGTTTGAATCAAATTCAATTTTTCAACAGAATGGTCAATAATCATCTCAAGTCCTTGCATTCAAAATCTCGCATCTCATTATCACAAAAATGTTTACCTCATGCATCTAGGCATTATAGCATATGCATCAAAGCATTACATTTGCATCTTCACATTTTGTGCATTCATCACGTTCCACGTCAGTTGCACAGAAAAAGCAGAAATCTTTTCATTGCATTGGCATCATATTAATGTTCGCACTTCATAAAAAGAAAAGAACAAAATCATTGCATGTCATTCAACACTAGAGCATTACATTTTGCATCAGATATTTCACAGAAAAAGCAAAGAAAGCAAAAAGAAAACAAAGAAAAGAAACCACAAAAGCAACACAAAAGCATTCCATGTCATTCATCATTTCACAAAGCATTCCTTTGTCATTCAATCATCAAACATTAAAGCAGTGCATATGCATCATATTAACGTTAGAGAACAAGAATCATTGCATCAAACATCAGAGCATTGCATCATATTAATGTTTGCATTTCATAGAAAAGCAAAAAGAAACAAACAGAAGTTAGAACAGGAGCATTTCATTCATCAAAGCATCAATCACCGCATAAATTTGCATTCAAACATCAAAGCAATACAGCTGCATCACATCATTACTGGCATCTCATAGAAGAAAAGAAAGCTAGAACATCCCATGTCATTCATCATTTCAACATTTTATAGCAATATTCCCATTTCATAAAAAAAAAAACGAAAAAAAAACGGGGGGGGGGGGGGGGGGGGGAGAGAAAGTTTTCCTTTGCATGTCATTCCATTAAAATACATGAGCATTCATCAAAACTTTGCATTCACATATCCATGATTCTTAAAAGAGCAAAAAGAGAAGCCAAAAGAGAGAAAAGAGAAGAGCCAAGAGAACAACAAAAAGAAAAGAAAAGAAAGAAAAAGAAAAAAGAGAAGCTAGAGAAAAAGACATATAAGAACAGGAGAAAATCATGCATTCATCAGACATAAGCAAAAGAAAAAGAAAATCATGCATTGCGTACAGACAAGAGAAGAAAAGGAAAATCATTGCATTCATCAAGCATATAGGAACAGTAGAAGATCATGCATTCATCCAACATAGACAAAGGAAATAAGAAACTCATCATTCAAAGAAAACAGCAATCATGGCATTTGCATTGCATGCATTTGTTCATTTTCAGCTACAGGTACAAAGAGAGGACGAGCACTTCGGTGTTAGCCCTCGCCCCCAGATTCCAGAAAATGTTCCCCCAAGTTGGGAGTTTAGAGAGAAAAGAAAAGAGAGCGCTCAAGCGCGCATTGCGGATTGGAGCACAGAGATCATCGCTCCCTTCTGCCCAGGTCTCACGTCGCGTACGAGCAACGCGATGGACCGCAGCCCCATGTGAGGTTCAACGGAATAGTTGTATCAGCCTAAGATACAATGGACGCCGTGCATTGATCAGTATATCAGTTCCGGAGCTGATAACGATCCCCCCGGTCGCTCGAAAAGGCCAACAGGAAGCGTGCTCCTCAAAGCCACGTGCAAACTCGGATTCACCAAGAGTCCGTTGAAGGATTACAGGTTTTAGGCAGCCTGGGCAATTTACCGCTTTCTGCATGCCAAGTGCCCATTTACCGCTTTCTGCACGCCAAGTGCCCATTTACCGCTTTTCTGCACGCCAAGTGCCCATTTACCGCTTTTCTGCACGCCAAGTGCCCGTTTACCGCTTTCTGCACGCTAAGTGCCCGTTTTACCTTTTTGCCTCAGGTTTCTCTAGGTAGACAAAATTGGTATAATTTCTGAATTCTTTATTTCTATTTTGCCTCGGAATATGTTTCGGCCAATTCATATTCCTTGTCAAAATCCAAATAAAGAGGGGCAGCTGTTATACCCCAATTTTGTCCGTCTTCTTTTTCTAGTTTTAGTCGTTTATTTTTTTGTAAATCGTGTTTTGAAGTCGCGTGATTATGAGAATTATCAGTATGGCGTCTCAGTTACTAATCCTAGCCAATTTCAATTACCCTGTTCAACTAAATCAAAATACCGTTGTTTTAAATTAGGCATGCACGCGAATGATCGATCATTTCGTGCGTTCTTCAATTTAATCTTCGTATTTGGATTTAAGTCGAACCTAATTGAGACTAACAAAGTCATTTTTCTCGCGATTGGGCTTGTCATTTCAATTTGGGCTTAAGAACGCGATTCTGAGGTAATTTTTTAGCGTTTCTAGTTAACAGGCCCATTTTTCTATTTTTGGGCCTCGTTTTAGCGTATTTGTTTAGTCTGGCCCGTTCTCGTCTTTGTATTTGGCCCGACTCCTTTTTCTTGTTATTAATCTTATTTTGTTAAGCAATATAGTATCAAAAAAATGTCAAAAAAAATTCTATTTAATTTTATTTACAATTTAATAGTGTCCAAGATGTCCAAAAGTCCAAAAATACAAAAAATGATAATATTAAAAATACCAAAAAATACAAATCCGAAAATGCAAATAATAATAGGCAGCAGCAGCAGATTCAGGGTTTCCAGCTGCTGGGCCTAGGTCGATCCGCTCCAAAACCTGAAAAATAATTCAAAGCCCGGTCAAAAGCAATTAATGCCTAAACCTAAAAATGCAGTATAAATCAGCAGTCAAACAGCAGTAGCAGGACACGGAATTCAAGGCAGAAATAATACTGCGAAAATCACAAAAAAAAGGGGTTAGAGTTTCACATTGAAACCCTAATCCACCAAACACAATTATGAGTTCCTAAATATACAAGAGGGAAGAAGCAGCAGTCAGGAGGGCAATATTTTGCACAACAGCAGTTATAATCAGTCAGACAAACACACAGGGAAATATCAGATGCTGGAGTTCAGGTTAGTTACTGTACTTTTAAATTTGAAACATCGAAAATATTTCTAAATGCTTGCTGTTAGTGTCTTAATCTATTAGGCCTAGAGTCATTTATTTATCTGATTGTTCGTTATAATTTGAAACAATCGGTATATAATGTTATCAAAATACAGTAAGCAATAGAAGAAATCAGAATTAGGAAAAAAGAGAATCAGAACACAAAACAAAAAAAAAAATAGAGAAGTAACAGAAGAGAGAGATCAAATCGTAAGCAAAAATCACAAATAGAAATTAGGTTTTTCTTTTAGGAAACTCAAACAGATTAGAAAGGGAAACAATTTCAGAAGCTAGGAATAGGGCAAAAATCAGAAGGCCAAAATGTACACCAATTTCGGTTTAGGTCTTAAAATCAGAATTGGAAATAGGATCGGAAGACATAGAATGAAATAGGAAGAAAAAGGGAACTGTACCAGCTCCGACCACCGTGACGGTGGTCGTCTCCCAGCACCTCTCCGTCATCGCCACCGCGAGCCGCCGTTAATGCTCGTTGTCATCACGTCATAGCTCCATCACCACCGTGAGGATTTCTCTCTCCCCGTCATCGCACCATCTTCGACGCCGTCCACCACCTTCGTTGACCCGTTTACGCCGTCCATCACTGTCCAGGTCTGGTCGTTCTCGTCTTCACCCCCACCGAAGACGTCGCCATCACCTCTGTCTCTGCCGGTCAAGGAACGGCCGGCCGTCGTCGCTTCCTCTTCCCTCACCACCACAGAACACCAACGCTGATTTCCCCTTCCTTATCTCTTCGCGTCGCCACCGTCACCTCTCCATCTCTTTCTCTCCACGGTTCCCTTTTTTTCCTCCCTCTTCTCTCCATTCTCCCTCTGCGCATCACGCCCTCTCTCTCTCCCCAAAAATCACGCCCTCTCTCTCTCCCCAAAAATCACGCCCTCTCTCTCCCAAAAAATCACGCCCTCTCTCTCTCCCCAAAACGTGGCCGCCGCGGCGCAGCAAGAGAAGAGGAGGAAATTAGGTTACAAAAACCCTAATTTCCCCTTTTATACCCTCTCCCTTTTTTTAAATTCAATTTTAATTTTAATCTTTTAAAAACAGATTCGGTTCCTTTATACACCACCCATTTTAATACGCACCCCCTATTGAAAGCCCACGGATTCGTGGACAGTCTACAATATGGGCTGCTACTTTTTACACCCCAATTTTAATAATACAGCTCCCCTTTTATTCACACCCTTATTTTACCATTTCACCCCCTTTCTCGTTTTTTTTAATTTAATTTAATTCTCTTCAAAACAAAATAATTTCTCATAAATTAAAAACTTTGTCAATAGTCTTGTGAAGCCTTTGCTTGCAGGATTATTAACAACGAGGTACTAGTGGTGATCACTTGGAGCCTTTGCTCAATTGATCATCACGAATGCCTAATTTTCCTAAAGATTTTCACTAGATCAAAAACTTTGTTAGTAGTCTTGCGAAGTCTTTGCTTGCATGATTATTAACAATGGGGTGCTAGTGGTGATCACTTGGAGCCATTGCTCAATTGATCATCATGAAAGCTTGATTTTCAAAATTAAACAAGATAAAAAACAAACATTTTCTACAAAGAAGAACTACGTAGCTTTGAATTCTCCATCGCACCAGGAGATACGTAGGAGCGGGTCACATCCCGTCAAGCATAACAAATAAAAATCATTTTCACAATAAGTTTTCAACAATTATTTTCAAAAGAACAAGAACTACGTCGCCTTTGATTCTCCACCCGGAGATACGTAGGAGCAGGGCCACGCCCCTGTCAAGCGCAAAAACAAATAATTTCTAAATAAAAAATACAAACACATCTCTTTCAAAAATCAAAAATCTTATTTTCAAAGTAGGGGATTAAGTCGGTCGTACGGCCGGGTTAATCATTGTTTTAGGATAAGTGAACTGTGGTCCTTCAGAGCCCCAGCGCTCCTTCAGCCCCCAGCGGCCCTTCAGACCCCCAGTGGTCCTTCAACACAGATCACACAATCCTAAAACCCCTATATTAAAAAACACCAAACACACGAACATTTTCTACACAAGAACTACGTAGCTTTGAATTCTCCATCGCACCGGGAGATACGTAGGAGCGGGCCATGTCCCGTCAAGCGCTTCTTTCTAAAAACCTTTTTTTTCTCCCTTTCTCTCCAAAAATAAAAAATCTATTAAGTTCTTTAATTCATTGTCAATAAGAAGTACAGAGGCAAAGTTGAATATTTTCAGGTCAACATATAAAAACCACATATTTAATTAAAGGTTCCCTCTCAGTAGAGAGGACGTGTGGGGTGCTAACACCTTCCCTGCGCGTAACCGACCCCCGAACCCTATTCTCTAGTTTCGCAAGACCAATCGCTTTCCAAAAAAGGTTTTCCTAATATTTTCCTTAATAAATATTGGTGGCGGCTTCATTGTCTTAAGAAAAGTTGTGAACGAGGAAGGTTCTCCCTCGGGGACTTTTTCGGGCGCAACAGTGGGGTGTGTCTCTTAGGCTAAGGGTCAAGCCTGCAGGAGCAAGGGTTTGAAGATGTGGTCAATGTTGGAGTGACCATGATGGTGAATGAGTTATTGGTGAATTCCATTGAAGGGTTAAGTGGGTAGGTGGTTTCCATGAATGTGGTGGGTATGAGTAGGATGTATATGGAGTGAAGGGTGAAGGACTTAATGTTGGTGAATCAAGTTAGAGTATGGCAACATTTTCCAAGGAAGAGGAATCAATTAAAATATATTTTCAAGAAGGCATCGTCTCTCATCAAACAGCGTGTCAAAAAAAAACTTATGAGTTTCGTTTTTTTTTGGAAAAAATTATTTGAATAAAACAGAATGCATGAGCATGTGGATGTTGTTGTACACAGACAATGATGCAGGTAAATGAAATGCGTAATCATACCTTAAGAAAGTGTGTGATTTTTATTTTTTATTTTTTACTTATTATCTCTTGTTAAAAAAAAAAAAATTCAACTAGAGTGAGAGGCTAACAAAACAACAACAAAAAAACTATTGAATGATGAACAATGCAAGAATAGAAGAAAATGAAGCAAATCCTAATTTTGTTTTAATGCATGTGAGAGGATTAACGCCCTTGAGATGGATGTGAGAGGAATAAAGGACTTTGTTTTTGTTCTTTATGACGCATGAAGGAGCTGTTTTTGAGATGCATGAGAACGAATGACTTTGTTTTTGATTCTTCATGATGCATGAAGAGGAGTAATGAAATAATGAATGAATGTAATTTTTTTTTATAATATCAAGGTGATATTATTTTCTCATTTTTGGTGTGTGGCTTATGCAAGATGAAGTAAAATAAAAAAATATGATATTTTGTTATTTTCTAGATGATGAGATGCATGTTGGTACCATGATAATGAAAACGATGACCGTATTTTGTTATGAATGCATGATAATTTTTTTATTTTCTAGTTGAAAGACTAACTATGCTCACGCAACAAGAATAATCAAGTTAAGCGCACCTTGTGTCCTAATGCATGAAGGAACACATGGTGAAAAATGACGAAAATGCAGATGCGAATGCATGAAATGCGTGCATGAATGATCACTTGGAAAGGTCAGTTATTCTAAATGATTTTTGGAGACAATGCGGCACGTGACCGATGCAGAGCCTCTTTCATGTATCAGAATGAAATGCTAAATACGTATCTATGAATGATGCGAAAATGATGACGTAATTTTTGAAATGATGCATGTTGAAACGGTATATAAACGATGTGTGGATGAAATGGCGTATGGATGATTTAATGAAACAACAGTTTTTTTTGGACGAGTGAAAAGGTGCGTGAATGCTATCATGATATTGCAAATGATGAAATGCCTATATTATTTAATGATGGTTTTTGTGAATGATTATGGATGAATGAAAATGCATGCTAAATGAGGTATTCAGTTATTTATCAAAAATGTGATCATGTTTTTTTATTTTTTCTTTTTCATGAAAAGAAATGCAATGTATGAACGAATAACGTTGCATGATGCCGATGCGAGGAAGGTGAAATGAATGATCACTTGAAAAGATTGACTATCCAAGATGATTTTTCGGAGGCAATGCAATATGATGATGAATAATGTAAGAAAGTGGCATCATTTTATTATTTTCTTTTATTTTGGACATAATGCATGCTAGATGACTAATGCATTCGGGGTGGTTAGGAATGGGGAGCTTTTATTTTTATTTTTCTATGCATGGAGAGGAGTAACGAATATAATATATTTTTCCTACATGAGTATGCAAGATGATGCAAGTTGGACAAATATGTAGTTTCTTTGTTTTTTGGATGATGATGTGCATGTTAGTACCATGAGAACGAGATGCATATGGAAATGAGCAATTCGTTCTATGGTGATTTTTTATTTTCTAGCAAAATATGATGACGGATATGAAAATGCATGTATGCATGAAGAAGTAAATGTTTGATTCTAATGCAATTATTTTCGTTTTCCGAGAGGTAGTGCAACATGTATGCAGACTCTTATTTTTGATTTATTGGATGACAAATGATACAATTATAATGAAATGATTTTTTTGTTTTATTTGGGAAATGACACATGAATATGGAATTGTTGCATTTAAACTAGGATGACCACATGAGGGAAATGATGTATGAATGTTATGTTTTTTTTTTTAAATGTAATTCAGGACTTTATGAATGATGTGGTACCTACACTGTGTGATCATGACTTTGAATGATTACGAATGAATGTCGGTGCCTATGATGCTATTGCCTTTTTTTTGTGTGCGAGGAAACAAAATGCATGACACTCGCAGCGACTTTTTTTAATGCGTGGAAAAGAGTAATGAACATAACCTTTATATAATATGGGGGTAATATTCTTTTGGTGTACGGATACGCAAGATGAATGCAAAAATGATACCTTCACGATGCATGATAGTGCAATAACAATGAAATGCTTATGAAAGAGTGATTTTATTATGAATGAATGGTGATTTTTTTGTGTTTTCTTTGAATAAAGTATAATGCATGAACATATGGACGTTTGTTGTACATGAGCAACAATGGAGATGAATGAAATGCGTGATGGTTTATCCCTTTTTTATGCTTCAACTAAAATAAAAAGCTAACAAAATGCTATTGGGTGATGAATGATGCAACAATGAAGAAATTTATAATTTTTGTTTTGACGCATGTTGAAGGACTGATGCATTTGAGATGGATAGGAATAAATGACTTTTGTCCTTGTTTTTTTATGATGCATGAAGATGATGCAAATAAATTTTTATAATAGCAATGCGATGTATGCGTATGACAGATGATGCAACTAGGATAAAATGATGCATGTATGGAGAAATTGCGCATTTGGACTATGATGACAACATGAGCGAAATGTTATTGAATGTCTCATGCAATTTGTAATAATGATGTAGCAAATGACAAGATGCCTACACTATTTGATGATTTTTTTCGATATTTATGAATTATGAATATATGATGAATGGTACGGTAGGGAAATGGCAATGTGATGCATATGATGAAAAAAAATGATCATATTTTATGATAATTTTTTTTGTATCACGAATGAAAGGAATGATGTCGTCTCGTATGCATGCAAATGAAGGAAGCATGAAAATTTTTTGAGTGATTTTAATTTTGGAGAAAAACTAACCAGATTGATAGAGAGGGTAAGTATAATGCCCCTGTGTCCTAGGTGGGTCATGTCTAAATTGGGATTTTCAACATGGTCTAGGGTCGCTTATGTGATCAATCTCTCAGGTGGCTCTATTCACTTCCTCACAAAGGTCTCCAGAGCTAAAATCCCCTTCATGATATGATCCACAACGATAGCGAGCTACCTGGTGTGGGATACCATGAAAGAGCGTACTCTGGTTGAGACTTTCATGAGAGTCAGACAGATAAAATCCAGAATGACTGTCACTAATAATCTCCACTCGTGCTAAGTTATCTGCAGACCCGGGTATAGGGCCCCACTCAAAGGTGTGTGCAAAAGTGTAAGTGAGGTGTGTGATGAGAGCAAAATACCTAAACTAACCAAACTGGACAAGATGTACAACAATAATAACAAAAAAGTCGTCTACCCTAAGGTTCGATAATATAAAGAAATGCTAATAAATAAATAATATAAGAATAAGGGTAAAAACAAAATATTAATAAAATTAACAAATACTTACACATTTAGTTAATTTGGCTTGACTCTCTTAATTTTCCCCAGTGAAGTCGCCAGCTGTAGCGACCGAAAAATCCGGAGGAGGGATTCTTCGAAGTTATTGAAATGAAGCCGCCACCAAAGTTTTAGTTTAAGGGCAAACATTGGAAAATCCCTATTGAGTGGATAAAGGGACCTTGCGGACCAGATTTAGGCTCGGGAGTCGTTTATGCGTAAGGAAGGTATTAGCACCCTACGACATCCTTCCTAAGGAAGGTTACCTTTTAACTAAGTGTGTAAACGTTTATTAATTCAAAAATAATGATTTTACCCTTATAATAATAATAATAAAAAAAAAGAAGACTCGATAAACAATTAGTTATTTTTTGTACTTTTGGAGAAAAATGAGAGAAATGAATTAAAAGAGAGAAAAAAAGGTTTTTTATTAATGCAATTGACAGAGGTCGGCCGCCCTCTGGTCCTACGTATCTCCTGGTAGAGAATCAAATCGCACGTAGTTCTTGGGTAGAAAAATGTTTTGTTGGTATTTTTTATTGTTAAGTGTTTTAGAAATTTGGTTAGGTGTTCGTAATGACCAAACAAGTAAACTTAGAGTGGTCACCACTAATAGCCCATTTGAAAACTAAAGTTGTTGTTAACGATCAAACAAGTTAAACTCCGAGTGACCATTAGTAAGAACCTATTTTTTATGTGAGTTTGGTTGTTTGAAAAATATTGGTTTGGAAAACATTATGGCGTAATAAAAAACGAAATAAGTTGTAATGAACATACACAAAAGGGGGCGAATAACAATCAGATAGTTTAAAATAAAATAATAAAAAGGAAAGAAGAAAACTATATGAACCAAAATAATTTATGGTGAGACAAAAGTAAAGAGAAATCAGAAAGATAGATACAAGTGAATAATAATATGCTAAGGAAATAATATAAAATGGTAGATTAGGGGATGGGGTGTATTCAAAGGAGAAGGGTGTGTAAAGCAAACGGTAAATATAAAACAAAAGAAAGAGTTTGAACGTCGTGTGTGTGTGAAGTGCTGAGAGCATTAGTGAGTGAGTGGATGTTAAACTATGTAAAAAGAACTAATAATAAAACAAGTAATATTATAAACCAAACAGAACAGAAGAAAAATATGGGTTAAACTTAAAAGAAGAGAACATGGTTCTTTTAAGAATCGTAACCTAAGCCAACACAACACCCACACAGAAACGGCAGTAGCCAGAGACCGCGACGGCGGCGGTGGTGTTCACCGGCAGAGGTGCTGGCCGTGGGGGTGTTGACTGCAGTGGTGGTGGTGGAAGAGATTAGTGGTGGTGAGTGGTAGTGATGAGAGAGATATTGAGATGAGATTTAAAATGGAAAAAAAGTGGTGAGATAGATGATGATCAGTAAAGAGAGATTTTGAATGGTGGTGGTGAGTATGAGTTTTCCCCTAGTTCTAATCCTAACCTATTTTCTCTCCTCTACTCTATAATTTCTGTTTTCATCTACTCCATTCTCCTATTCTTTTGTTTGGCTTTTTATGAGGATGAAGTGTTGTGATTTGAGTTGGTAGTGGTTGTTGGTTTTGGTAAGGGGTAACGCTCAGTGTTGTAAGATTGGGGTATTAGCACTTGGTTTTTGTTAAAGTGAGGGTTGGGCAAGATTTTGAAGATGAAGATTGGTGTTTGGGAATGGTACTGACAGAAGTTTTTCTCTTAGAGTCCCCCTTCTATCTTCTAGATTTTTAGTTCTTGACTCTTCTCTCTCTGAACAAACATTGGTTGGTTCTCACCATTTTTCCTTCTCATCCCAACTCTCTCCTTCTCCCTTTGTTTTCTTTTCATTTTTTTGTTCTGTCCCTCCCCCTGTGTTGTTATGCAGAAAATTCCCCCCTGGCTGTGTTACTGTTTTATTTATAGGCAGGTTGGCTGATCTGTTGAGAGGATAGTGATGTGTGCTTGTTTTGGCACAACAGGGTTTTTTTTCAATAAAGAGGTATTGGCTTTGGATTATAAGAGGAAAAAGCAAGTATGGTGGAGAGGAGGAGCAGCAACTTGCCTGTTGGTGCCTTGTTGGTGCAAAATTGGAAAAGCAACAAAGGAACAAGAAGAAATTAGTTTTAGCATATTACTCAAAGAGACTGTACCTGACTGAGGGGGGGCACATACTCCCTTTTTTTGTTTTACTTTTTTTTTTGTCTCTAAATGTAATTAATTTTTGTAAACTTTGATTATTGTATTTATTGTAATAAAAAAAGACTTGGACATGTTTGACCATTCCTCTATTTATTCTGATTTCAATTCATTTTTTGGTTAAGTGAGAGAGAGACAAAACTATTATTAACGAGCGTCAAAACGAAACACGCGTGTACAATGGGACGCGACCGCGCGTCTGCAGATGAGAATATGCGAACCCGTGCACCAAAATAAACACTCGTACACAACGAGACGCGAACACGCGTCTGCAACGAGAATACGCGAATTTGCGTACTAAAATAAACAACCGTACACAACGAGACGCGAACACGCGTTCGCAACGAGGACAAAAATGTGTAGATTATAAAAAAAACGCATGCGCGCACAATGAGAAGTAGCACGCCTATACACGACTAGGAACGACACACAAACGACAAAAACAGTATTTTGGATCTTCTAGTTTTAAATTAGCCGGACAAAATTAGGGTATGACACAAAATAAAAATATGCACAACAAGTTGACAGACATTCAAATCACATGCCTGTGAAGAAAAAATATGAGAGTTGTCTAATCCCAAATTAGATGCTTGTGCAACGGTTGGACATTGAGAAGCTCAATGGTTGGACATGAATTCTGACCCTCCAGCATCTGTACTGAAATATACACTCCCTGACTGTATAGAGGAAATATTAAATAAGTTAAATATATCTAACTTATTTTTTAGGCGATTGCCAAATAACTAAATAAATTTAAATGAAGAAAAATGCACAACTTAAAACCACAACGTAAGTGGAAATAGACACGATCATGTGATACAAACTTCTCCACAGTCTTTGCATCCAACAACTTCACGTGTTATAAAATGACTCAATCCCATTGACTCTACTCATAAATGTACGAATTTATCATATAAAGTTACAATTTCAACTCAACAATTGTCTAAATAAATGTTTCGGGAATTCTCCGACGGATCAAATTAATCCGTCTACAAATACAAAATTAGAATCTCTACACATTTAATAAAATCTTATAGAGGACATGAACCAAAGTAGTTGCATCTATCACATCTCCACCAGTCATAACCTCAACAGTTGATTCAACAGAAATGTCGCTATTGATTTGATGACCAGTCACTCCACCATTGCCCGCCTACACATTATACAAAAAACATTAACATGCATGCCATAGGGTGTTTCATGGTTAATACATAAATAGTTATGAAACAACACTGACCTTCGTAATGTTTTTGTCATCAGCTCGCTTGGTTCGCTTCTTCATTGACTTTTTCACAACTTTCTCAACAGTAGATATTTTCCTGTTCGTCGGAGGACGACCTTTACGTTTTACCCTCAATGGATTGTGACATATAGGAGCACTAATTGGGATTGACTCTTCATTTAAACTTGTTTTAACATTGTCCATTGAAGTGTCCAAGTTTGGCAATTCAGAACTAAGTTGATGCAACATCTTATGGAATGCTTTTGTGGCATACTCAGACTCCGCCGCTACTTCAGCAACCTCGTAAAAATGCTTGGACAGTTTTTCAAACCTCTCCATCTGTGGTTTCAATTCCTTCACACCATAATTTATCTTAATATAAGAATGCTTCCTTTTAACATTTTTCTTCCATCGGGACAAAACATACATGTCTGTGACATTTGAAACCCTCTCCTTAGCACACACACAGAGTACATGGCGACACAAAATTCCTCTAAGCTTAAACAATGAACATTCACACTCGACATCATGGTTGTCAACATTGAACACAACTTTAAAGGAGCACTCTTTTGGTCTATCTCCAACCAACACATTATAACTAGCAATGCAACCCTCCAATGACTCCAATGAGGGGACACAATTCATTTTAATTCTAAATTCAGTTTGGACCTCCTTAAATTTATCATGCGTGTAAGCACATTGGAACTGCATTTCGATGGACGAGGTTGACCCACAAGGAATTATTGTATCCATTGATTTAAAATCCGCTTCAAATTCTTTTTCTGCTCTATTTCTGAGAGCATTGTCATATTGTTTAACAAATTGACCAAGACTTGTTGAATTGATATATCCATCAAAGAAAGCATGTATGCTCTCACTGCGCTGTGTGGTTGACATGCCCGCCCAGAAGCTTTTCCTTAACAATGTCGGTGCCCATCTATGTCGCTCCTTAGACAACCCACTTAACCAATCATTGTCTTGAAGCTCAAATTTTTCTATGAACGAACACCACTTATCTTCAAAATCAACTACATTGTAAGTATCATAAACTGCTTTCTTTCATGGTTGCCTTTATCTTCTTATATTGAACATATCCATTGAGTTTTTCCGGTATTTTTTTCATGATAAGCCATAACACACCACCTATGGCGAGTCGAAGGGAAGACTATCTCAATGGCATTTTTCATAGCCATGCATTGGTCAGTCACAATACCCATAGGCGCCTTTCCTAGCATGCAACGAAGCCACGATTGGAAAAGCCACACAAATGAGTCTTTGTCTTCACCGGAAACTAGGCCACACCCAAGTAATGTTGATTGCCCATGGTGATTGACACCTACAAACGCAGCAAAAGGCTTGTCATATTTATTGGTCAAATATGTTGAATCAAATGTGACCACATCTCCAAAATATTCATAAGCAGCTCTACTTCTTGCATCGGACCAAAAGACATTCTTCACATGAAAACCCTCGTCCAAATCAATATCATAGAAGAAATCTGAATTTTGTTCCCTCATTTGATAAAAGTAACTAATCAACGCCTTCCCATCACCTCCTTTTCCAATTGAATGCCTTTCCTTGTTGACATAATTCCTCACGTCCTTTTCACAAAATGGTACATTTTCATGCCCTCCCGCATCTGTAACAAGAGATTGGAATGTTTTGTTAATCCTCACTCCCGCTTCATCATATTGATTTGGATTGTTCTCTTCACATGCAGATTTAGTTTCTTGTTAGACTTAAATAACCCTGCTTTTGTGGGGCTCATCTCGTGACAATGGACACCTTCAAATTTTTTGACTTCCCATGTCCCATCGCATTGTAACTTGAAAGCTATCCCGGCAGGACAATTCTTCACCTTAGTCGGAAGTATTTTCAATGAACATGGAATTTTTGACATCTTTGCCCTAGACCCCGCTCTCGAGCATGCAAGATTTGTGTAGTTGATTTCCCCAACATCTCCCTTTAGTGAAGTTCTAATTTTACATCCAAAACCTTTTCTTAACGCATACTCACCATAATATGACTTCCCCTCATCTAATGAAGCAAAACACATCCCAATTGCAGGCTCCCAACGTGCATCGTCATCGTTGGAGTCGTCAACTATCATACCTTCATCATCGGCACTACCACCCTCCACGAATGTTGCTGCACTAGCCATCTTTTTCCAAACCTAGGTGTGACGCCAAAACTGCACAGTTAAAACCAATAATACACAACATTATTTAATAACTCAATGAGTACACAAAATATTTACTATTATTATTAGTAACATAAACCAAGCTCGCAAATCAATTAACCAACTCGTGTAAATACAAAAACATAACAATGAAAACCTCGTGGAAGTTAACAACCTTCACCTTGCAGTTTGTTATGAGAAAGATCAAGATTATCAACAGAGTTCATTACTTTCCCAAATACATTAGGAATTGGACCTTCTAACAAGTTACCATAAAGGTAAAGGCTTTGAAGATTACTGGTAAAGTTAAAAAGACAGTAAAATATATTTCATGATTTCAACACATGTTATAGGAGAGATCAAGGAAGACAAGAGAAGATAAAGAGTTCACATTGGAAGATGGTGAGACAAGAAAACTACTATCCGTAAAGTTTTACCTGAGTACAACATGTTATAAGCTTGCAGTTTATTACATAAAGCTTTTGCAATTTGGAACTGAAGTTGAAATTAGCTTGATTTCAAAAACAATTTGGGATATTTAGGGTTTCTACAATCACTCAAATAGGGAAAAACGAAGGAAAAAAAATATAAATTACCTGAGTACAACAACCTGGCGACTGAGAACAGGTGAAAAACCGACGAGATACGGCGGGGAAACGGCAGAGAACGGCGGAGACGAAAATGGAGATAGCCAGAGCTGAGCAACGCGCGACAGTTGAGAGAGAAATAACGGCTATCTTCGTCGCACTGGCACACGGTAATATAGAGGAGAACGACGGAGAACGGTTGCGGAGGTTGGAGGTGGAGGGGGCGTGGAGATCAGGGGTATTGCGTGGAGAACGGTTTGCCAACTACTCACGCTTCATTTTACCATCTCCAACTTCCAATGTATCACGAACCAAATCGTTCCAGCTACTACTACTACCATCGTGATTCTGCAAAGCATCAATAGCATCCATTGAATCGGACTCCACAATCAAATTCTAGAAACCTCTACACCACGCAATTGAGAGACCATGATAAATGCCCCATATTTCAGCTTCCACAACTGAGCAAGCATCAAGTTTGTAGGAGAAGGCAAAGACCAATTCACCATGACAGGCCCGCAGAACGCCTCCACAACCAGCTTCTCTACCGTTACCTTTAACAGAGCCATCTTCCACGATTCAACCGGAGGGGGAGTCCACCCATTTCTGGAATTGATAGCTTGATGGTTAGCGTTTGGAGCTAGCCCCAAATTCCTCTTGTTGATTTCCACAATTCGATCCACTTGATTGCGAATAAAAATCAGAGCCGTTAACAGGGGAGTGTTTTTGCGAAAACACCCAATCGTTCCTCGTTCTCCATATGGTATCAATCACCACTACAAAGATAATATTCCAATGAGGATCTTCATCTCTGTAAGTGTGATTACTCAGATTCAATTTCATCCATTTTTTCCAGTCTTGTATACTGAAAAACTCTTCTCTGTTTCTTATGTTAAAACTGCTCCAGATGCTGAAACTTTTCCTGCAATCACGGAAGCAATGGAACAAAGATTCATCACATTCATGGCAGCCAGGACAAATTCCAAACTGAGTCATCGTTCTTCTCTGTCTCTCCTTGTTGGTAAGAACACTTTCATGCCCAAGTTTCCAAAGGAGGGATCTGATTCTTTCAGGACCTTTCCAATTCCAAATATACTTGAAAATTGTCTCATGAGGGTTAGGTTTAGGCCCTTGAATAGCTGCATAAGCAGACTTAGTTGTAAATTTACCATCAGGGGTTTCACCCCAGTTGAAATAGTCTTCCTGCTGAAGAATAGATGGGGGGTTCATGACTGTAATTCTGGAAATCATATTGTTAGGGGGTAAGTTCTCAACCGTAGACAAACTCCAATTACCAATATAGTTCACAAAGTGACTAATAGTCATTTTTATATCATCATCATTGAGTTGACCAGTACAATAATTAGCTAGAGCTTCAACTCCAGTAACCCAAGTATCACTCCAGAATCTGATGCTTTCACCATTACCTATTTGCCAAACAATTAGGTTCCTGAAATCCTCCCAAGCAGCACAAAGACTATTCCAAAAATTTGAACCAGATTTTTTAGAATCAAATTTAGGAAGATCTCTCCAACCACACTTATATTTGCTTCTGATAACCTTCTGCCATAAACTGTCACTAGGCTTACAAAAATTCCACAAAGCCTTCATCATGCAGCAGACTTAAGTCCCAAACCCCCCATCATTTTTAGGCCTACAAATCTTCTCCCAGCTGATCAAATGCACCTTCCTTTGACCCTCCTCATCTCCCCAGATAAAACCTCTGCATAATTTGTCAATCTCATCACAAATACTTCTAGGGATCACAGTAGATTGCATGAAATAATTAGGCATAGATTGAACCACTGATTTGGCTAAGGTCACCCTCCCAGCAAAGGAGAGGGTTCTAGTCTTCCAAGCACTAAGTCTCTGCTTGACTTTGTCCACCACAAACTTGAATGTATTGTATCCAACTCTCTTGTGAAATAAGGGCACTCCCAAATATTTACCAAGATCCTCAGTAGAGTTGTAGCCAAGCACATTACAAATGTCATTCCTTAACAATCTAGGCACATTTTTAGAGAAATAAATTCGAGTCTTATCATGGCTGACTTTTTGACCTGAACTCAGACTAAAATTCAGGAGAGTTTGATGAAGGAGCTCTGCTTGGTCAGTGTTGGCCTCTGCAAACTGTAACACCCCATTTCTACCCGGAAATTTAAATTATAATTATCAGAGTTCAAAAATTATTTTTCAACACATCCAAACGGGATGCTACATTCTCTTCAAATAAACAACAACAGTAAAATAACAATCTCCCTTATAGTTTCAGAATAATACGTAACACGTAACAAGTGGGATGGAATCCTCAAAAATATTTTAGTTCAGTTCACATAACAGGATCCTCAACATCTCGCAGCGCAATAAAAATACAATCTCATAAAAACATAACACAGTCTCAACAATAACATCATATCTTCAGTAAAAATTACTCAACATGTCAAATAAACAAAACAAAAGAAAACTAGCGCCCATCCCCTGAGTGTTACGTATCAGAGCACAAGACCGACTCAGGAATGAAGGGGGACAAGCCTTCACTCATGGTTACCTGTAGTAATAAACAACAAAGGGGTGAGTCTCAACCGCATAATAAAACTTATAATAAGCAATATGCTCGAGTATAGAACTACACCAATCACAGCAACACATTTATAATTTTGATTATATAAGCATAGCAACTTTTACAACATATAAATATACATGTATAACAACTTTCACCAAATTATACATATAACAACTTTCGTAATTTATATATATATATATATATATATTTACACATATCACAGCCTCAACAATTTATATATATATATATATATATATATATATATATATATTATACATGTAACACTTTCATAACTTATATACAACAACATCTCCAACTCACATATATATATATATATATATATATATATATATATATATATATATATATTTATCAACATCCACAATATATATATATATATAATTGTCACACAACCACATTATACATCAACCAAAATAATTATTAATGATGAGCATGCATGTATGAAGCGCAAGTATGCATGTGGTACCATCGTCATCACTTATCATTGCCAATTGGGCATATCATCGCGACCGCAGCCGTAATATCGTCAAGACCGCAACCTAAAATCGTCAAGACCGCAGCCTAATGTATGCATGTGACTCCATGAATAACCAAAAATTATAATTCTCACATCAACAAGTCACACATATCATCATTGTCACTTACATCGTCGAGACCGCAGCCTTACATCATCACAAAAATTTTGGTCCGTAGACCCACCGTCACTTAACCACATCATTGGCAACATACAAGTGTGCCAGCACCACTCACAGCACCAAAACAGCCCCTAAACACAAACAGGCAGCACCCAGGGCGCAGCACCAGGCACACTGGGCGTAGCACCAGGCACCCAGCACACGCACACACTGCACGGGCGCACCACTGGGCGCCCTGGGCAGCCAACATTGGCGCCCTGCACTAAAACACGCACGCACACAGCAACACTTTTATATTTTTATTTATATATATATATATATATGTATATATATATATATATATATAAAAGTATACAGTAACTTTTACAATTATGAATATATATGCATATATATAACAACTTTCACCATATATCTATATATATATAACAACTTCTACAAAATTATACATATAACAAATTTCATAATTTATATATATCAACTCTCAACAATTTATATATATATATATATATATATATATATATATATATATATATATATACGTAGTTATATAAATATATACATGTAACAACTCCACAATTTATATATATACATCTTTATGCACATAACAACTTCAGCAACTCGTATATATATATATATATATATATATATATATATTTATACATATAACAACTTCAACGATTTATATATATATATATATATATATATATATATATATATATATATATATATATATAAATTTTGATACATATAACCACATTTTCAAAACATCTCAAATTTCTCCGTATCTCTTCAAACACGCATTTTATTGGTCATTTGACATTCGTTTTCATTCTCCTACACATCTAATAGTTCACACACTTTTCAACAAACACATAGAGAGCATCAATTCATCATACAATCAATCGTACATCAAATGCAACAATAAAATCACAATTAAATCAAGGCTTAAATATGTTTTAGGCCCCTGCAAATATAGAGTGTTTTGGTTTAAGCCCCTGCAATTTTTTTTTTGTTAAAAGCCCTTGCAAAATGAAATATTTTGTTATAAGCCCTTCTCAACATATCCAGCAATCATAGCATTCCATGTTAAGGCTAACATTTTAGTCATAGAAGGGCTTATAACAAAATATGTCATTTTGTAAGGGCTTTTAACAAAAAAAAAAATTTGCAGGGGCCTAAAACATATTTAAGCCTTAAATCAATGTAAATCCTACAACCCACATACAACTCATTATAAACCCTATTATAAGGTAAGACCCACCCTTACCTTGATTATACCGAAGACTAGGTTCTTTCTACGGAGTCACCAACAGAACCACAACAACTAGGAGCTCTTCCCCTTCCTTGGCCGATCGCACCCTTCTTTCTTTCCTTCTCTCCTTCGACTTCTCTCTTCTCTCTTCGCAACTCTCTCTTTCTTTCTCCCTTTCGTTTCTTTCTTTTTTTCTTTTCTTACACAAATGATGCGAATTGCATCATACCCCAAGCGCCTAGGAGCCTTAGCTAACGGGCTTGGGCTTCTTGGGCCAATCTTACCGTCCCGGGATTACCAACACCACCCCCTTAAATTTAAAATAAAATAACATATTAATAATCTTAATATATTAATAAATATGCAACACTTAAATAATTTAATCAAATAATTAATTAAATTATTTTGGGTGTTACACAAACAGTAACAGATCATCTGCAAATGCCAGATGAGAGATTTTAGGGCCACCTCTAGCAAGCTGTATAGGTTTCCAGGTACTGTCCTGCACCTCTTGTTCAATCACTTGAAAGAGTCTTTCAATACAGAAGACAAAAAGACAAGGAGAAATGGGATCTCCTTGTCTAATGCCCCTATTAATATTAAACTCCTCAAGAGCCTCTTCATTCCACAAAACTTGCATTGTAGGAGTAGTAACGCATTGCGAGATTATTTGAATCAATTTACTAGGGATACCAATGTCCTCCAAAGTATCTTTAACAAACTCCCATCTCAATCTATCATAGGCCTTCTCAAGGTCTATTTTGATGGCCATCCACCCTTTTTTTCCACTCTTACTCCTCATTGAGTGAAATATCTCCTAAGCTATGACAATGTTGTCACGAATTTGTCTTTTAGGTATAAAAGAAGCCTGGGCAGGACCGATGATGTGTTGAAGAGCCTCTCTTAACCTACTGGATAGGAGTTTAGTGATTGTTTTGTAGGTTACATTACACAATCCAATAGGTCTAAATTGCTTCATAGAGGTCACATGGTCAACCTTAGGTATGAGAGCAAGAAAGGTAGAATTAAGCTCCTTAATTCTCCCCGGGTTCTCCCAGCAGTCCTTGATCAGTCTGCAGAAGTCATTCCCAACCACTCTCCACTGATTCTGGAAAAACATGGCTTGATAGCCATTAGGACCAGGGGCCTTGTAGGCTCCTATATTTTTAATGGTTCTCTAGATTTCTTCATTAGTAATATCTCTCTCCATATCTGAGAGCATAAGAATATATTATCTAATAGTAAATGCATGCTACCCATTAACTAGCTATCAAGGAAAAGCCTATGACTCTCTCTGGAAAGGCTCCTGGCGGACATGCGGTGAATGGTGGTGCCACCACCGAAGAAGCAGACCAAAAAGCAATAAGCTCAAAAAAAGTGAAGGGTGGGGAACATTTTTTCACCAATGAGTCTTCTCAACCAATACGATATGATGATTTGGTTGAAAATGACGGTAAGGAGATTCCCAATGTGGTTAAGAAAAGCTTTAAGGAGATGATGTTGGGAAGAAGTGATGGAAATGAATCTGAAGGAAGTAAGAAAGGGGTGGATGCAATGGCTGAAGATGGGAGATGTGGAGGTGGAGGATGAAAAAGGGGTGTAAAAAGGGATCACGATTAAGGAGAGGTTGTTGGGAGATCATGAGTGTCTGATAATCTACTTGTCAAAGGAAGAGGAACTGAGGATCCAAATGCCTTGGAAGATTGATTATAGGGCATTGGATAATCGACTAAGGAAATTATGGGTGCAAAATGGAGTTATTTCCATCATTGACTTGGGGAATGATTTCTTCCTTGCTGCCTTTAACAGTATGGAGAATCGTGATCATGCTTTGGCGGGTGGTCCTTGCCTCGTATATGATCATTACCTCCTTGTAAGGGAATGGTCTCCAAACTTTCAACCAGCCCAAGTTAGTATTGATAAGGTAGTTGTTTGGGTAAGGATATCTGAATTTCCTATATATTGAGTATTATGATCCTTCCTTCCTTAAGTTTGTGGGGGAAGGGAATACTGTTAAGGTTGTGTGTTGAGGTTGACTTAAACAAGCCTCTGCTAGCTGCCTTTGAAGTGAAAGGGAGGCGATACAGAGTTGAATATGAAGGGTTGCACTTTGGGATAGATGAGGAGCCTGATTGGTTAAATGCTTGGGTGACAGCTTGTCATATGTTATGCATTTGGAGACAAAGCTATGGATACTGAAATAGCTTAAAGCGAAGAATGAAACATGGGAGTTAACTGGTTTGCCCACAGGAGTCAAGAAAATAGGAGTCAATTAGATTTACAAGACCAAACTCAATGGACAAGTATATAGCACAATTGGTTGCTAAGGGATATTCTTAGAAGCGTGGAATTGATGACACAAGTTTTATCCCATGTTAGTAGATTGGATACCATAAGGACTGTAATAGCTCTTGTAGTTCAAAGGGTGGAGTTTATACCAGCTTGATGTCGAATCAATATTCCTATATGGCAAATTGTCAAATGATGTATATGTGTGAGGAGCAACCGAAGAGGTATGTGAAGAAGGGAAGTGAAAGTAAGGTATACAAATTCCATATAGCTTTATATTGATTGAAACAAGCTCCAAGAGCTTGGTTCAGATGCATTGAGTCCTATTTCGTTAGAAAAGACTAAAAGCTCTATTCCTAAAGCATAAAGCATGGCTACAAAGGAGAAATCTTAATTGTTAGTGTGTATGTAGATGGTCTAATATATAGAAGCAATGATGTGAACATGATGACAAATTTTAGAAACTCAATGAAGCAATGATGTGGTATTTCTTGCATTGACAACACCTTTCTACTTCATTCCGTTTGTCATCGTCATTATTTGTCCCTTTTTTGTTTTCAATTTTTGGTACAAACTACGGACAAGCTTTCAACAAAATGACATTGCAATTCATTATTTATTCAAGAAATAGTTGTTTTACAGGCTTTTCAAAAAATAATAAATTTATCTTCTTCAAACTATATAAGTAATTACTTAGATAAGTAATTACTTAGATATATTGTTGTGTTGTTGAATTTAACTTAATTCTAGTTTAATTTTTGTGGTGTCAAATTATAAATATTATGATTTTTTTCATCATTTATATATTGTAATAAATATATTAAATAATCTATTTTATTAAATCCGGCTCAATCCCCGATTCGACCAGTCCGACCCCAAGAACCTTGAACCGCTTGGTTCGGTTTTAATTTCCTCGGTCCTTTGACATCAATCAATAAAGAATAGATCATTTTTGCTTCTCTCCATAACAATTAGATGATGTCTTTTCAGATACTTTTGGCACATCACCAAATCTCTCTTCACCCTAACTAAATGGCTAATCAGCAATACAATACAATATGATATAATATGGAATTTTGGAAGTCATGATTAAATTATATTTTAATGAGAAATTAAACCATTTAAAAAATATTCTATAAAAAATGATTTTTATGAGAATCATTTAAATTCATTTTTTATCACTTTTAAATTCTCAGTTTTTTTAAAGGTTGCAACAAATAGACGAAACACTTCTAAAAATGACTAATTTTTCTTTTAAAAAAGATATTTTGAAATTGTATTTTAACAAATCAGACCGAAGAGATTACTGGGATGAGTCACGGACTAGGTCTCACTCTTTAAGACGTTTCGTGGCACTGCTGAAAATTGTGCAAGTAGGCTATCGACTACGACGTCCCCGGGATAAAACAGCTCAGTCGAAACTGATATGAAAGTTCATTGCACTGTGAAAATTCGCTCTTAGAGATACACCCTCAATATGGTTATGAAACTCACTCTTAAGAAAATAAACTTGGAAATGCTTCAAGTTTTCTAGAGAAGAAGAAAAGAAGTTTAGAGAGAAGAGAGAAAACTTGGAAATGCTTCAACTTTTGGTGTGAGTAAGAACTGAGGTGATGACTCCTTTTATAGGCGTGGATAGGGAAGTAGCCATTGGGAAGCATTGGAGAGTTGACTCAGTCAACATGACCGTTGGAGTCAACCGCGCACACAAAAATAAATTTTCGAAAAAAGAAAAATAATATTCACCGCTTGGTCCGGGCTGGGCCTGGACAGCGACGCACGCGTGGTGGTCATTCTGCGTGTGTCCTCTCCCATTCACAAAATTGGATACCCCTTGTGGCCCATTGTGTGAGTTTTCCACTTATAAACATTCAAAGTGTCTATTCCATCCAATGTGAGACTTTTTCAATTCACACATATTCAAAATTCCAACAAGATGTAACAAAACAAGTTCAATTTGCTTTTCTATTATTTTTCTTTTTATGTCTTTTAGCCATTAGATGAAGGTTTTTTTTGTACCCCCTCTCATACTGTGTACCCCCCCACCCCCCCCCCCCCCCCACTTTGACAAAATTGACCATTTTACCCCCAATTTCCGGAAATACCTTTCTTTGAGATATTTCCGGAAGCAATGTTTTTCAGTCTTTCCAGAAACACCTCAATTCCGGAAGCAAAAAAGACTTATGGAAATACCTCTTTTGAGGTGTTTCCGGAAAACTTCAACAAAATTGCTTCCGGAATCATCTCTTTTGACTGAAAAAAATGACTTCCGGAAACACCTTTTGATAGATAATTCCAGAAATTTAAAAAAATCAATTTCCATTTAAATTTTGGTAAAAAAATGAGGAGTATTTTGGGGATAAAATGGGTTATGGGGCTGGGTACAAGGTCTAAGAGGGGGTAAAAAAAGCCTTAGATGAATTCAATGACTTAGAATCTAATTGAAGAGATCATATCAAACAACAATAAAGAAGAGGATCCGAATACGTCATTTATTCAACAAAAATATAGAAAAAAGAGTATCCAAATCCCCCTGTTCATAAAAAATCAGACGTGGATTAATGAAATTAAAAAATAATTTTATTTAAAGAATCAAGTAAATATTGATTTGCTTGGTAAACAAAAAGTAAATATTGATTTGATTCACTACAAACTAGTAGATAGGGTGTGCATACACACGGGTGCTGTCGTGTTTTTTTTATGAATGAACTTAGACAGTATTTAAATAGCCTGGACATTACCCCGTAAAGATAAAGACAAATTTAAAGTAGATAAAAAAAGAGTTTCAAATAAAAAATATATAAATATTAAAATCTAAAAATGTAAAAGTGTCATTTAAAAACAATCCATGCATTTATCCCACATTTTTTTTATATATCAGTGTAGTGTCATTTTATATATCGGTGTTGTTATCCCGTGTTTTTTATAAATCAGCGCAGCTATCCCCTGTTTATATATATATATCATTGCAGTTATCCCCGTATTTTTTTATATATCAGTGCAGTTATCCCGTGTTTTTTTATGTATCAGTGTAGTTATCTCATAGTTTCAATTGATTATTTGAGTTGATTAGTAGGTTATAGTAGATAGTAAAAGATAGATAGTAGATTATCAATAAGAAATATTTATCCCGTGTTTTTTTATATATCAGTGACAATTATTTGTCATTTTTAGATATTAGTGACAAATATTTGTCACGTGTGTTTTAAATATTAATCAGTTTAAATAGTCATTAAGTCTTCTTATTTTTTTAGATAGTAAGTTTATAGTAGTCTTCAAAAATCATAATTATCAATGACAAATATTAATCCCGTGTTTTTTTATATATCACTGCAGTTATCCCGTGTTTTTTTATATATCAGTTCAGTTATCTCGTAGTTTCAATTGATTATTTTAGTTGATTAATAGATTATAGTAGATAGTAAAAGTTAGATAGTAGATTATTAATAAGAAATATTTGTTTTAAATATTAATTGGTAGTTTAAATAGTCATTAAGTCTTCTTGTTTTTTAGATAGTAGGTTTGTAGTAGTAGTCTTCAAAATTTTTAATTATCAATGACAAATATTAATCTCGTGTTTTTTATATATCAGTGCAGTTATCCCGTGTTTTTTTTTATATATCGGTGCAGTTATCTCGTAGTTTCAATTGATTATTTTAGTTGATTAGTAGATTATAATAGATAGTAGATTATCAATAAGAAATATTTGTTTAAAATATTAATCAGTAGTTTAAATAGTCATTAAATTTTCTTGTTTTTTAGATAGTAGGTTTATAGTAGTCTTCAAAATTTTTAATTATCAATGACAAATATTAATCCTGTGTTTTTTTATATATTAGTGCAATTATCCCGTGTTTTTTTATATATCATTGCAGTTATCTCATAGTTTCAATTGATTATTTGAGTTGATTAGTAGATTATAGTAGATAGTAAAAGATAGATAGTAGATTATCAATAAGAAATATTTATCCCGTGCTTTTTTATATATCAGTGACAATTATTTGTCATTTTTAGGTATTAGTGACAAATATTTGTCATGTGTGTTTTAAATATTAATCAGTTTAAATAGTCATTAAAGTTTCTTCTTTTTTAGATAGTAGGTTTGTATTAGTAGTGTTCAAAATTCTTAATTATCAATGACAAATATTAATCTCGTATTTTTTATATATCAGTGCAGTTATCCCGTGTCTTTTTATATATCAGTTCAGTTATCTTGTAGTTTCAATTGATTATTTTAGTTATTAGTAGATTATAGTAGATAGTAAAAGAGAGATAATAGATTATCTATAAGAAATATTTGTTTTAAATATTAATCAGTAGTTTAAATAGTCATTAATCTTATTGTTTTTTAGATAGTAGGTTTATAGTAATCTTCAAAAAATTTATTATCAATGACAAATATTAATCCTGTGTTTTTTTATATATTAGTGTAGTTATCCCGTGTTTTTTATATATCATTGCAATTATCTCGTAGTTTCAATTGAATATTTTAGTTGATTAGTAGATTATAGTAGATAGTAAAAGATAGATAGTAGATTATCAATAAGAGGTGATAGTAGTTTTTCAATAAGAGTATAAACAGATTTTGAAGAGAAAAAATAAAATTTTAATGGGATAAATTTTTCCAAAAAGGTGATATTTTTTTTTTGTTTTTTAGTGTGACTTATTTACATTTTTATAGGTAATTTTAGTAGAGTAGTGTTTGTATAAATTTAGAAATTTAGTTAAAAAAACTAAAGTGAAGTGATAAGAGAAAAAGAAGAATTGTTTATGGGAAAATGTAAAAGTAAAGTAAAAAGAAAAAAGGAGAAAAGAGAGTGTAAGAGAAAAGTGAAAATGAGGAAAGAGAATGTAAGAAGAAAGAGAAAAAAGTAAGAAAGAGAGTGTAAAAAGATAAAGAAAGAGAGTGTAATGACACTTTTGCCCTTAAATTAGATATGTGTCTTGTTAATAATGATCCAAATTGGTAATTTCATAAGAGGTTTGTTTGTATAAATAGATAAATAGATAGATATTAGACTACTAAAAAAGCACGGTATAAAATAAAAAGACACATGATCATATAAAAGTAAGACGACTACATAAATTATGATGATTTAAAAAATAAAAATAAAAAATAGATTATAAAAGATAATTATAAAAACACATCAAATTAAATATCTGCCAATTGTCCCACCCTTCGATGTGCCTACAATCCAACGAGGGCATTAGTCATTGCGCTCGACGATGAATACCCTATCTCGACCAAAAAAAATTATCATGTGGCATTGTGGACCATACACCGCCTACGGCAATGGTGTAGAGTAGAAGCACTCACAAATCTTTTTTTTTTTTTTGTCTATTTAGATGAAACAACGAAGATTAACGCCACGCATAGACTACCTACGCAGCCCACGGTTGCCGACGACATCCATAAATTATTGACATGCATGATTGCTATAAACAGACAATATTCGCCAATATAGACAAAGACAACTCTGTCATCGGTCATCACTTCGAGGCTTGACTGCTAGAAGGGCAATAGCGTCATTCAACATTTACGACGTGAGAGAAGAGAATCTTGGCGGCTTTTGAAGGTGAAAACTGAAAACCCACAGATTCCCTTCCCCTCATTTCTTCACTGTTATTAGTAATGTTAAACCAAATCTCTCCCTTTCATTCACAAATCAGTTTCTGAAACCTAAACTAAGAAAGAATATTCCATATTACATTTATTACATTTATATATACGGAGAATCATTCTACTTAGTAGTGCCACCCTCTATATAATTGAAGTGTTGTTGACAACTTCGCCGGCAAAATTAAAATTAACATTAATAAAAGACGCAATTTTTTGCCATTCCCATTGGCCAAAATCACGACCCTTTTGCAATCTCTGTAGCCGGGACACGAAAAAGAGCCACCTTGTCAATTCAATTGTTAAATTGAGTTCTTTCATTTGTTGCCCGTTGCTGATTTTTGTTGAATCTATGCAAGTGTTTCTCTGTATTGGATTTTAGATCCTAGAAAGGTGAGTCAACTGTCTGTAAATGTCAGAATTCACATGATTATTGCCTTTGTTTATTCAATTCAATTGTGATTCTTCTATTTGTTTGTTAATAGTTTAAATGGGGTTTGCTGTAGTAGTAGTAGTAATAAATTGCCACTTTTTTAGTGTTTCTTCTTTATTTTTAAGGTTAGTTGATCTTTGTAATGCTATAGTTATATGGTCATTGCAAGCAGTACTATTTATTTATTACTATATTTGTTGATGTTTCAGGTTATGATGTCAAGGCAGCTTGGTGAATTAGACAAGTTTGTTTAGTGTTGCAAGTTGGTGAATGGCAAGAGACCTGTTAGATTTGGTCTCCATGAAAAACTGGAGGTGTTCTTGGTCTCTTGCTGCAACGATTGCTTCTGTTGTGGTTTTGATTTCTGTAGTGCATCTGTTCTTATTCCCTTTGACACCTTCTTTCAATTATTTTAAGTTAGCTTCAGACTCTTGCATCCCAGCTAATGCATCAGCAGATTTACTAAGTAACCATGGTTGGGAGGAACCTGTAATTGATTTGAAGCATGAGTTCCCAGCTGACTCGCTTGGAGCCGTTGTTTATAACGGTGCACCGTGGAAGGCTGAGATTGGTCGTTGGCTTGCAGGTTGCGATTCTGTAACAAAGGAAATCAACATTTCTGAGGTGACAAGTGATACTCTTAGCTTGTGTTTTCTCTTTTTTGTTTTGTATTCTTTCTGAGTTGTTAATTCATAGGTTTCGTATTTCTTGTAGTTAGTTTTTTCAGAAGTTGTATGGTTGTTATTGGAATTGAGTTAATTGCCGGTTACTGAAAGTAATTATTGGTGCTTAATTCTTATGATTCACAGATAATAGGGGGAAATAACTGCAAAAATGACTGCAGTGCCCTAGGGGTTTGTAATCGAGAATTGGGACAATGTCGATGCTTTCATGGTTATGCCGGTTAGTTTTGTTTCATCCTTTCATTTTATTGACCTGATACAGAATGATTAATCAGAAGCCGCAGATAGTAGAAGATAACTTATTTTGACAATCTTGCAGTTCAAATAGCTTTCTTTGTATAATTTAGTAGCTCTCCTAATATGGTGGTGATCAGAATTGTAGAGTTTATTGAAACATTCATATTCACACACATTCTTTGGTGACCGGTAAATTGGACACAATCACGACGTTAAAGTGAAAAAGTAGTACATTATATTAACATTCTCTGGTCTGCTTAAAGCAGGACAAAGAAGAAAATTATACAACTTGTTGATTACATTTTCTGAATATGCTTTATTAATTCACCGAAACATATTTCATTATTTGGTCTGAACAATCATTCTATTTTCTGGGGTGACAGGTGATGGATGCACTGAAAAACTGGAATTAGAATGCAACTACCCAGGATCACCAGATCAACCATTTGGGCCATGGGTTGTATCAATTTGCCCAGCCAACTGTGACAAAACCAGAGCTATGTGCTTCTGTGGAGAAGGAACAAAATATCCAAATCGACCACTAGCGGAGACATGTGGGTTTCAATTTAAGTATGTAATAAAAGTAATTTCTTAGTGTTGAGTTTCATGGATCCGGTTTGTGTGCAGTCGGAGAGAGTGTGTAGTCATGCATTCGGTTAGCTCAGAGCCATTCGATCAAAGATTGGACAGTCCAGATTTTAAATTTGAATTTTATATTAAGCAAAAATCAAAAACCGCGCTTAAAATTTGGACTGTCTGATTGTTGATCGGATGGCTCCAAGCTGACCGAATGCATGACTACACACTCTCTCCGACTGCACTAAATCCAAATTCGAGTTTCATTGGCTAGTTTTCCACAATGTACCATTCAAGTCGCAAACTTTATATCTTTTGCAGCCCACCTTTGGAACCTGGTGGTCCCAAAATAGTGAATTGGTCAAAAGTTGATCCAGATGTGTTCTCAACTAATGGTAGCGTGCCAGGTTGGTGTAATGTAGACCCGGATCAAGCATATGCTGGCAAGATGAAAATCAAAGAGGAATGTGATTGCAAATATGATGGTCTTTGGGGACGATTATGTGAAGTGCCTGTTGAATCTGTTTGTATTAATCAATGCTCTGACCATGGTCACTGTCGTGGTGGATTTTGTCAGGTAATTTTTTTGTTAATGTGTGTAATATATTGGAAGAAAATTTTTGTCAGCAATATATTGTTTTTCTTTGCATTCATGAGATTGGCTGGTGGTAAATAAATTTCTACTAGAACTTGTTTGAAACGTTTTTTTTTCCTAAAAAGTTTAGATTCATTAAAAAAATCTTATTCCTTGAAACCTGCCGAGTAGAAAGCATGATCTAGAAATCAAATACCTTGAAGCTGGAGAATAACATACCAAGAAGAAAGAAAATGAAAAAGGAAGAGAAAAATGGAAGATTGATGAGCATTTATGTTGCCAGTTAGGTTATCCAACTCAAGAGTCAACGTAAACTCGTGGAGTAAACTCGACTCATAAACTCCCAAGAGTTTACGTAATACTACAAGAGAATTAAATTTTTTTATGATAATATCCAATATTTCAAACAAGTTTAAATAAATTACTTGAGCCACCAATTTTGGAGATTCTATAACTGAGATACTTAAAATAAATATAGAACAATAAGAATACAACTATTTAAGTAACCAGTAATAGAACATAGCAACAGTATGGACACAAAACAGAACGCAGAACAGTAATGAACCCGAACACAACTAGAAATTTACGCCGAGCTTCGATTGGATAAGCAACATGATGCAGTATAGAGAAGAAAATTTATAGTTATTGTGTTATTTAGGAACTATTATGTTTTATGATTTTTTTTTACTATGAAAAAGTTTAGGAAAATATGCTTTTAAAAAAATATTATTATATCAAGATTTCTTATTTGATTAGGATTTCATATTTTAGGATTTTATATTTTAATAGGTTTTGTCTAGAGCTTTAGTACAGTTATGATTTTATTCTTTGGATTATAACATAGTAGTTTTGAGCGTCTGGATTCTGTAGAACTAATAAGAAGCCTATAATGTGAAGCTATTCGATGTTGAGTAGCAATTACAAAAATGATATATTTTTGAAATACTGAATGTCAGTTATCACCTGTCTAAAATCAGTGTCTAGTTCATTCCTTTAAATCACATTGACAAGTTTCTCAAAAATAACAGCAGTAAGATAAAATGAAACCACACTCACATTTTATGCAGCATAAATTCTATTTGTTTCCATCGAATGTCTGTAGAATAGATAACCTGAATGTTGTGATTTTTTCATTTTTGCCTTGATATTTCCATCCGAATTCCGATATCAATAGATAAACTGAATATGTGTATTTTCAGTGTAATAATGGCTGGTATGGAGCAGATTGCAGCACTCCATCTGTGATATCTTCTATAAGAGAGTGGCCTGGTTGGCTTCGTCCTGCTCGAGTCGATGTCCCTGACAATGGTCATGCCAGTGAAAAAGCAATCAATGTTAATGCTGTGGTGGCAAAGAAAAGGCCTCTTATATACGTTTACGATTTGCCCCCTGAATTCAACAGCCTGCTATTGGAGGTGACGATAATCTAAATGTCAACTCTCTCGATGACATTCCAAGAGAAAGTTTTGATGTTTTTCTATATATATTGATTTGTCTTTTATTATTTTTGGTTGTCATAGGGCCGCCATTTTAAGTTAGAGTGTGTAAATAAACTTTATGACGAGAATAATGCAACAGTATGGATGGAACATCTGTACGGTGCTCAGGTATTTCATGAACTTTTGCAGGTAGATTTCAGTTGGTCGGATTAATATTTTTGCAATATTTTATCTTGGGGGGTGGTTGTCTGCAGATGGCACTTTATGAGAGTTTGTTGGCTAGTCCTCATCGAACTCTAAATGGTGAAGAAGCAGATTTTTTCTTTGTTCCCGTTCTTGATTCATGCATCATAACTCGTGCGGATGACGCTCCTCACTTGAGTGCGCGGGTATATTTTAATAACTGATATTTTTACTGGAATTTATCTATAGAATGTACATTACTGCTCAGATTATGTTACTCTTGGAATGTAGATCTGTTTTGGAATATATCGTTAGATATATCTAAGTAGCATTGGCAACATATTCTATGTTTTATATCACTATTTCTCACTTTTTTCCTGCACTTTGTTGTCCAAGTTCAGGAGCATAGGGGGTTGAGGAGCTCTCTCACTTTGGAATATTATAAGAATGCATATAATCACATCGTCGAACAATATTCTTATTGGAATCGCTCATCAGGAAGGGACCACATATGGGTATGTGCAAGGGGAATGGTTTTTCCCATGGTTAATCAGTATCTTATGATTCATATGATTCGTATCCTGATTCGATACGAAATCAAACAAAATCGATATGTATCTTAGGGTGAATCTCTTTTTCACACGAATCTCATCTTGAATCCTGATTCGCTCTGCTGAATCTCACGATTCATGAATTTTGTTGAATCTTACTATACAAATTCGTACTGCTAAAATGCTTGCTCAAGTTATGTTTTTGGAAATTTTTCCTATGTACTAAAGACTTTCCAGTGAAGTACTGTTTACTGTATTTGCTTCTAAGAAAGCATTTGCTAATAGTTTAACTTTTGTCTCTGAAGGCAGTTTTTTTCATGGGATGAAGGTGCTTGTTATGCCCCTAAGGAAATATGGAAGAGCATGATGTTAGTTCATTGGGGAAATACAAATACAAAGCATGACCATTCAACCACAGCTTATTGGGCTGATAACTGGGATAAAATTCCTTCTGATAGAAGAGGCACTCATCCATGTTTTGACCCTGACAAAGATCTTGTTCTTCCAGCTTGGAAAGTTCCCAATCCAACTGCGTTAACTTCAAAACTTTGGGCTCGGTAATTACTGCCTCCGTATCTTCTTTGTTTTTCCTGCTCGTGCTTCAATCTATGATTCTATTTACACGAGTTCTTGAAATCAATAATGCAACCATGGACCTGGCATGTTTTGTTTTCAGGCCTCATGAAGAGCGGAAGACGCTCTTCTACTTCAATGGGAATTTAGGACCAGCTTACCCTCACGGAAGACCAGAAGATTCGTAAGTTTATTAGAAAACTGTTTTGGATTTTTTAAAAGGCAGCTGTAGTATAATACACGAATTTGGATTAGGTGCAGTTAGAATTTGTGTGCAGTCGTGTATTCGGCAAGTCTGGAGCCGCCCGATTAAGATCGGAGAGTCCATATTTTAAGAACAGTTTTGACTTTGAGTTTAATATCAAATTCCGAATTTGAAATCTGGACCATCCGATCAACATCGGATGGCCCCGAGTTTTCTGACTGCATGATTGCATGTAGTCCCGACTGCACACAAACCTGATCCTTTGGATGAAGTTGAATAATTTTCCTCACTTTCTTATGAACAAACATTATTGGATATATTGTTAGTCAACTGATGCACTTCAGGGTTATGTGTTTTTTGCAATGTTATAAAAGTTTCGGTTTCATGTTTATGGGAAATGATGCAGGTATAGTATGGGTATCAGACAGAAGCTGGCAGAAGAGTTTGGATCAAGCCCTAACAAGGAAGGAAAACTTGGGAAACAGCATGCAGAAGATGTCATCGTCACCCCAGAACGTTCTGATAACTATCATGCAGATATAGCAAGCTCGGTTTTCTGCGGAGTGTTTCCCGGAGATGGTTGGAGTGGTCGCATGGAAGACAGTGTTTTGCAAGGATGTATTCCTGTGGTCATTCAGGTAATAGGTTATGCTCTTTTTTCTTCCCCCATAGTCTCGCCGGAATCAGTTTGAAAGATAGCTTTGTTAACCTTGTCATAAATTTTGTGTTGCTAGTTAGCTCTTAATTGTTGTACCTTTTACTTGGACTTATACATTTAAGCTATTTAAACATCAACAGAGTGATGATTTATAATGTTGTTGATATACCTGTTACTTGGGCTTATAGATTTAAACTAATTAAACAAATAGATCTTAACAGAATGATGATCCATAGTGTTTATGTAAGATGATATAAATTTAAAATAATTTGTGGTCCATCTTCATAAAGTTTCCATGGCTTTACTTCCCATGAATAATCTATAAAAATGATCCATGGCTATTGATTAGTGATTGAAGTGGCCGATTGAAGCTACCTTCTTCATGCTGATAGTCCATTACTAAATGACTGAAATTATCAATGATACTAATTGAATTAAGTTTTCATTTTTGTTTCGTTGTTTTGTAGGATGGGATTTTTCTACCATACGAAAATTTTCTCAACTATGACAGCTTTGCTGTTCGAATACCCGAAGACGAAATTCCCAACATGATCAAGATTCTTCGAGTACTTATCTTCCCCTTTTTTCTATATCTTCATTTTGTGTATTGCATTATTGATAATATTACAAATTAAATGTATGATGATTGGTGATATGCAGGGATTCAATGATACAGAAATCAAATTGAAGCTAGCAAATGTTCAGAAAATCTGGCAAAGATTCTTGTACCGCGATTCTGTTTTGCTTGAAGCTGAAAGGCAAAAAGCTTCTCTTGGACGCGTTGATGATTGGGCTGTTGAATTCTTAAAATTGGCAGAAGATGATGTCTCCACCACTTTAATGCAGGTATATTTATCCTGTTTTGTCAAACACACCTTCTTAGGGTGTTTTTTTAGCCCTGCCAAGGGACTAAAAATAAATAAAAGTTTATAGGACTAAACTTGAATAGTCGTAGTTTTCTAGAGACCAGAGACATATTAACTCAAATATTTATTTATGCAATTGATTAGTGTATTTGTCTGTATTTCACCTTTTAACCCATAGTTTTTTTGTTAAATAAGGTTTTGCATTACAAGTTACATAATGAGCCTTGGAGGAAACAAGTTGGCCACAACAAAAATTTTGGATTACCTAACCAGTGTTTGGTAAGCAACAGCTGAGGAGTAAGGGAATGATGGATTAAAACAAAACGAAGGTTAAATTCCTAATAGATGTAATTACCATCTCCAGTGCAGTAAATCATTCAACCAGGATGGATATATATGATTCATTTTCCCCTCTCACATAATATGTGTGCATGTATAAGTGCAATAGGGTTATTTTTTCATTGCTTTTATTTTATTTACGTGTCTCTAAGGCTGTCACACCGTGGAATTGTAAAATAACTAGTGTCTGCTCAGTTTATTGCACAAATTTTATTTTATTTTTAATATATTGAATTAAAATTTACAATTCAACACAAATAAAGATAATGTACTTAATTTTGAACTAAATAAATTTTACAATGATACTTAATTGCAAAATATCAAATTAAAAGTCACACGTTTTGAATGAAGGTGAGAAGAAAACCAGAGTAGAAGACCAGAAAATGAAGTGAAGATAGCTTGATGATATACTACTATGTTGTTTAGATGGAGAGAAAGTAAAGTGATTTTTTTAAGCAAGAAAGTAAAGTGATATTTATTCATTTTTTAAAATAATCTAACTTTTTTGAATGAATAATTATTTGCAAGGAAAATTATTACTTTGATTTCATATAAATTCAAAAGACATACATTATAAATTGAAAAATAAAAAAAAATGTGAAAAATTTGACATTTATTATAGTTATTCACGTTCAAATTCGTAGTTAATTATATTAATTATATTTTAGAAAGTGGTTGATGAGTTTCTCACCACCGATTAGGATAATTAACCAAGAACTACGTTGACCAACCATATGGCCAAGATTAATTCCAAGCCACGGTGATTGCTTTAAATGAACATCACTATAAATGAACTCTGACACTCCTACTTGAATTCTATGCAATAGTTGAGTTTGTCCTTGAACGGGAGAATCTTAAGATTCACCTCAACATTTTCAAATTTCACGAACTACATTTCACAAGTGTTCCTGCCATCCACAGCCTCATTGTCGAGACTCGGTTCATCTTTATCTCGAGCTTTCCCTATCTGTGTGCCTAACATTCTCAAGTCTAAATAATGCCCAAATCAAACAAAAATAAAACATTGCTCACAAAATTAGTGATGATTGTAAAATTGGTGCTGATATGGCTGTGGTAACAACAAACCGGTTAAGGTAGAAAAAGTGGGGGGGAAATGAGGAAATATAAACCTCAAATTCTGAAATGATAAACATACATGAAACATCTGTGTAATACAATGAAGAGATATCTGATCATGATTTCACTATTATATGACAAATATACAAGTGAGACCTATTCTATGAAAACTTACACCAATCATGGTCAAGCTAACCAACTTGATTGTCAACGTGGGATATGGGCATATGGCTCTTGTTAGACATCACTTTTGTTATTGTCTTTTGTTGGCATAAGATCTTGCAACGTTTGCATATGGGTCAAGCCGAACATTTGCCAAATTTTCTGGAAAAAGGAAAATAAGTAAATAAATAAAAAAACAAATAAATAAACAAGGGCTAAAATATCTTCTGAATGGAAATGAAAATAATGCAGACAATTCATCAAATCAACAAAGGACTACAAGATATTTATGTTTCATTTAGACCTAGTAAGTTATGTTGTCATAAGATGTCAAAGATTTACCAATAAATAAATTGAGTAGAGCAGAGTAGACCTGAGACCTAGGTAGCTTTCAACCTCTGGCAGTCAGAATATAATGGGGAACTGGGGCAGTCTAACTTGATCAAATCTTATGAGTCCGACCTAAGATGAAGACTTTCAATTCGAATTTGAGGGAGCTTTGCACATGTTCATCCATTTATGCTTTAAGGCTTGTGGAGTACGCCGCCTATGATCCCTGTTGAATAAGTGAGAACCAAAAGCTAAAATTTTCTTCCATGGGATTTTTAGGCCACTGGAAGCATACTTCTGTACTCCCTCCTTCACAGTTAAAGCAGGCAATTATTACAACAGCTAAAAACGTATATTATATAACTGTTATTAGATACTAAACCAAAGGGCTCAAGGTGGAAAAAATAATCTGAAGATTCAAAGTCTTCAACTTTCTAAGGCAGTATTAGAAAATTCTAAATCAAAGAATCATGGTTCCAAAAGAAATCCATTCTGAAGAATGATGTTCCCACAGAAACAATGCAATTAGCTACTTATAAAGTCACACTACTTCCTAGAACTGATGGAGAAAAAAGTAATACCCTTATCAGCTCTTCCTCCTCATCTGTCCATGGGATGGTCTTTTGTCTTAACTGAGGGCTTGCTGGGGTTTTGCTGTGAATCAAAATAACCAATCAAATTGGAATGAGCATAATAGTTCCAGTCCTTCAAAAGTAATTGTTACTGTGAGGGGAGATTTGGTTTGAGTTACTTTGGAAGTTTAGGTATCTTGGAAGTTCTGACTATCATAAAAAGCAATGATGAAACAGAGGGAGACATAAATCTTAAAATTCAATCTGGGTGGATAAAACGAAGAAGTGCTTTAGGTGTCAATTGTTATTGAAATCTTCATTTTAAGTTTTAACCTTCCTCATACAGATATCAGTATCAGATCGTGGCCCCGGATAACCTTCTAAAGCTGAACTTTATAGGTCGGGCTGGAAACTGAGTGCAAAGGCATATGGGAGGTTTTCTGGTGACAAGGCTCCAGGAAGTGTCCAGTTGAAGCTCTCTGTGACAGTCAGTCACCTGGCTCCAGTAATTTGTTTGCTGGGAGAGACTAGGCTAGGCTCCGCTGGTGCTGAATAAAGGAGGTGTCAGTGATGAAAGCTGGGAAGAAAAAGGTGGTCTTCTTCCTAAATATCTATAATAATAAGTAAGTGTAAAAGGAACTTCAAAGACAATGAAGAAAAGTAAAATTATGAAAGGTCAAAATGATGGATGCCTAGTTTGGTTCTTTTGAAGATTTCATCTGTTTTTTTGTTGAAAGCAAAAACAGAGTGCTGTTGTGTTTTTTCATTTTAATTTTTCCTGTTTGCTGCAGAAGTTCAGTGTAGGGATTTTCCATTGAGGGTTATGGGATGTGTGGTGGACTGGTGGTTCCCTTCACAGTTTTGCCCTTTTTATGTGTTTGCTTTGTGGTTATACTTTTAATTTCCTTCAGCTTTGTAGTTTTTGTGAGGTACCTGGTTTTGTATTTTTCCCTTGTCCAGCAGTATTTATTTTTATCCAAAGAAAAGTAAAAAAAGGTAATTATCTCCAATATCAAATCTGACTCAATCTTGTGACATCTTATGATCTTTAAAACTTAAGCCTCCTAGAATTATTACTGCATGCACCACCAAAAACCTTATAAGAGCCAAGAATGTAGAGATATTGGATTCTTGCACAGCCTACGTTCCCAAATTTAAACATAATGCATGATCACATCCTACATTCCTACTCAGACAACAAAGAAAATTGGGTATCTTTCATACGGATGTTTAAAATACCAGGCAGAAAAAATGGCACAATAATGTACTTAATTCCCAAATTAATACTACCTATGGTCCTTTTTATAAGAAACAAAATGGCGTATTTTTTTGTTCCAAATATAAGAAACATAATGATGCAAACCAGAATTATATCCAGTAACAGAAATTGAGTAATATGCAGAGAATCTGGGAAGGAAATTGCGATTATATTGAATAAGAATGGTACTGGATACAGATAACTACCCAAGAGCAGTTTGCTCTTCTCAGAAGTAACTACTTCTGGCCAAATATTACAAACAACTTCCCAACATAACTTCTCAATAGAAACTACCCTACTTATAGACAACTTCTCTCAAACCAAATAACTAACACACAAATAACTAACACACACAAATAACTAACACACTAATAACTATATATTAATATATTATTTCTTCTTCTTATTTCTCCTTTCATATACTCTCCAAATTACTGGTTTTCCCTTGATACTTACTGGTGCGCTATCATTGCCGCCCTCATGAGAACCAGCCTTGTCCTCAAGGCTGAAAGAAGGAAACTGTGCCACAATGAAGGCCTTATCTTCCCATGTAGCTTCCTCGATTGGCTTATGAGTCCAATGGATAAGGACTTGAGGGATAGACTCACCATTACGATTCACCATCCTGTGATCTAAAACCGCCTCGAGCTCCCATACAGATTCTTCAGAGACCTCCAAACTTGCCGGAAGATTTGGATGGACAGCAGCAGCACCTACGGCCTTTTTGAGCAAGGAAACATGGAAAACTGGATGTATCCGTGATGCGGGTGGCAAGTCTAACCGATAAGCAACAGCACCAACACGTTGGAGTACTTTAAACGGCCCAAAATACCGTGGAGACAGCTTGGGGCAGATTCTGGCTGCTACAGATTGTTGTACATGAGGTCTCAATTTCAAAAATACCAAGTCACCAACCTCAAACGAGCGTTCTTTACGATGCTTATCCGCTTGTGTCTTCATTCTATCACGAGCTCGGGTTAGATGACGCTTCATTTGTCTCAAACACTCGTCACGATCAGCCAAATCCCTTTGTACTGCTTCAACTTTGACTTCACCAGGGAGATAATTCGTGATCACCGGAGGAGGGCGACCATAAACCACTTCAAAAGGAGTTGTACCGGTGGAAGCATGAAAAGTTGTGTTATACCAATATTCTGCCCAAGGAATTCACATGGCCCAAGTCTTGGGTTGATCAGCAATAAAACAACGTAGGAAAGTTTCCAAGCAACGATTGACCACTTCAGTCTGACCATCCGTCTGTGGGTGGTATGCAGTGCTCATCTTTAAATGTGTCCCTTGTTGTTTGAAAAGCTCCTGCCAGAAATTACTCACAAAGATCGGATCTCTATCACTGAGAATAGATTCAGGAATACCATGAAGGCGTACCACTTCTTTGGTGAAGATCTCAGCTAACGACCTTGCTGAGTAAGGGCGTTTTAGAAGTATGAAATGGCTGTATTTGGACAGCCGATCAACCACCACGAAAATAGCTTCAAACCCTTTTGATTTTGGAAGACCGGTAATGAAATCCATAGAAATATCAGGCCAAATCTGACTTGGAATTGGAAGTGGCTGAAGGAGACCACCAGGAGCTGAAGCAACATATTTATTGCTTTGACATACTGTACAGTTTTGCACAAATTCTTGGATGTCATTTTTCATACCTGTCCAATAAAGATTAGCAGCCAAACGACGATAAGTACGGTAAAAACCAGAGTGTCCGCCTACGGGAGTGCTGTGAAATTCCTTGAGAAGTGTATGAATGAATTTGGAAGTTGCTGCTATAACCAATCTGCCGTTATACAAGAGAGTCCCCTTCTGGATGTCAAACCCAGGTTTTGTGGTGTCCCCTCTCTGCAATGCTGAAAAAATGGTCTGCAGTGTTGGATCTTGTTGTACCTCTTCCTGGACAGCCCCGTAATCTTTCCATTCAGGACAAAAAACCATGGAATGAAGTGTTATTATGTCATTAGAAGCCATGTTGCCGGTGTTGCCTTCAATCTGTCGAGATAAGGCATCTGCTCCTTTATTTTCCAAACCAGGTTTGTAGATTATGTCAAACTGATATCCCAAGAGTTTAGCAACCCAATTTTGTTGATCCATGGTAGTTACACGTTGTTGCATCAACTGCTTGAGACTTTTCTGATCCGTGCATACGGTGAACTTGCTTCCTAGTAGGTAAGGTCGCCAGTGCTGTATGGCTAGAGCCACTGCCATCAACT
Source organism: Astragalus membranaceus (assembly GCA_039519185.1). NCBI lineage: Eukaryota > Viridiplantae > Streptophyta > Magnoliopsida > Fabales > Fabaceae > Astragalus > Astragalus membranaceus. The sequence continues at coordinate 101,708,970 of CM076847.1, forward strand.
CTTTCTCATAAGCCGACTTGTTCAAATTCCTCTCACTAAGTCCTTTGCTAAAGAAAGCAATTGGCTTCTTATCTTAAATTAAGATGGCTCCCAAACCATTTCCCGAAGCATTACTTTCAATGAAGAATTCCTTAGTAAAATCAGGTAATGCCAAAACAGGGGCTGATGTGACCTTCTTCTTAAGAGTTTCAAAGGCTGCTTGCTCCTTGCCTTCCCACTTGAAACCATCCTTCTTAGTTAAATCTGTTAGAGGTCTCGCGATTTTACCATAGTCACGTATAAACTTTCGGTAGTACCCAGTCAGACCCAGAAATCCTCTAACCCCTTTGACACTCTTGGGGATTGGCCATTCTAACACACTGCTGACTTTAGAAGGATCCATGGAGACTCCTTCGTAAGAAATTACATGGCCCAAATATTCAACAGATGATTGACCAAAAGAACATTTCTTTTGATTGGCTACTAACTGGTGCTCGGTCAACACATTCAGGACCCATTGCACATGTTGTAGATGATCTTGCCATGTCATACTATACACCAGAATATCATCAAAGAATACCAAAACGTACTTTCTCAACATTGGCTTGAAAACTTTATTCATTAAAGCTTGGAAGGTGGAAGGGGCATTCATTAAACCGAAAGGCATCACCAGGTATTCATAATGACCTTCATGAGTACGGAAGGCCGTTTTATGAATATCTTCCGGTCGCATTCTCACTTGATGATAACCGGATTTAAGATCGATTTTGGAAAAATATTTAGCACCATGCAACTCATCTAACAGCTCATCAATTACAGGAATTGGGAATTTATCCGAAATAGTTACCTTATTCAAAGCACGGTAGTCCACACACATTCTCCATGACCCGTCCTTCTTTTTAACTAAGATCACCGGACTTGAAAAGGCACTCTGACTGGGTCGAATTACTCCGGATAACAACAAGTCTTTTACCTGCTTTTCAATTTCGGACTTGTGATGGTGGGGATAACGGTAAGGACGAACATTAACCGGACCTTGGCCTTCAACCATGTGTATAGCATGTTCTTGCTGCCTCTCCGGAGGAAGTCCCTGGGGTTCCCTGAAGACGATTGCAAATTTGTCCAACACTGCCTTCATCTCCAATTGCTGTTCGTGTGTCACCATACTCTGTTGATTACCACACTGCAGCTGAGCAAAATGGTTGTCATCCACATATGCTTGTGGCGGAGCACATTCCCTAGCACGTACCCCTCTTATCTCAATCCACTCTCCTTGATAGTCAAAGCGCATTTTCTTCTCAGCCCAATCTATCCACGTACACCCAATTTGTGATAGCCACGCCATTCCCAATACTAAATCATAACCATCCAAGTCAAAGAGCACAACATCTATTTGCCAAGTTACACCCTGAACATAGATATTGACTCCGTGACATTCTCCATGAGTCTGTGCCGTAAAACCATCCCCTAATTTGATAGGTCTAACAGAAGTGCTAGTGATATGCAGTCCCAAAGCGAAAGCTAGACGTCTTGACATGAAGTTCTTATTGGCCCCACTATCAACCAACATTAACACGGGTACTGTTCCTACGGTTCCTTGCAACTTGATGGAGTCACATCTGTCTTGATAATACTCAGTTGATCTATTAAAAGTCAAAATATTTTCAAAAGTCAGCATATTGAGTTGTAATTCCTCTGCATTGGCTTCCACATCTTCACCATTCATAATTCTGACTTCATTCTCTTCTTCAGAATCATCTTCTGTCACCAGAATGCGTAATGCTCTGTCTGGACATTGGTGTCGAGGGTGGAAAGGACCTCCACATTTGAAACATAATCCTTTTTGACGTCGTTCCGCGATCTCCTGTGAAGACAGATTGCGAATTCTCCTATCACGCAGCGAAGACGCTGTCTTCTCCGAAGACGACGGCGCATTCGGCGCGCGCAGAGGCGCTCCTTCGTGATTTCGTGCTCGCGCTTCACCGTTTTTGGTTACTAACACCCAATCGTTTTGATTGCTCTTGTTATTAGGCGTGAAGCGGTTACCAAATGGTGGCTGATTGCGCGACCCGGAAGCGAACCCGACCCGTTTGCCCGCAAACCAGTCTTTCCTCCCTCCTTCAGTCTCGCGCTCAACCGCCCTGGCCACGTTCATCAATTTAGGACGCGAAACCGCACCCAAGGTGATTAAACTCCTCACTTTTCCTCTGATGCTCTCCTTTAATCCATGAACGAAATAACCCAAGTATTGATCAGTTGGAAGCCGTGGAACTTGCGAAGTTAACCTTTCGAACTCTTCAATATACTCCTCAACACTTTCTTCTTGCCGTAAAGACGATAACTGCTCAAAGACGTTGCCGTCACTCACCCCTCCGTATCGCTCCAACATCGCAGATGTTAATTGTTCCCATGTTAATCCTTCATTCTCCTCTAATAATCCCTTGAAGAAATGAATGGTGGCACCATCCATACATAATTGCGCAAGATTGACTTTTATCTCTGGACGAGTATTTTGGACATGAAAGTAAACTTCTGCTCTCGCAATCCAACCAGCGGGATCATCTCCATTGAACATTGGCAGTTCTACTTTTTTTACAGATAAACGAAATTCATCAAGCGCATCACCATGTAATTCAGAATTCTTTTGTTTAGTACTTACAGACTCATTATTGTGTGATGATTCTGCAGTATTCTTTCCCTTACTCAAACTAAGTAGAGAAATAATTTTCTCTTGATTTTCTTTATTCTGGTCCTGCATTTCCTTCAAGGAAACCTCCATGGTTGCGATTTTTTCTTCTAGTGCAGTAACCTTTGTCTCCATCTTCTTCGGTGGCATCCGGCAGGTCGGACCAATTTGATGCAAACCAGAATTATATCCAGTAACAGAAATTGAGACAGAATTAATATGCAGAGAATCTGGGAAGGAAATTGCGATTATATTGAATAAGAATAGTACTGGATACAGATAACTACCCAAGAGCAGTTTGCTCTTCTCAGAAGTAACTACTTCTAGCCAAATATTACAAACAACTTCCCAACATAACTTCTCAATAGAAACTACCCTACTTATAGACAACTTCTCTCAAACCAAATAACTAACACACAAATAACTAACACACACACAAATAACTAACACACTAATAACTATATATTAATATATTATTTCTTCTTCTTATTTCTCCTTTCATATACTCTCCAAATTACTGGTTTTCCCTTGATACTTACTGGTGCGCTATCACATAACTTCATTTTCAACAATATGCAAAAGCACGGCCTTTTTGAAAATAAAAAAGGATGGGCAAGACACCGCCTGACAGAAAGAAGACAAGCAACGCGTGCTTGGTGGGAAAACATTCTTTAGTGGGTGAATGAGATGCTGCCACGCAGCATTTACTGCAGTTAACTTTTTTAAATAGATAATAGATTAATTGCTCAATTCCTCTTACACCCCTATTTATTTTTAGAAGAAATTCACACGTTTCATGCAAAAAGGATATGAAAGGACAGAACAAGGCATTTTTGGGAATAAAATTTGAAATTATACCATTATTAATTTAAACTTACTCTTTTCAATACAATTCCTGAATATCACATTTCAAGATGATAAGATGCTTCACCTACACCTAAATGGTCGTTTGTTCTAGTCATATAGGGATATAGGGAGAAAATGGGAAACCACTATTGACACCCTTTAAGAAAGATGAGGAAAAAAAAGAAAAAAAAAGGAAAGATTCCTAGTTGGATCTGCTAAATTATTTACCATTATGTTTTTGGGCATTAATAATATGTAATTCTGTCCAAAACAAAAAGGAAGATTCCTAGAAATAGTTCATAGCATTCCCTGGAATGGTCAAACTCAACCAAATACATATTTGATAGATTTCTGCTAATACCATTCTCAGAGTGTCAAGAATGAAAAACCAATCTTGAGCCAAGTACCCCCTAAAACTAAAAGTGACTTATGCAGGCAATTTTTTTAGCAAAAAAGCTTTGAAAACTGCACATGATAAGACAGAACTCCTTAACAGCTTAATTATTATTTATTAAGAAGTTCAATAATCACATATGGCAGGAAAAGTATAGGAACTTACTGTTGTAATTCATGCGTAGGGAATCTCGAGGAGTCTTTTGAAATAATATGCTTTTTGCATTCATCTTCAGAAATTTCTTCGTTTCCAGTATCACGTGCACAAACTGGCTCTACTGTTCCGTTCATATTTTCCTCTGTCATATTCTGAGAAACTTCTTGTCTAGCATTGCTTTCACTAGCAGGGACAATATTTGCCCTTTTACGAGAAAACTTTTCATCGTCATGTCCACCTACATGATCAGTTGGCACTTCTTTATCTTCAATTCTTCCACCAGTTAAGTTCTTTGCATTCGACATTTCACCCTCATCCTCTTTTGTTACATTGTCTACTAGTCCATTGTTTATACCTTCCTTATCTCTTCCTAATGAGTGGACAATTGGTACAGGAGCTTGTTGCTGATTTCTTTCAAAATGAAAATTATGAACTTCATTTGCATGCTCACCAACATGATCTTCTCTATTTTCTTTTTTCACAGTTAGCGGATCATTTTTATTGTTTTTGAGATGAATATGCTCATACTTATGATTCTTTCTTGAAAGGGTATGATCTTGTCTACTAAGTTTCTGAACATGTTCCACAGCCTGTTTCCTTATACCCTTATTAATAAAGATAGTTAATTCTTTCCTTGCCAGGGAAGCTTGTTTCTTGGCTTCAAGATATTCTGAAATAGTGTGAGAATATGCACAAAATGGGCAGAAAAAGTTTCCTTTTTCATCCACCTGAGCAGATGCATCTAGACAGTTTCTATGCACCATCAATGAGCAAGTAGTTGTTTTACAAGCCAGTAATTGGCCAGCTTCATTGCACTTCATGCAAAATATTTGTTCGGTCGATTCACTCATTACTGACGACTCTCGACCAAAAGTGTGCTCGGAGTTAAGGAATTCATCATTTTTGGATCCAAGATCATTCTTTTCATTGTGGTACCCATCGCTTTCACTATCACTTGATAACTCTGCTCCACAACCATTAACAGTATCAACTACAGCTTTATCACTAGCAACTGGCTTCTGAGAGGCATTTAATGAAGCACCATTTGGTTCGTCCTGTTTGTGTTCGGATTCATTAGTCATGTGCTGAATTTTATTTGCATTACCATCATTTGTTGGAATGGGCTCAACATGTACAGCACCATCGCTTTCATCCATAGATGTGTCATGGCAAGGTTCAACTCCAGATGTGTGCTGAGGATCACCTTCATTGCACTTCATATCATGGCTTTGCTCTTCATGCTTTTTCATTACGAGATCCATCTTTTCACCTTGATACGCAATTGTATCACCTGATATCTCTACCCTATATCTATTACCAGTATCATTTTCAGTTTTATCAACACCAACTGTCTGCTGAAAGCCATTTGAATCTTCAAGTTGCAAATCTGTTTCATGTTTAGACAAGGGTTTACCTCCAGAAGTCTTCTGCTGAGTTCCACATGGTAGAGCAACAATTGACTTAACCTGCTGTTGCCGAGAACTTTCACCTTCAAATGTATGCTGAGGCATTAAAGTAGCATTAAAAGATGTAATTGACTCATTATGAAAGACTTCACTATGACTGCTGGGTTGGCACAAATTTGAAGCAGAGCACCTATAGTGACTATCCTCTGAAGGCCCATCCCTTAGAATTGCCATGTTATTATTTTCTGAGTGATGCCCTCCCTTCTCGGAAATTTGAAGATTTTTTTCAGTTGAACTGTTTGACACTTCCTTTCCGAGTTGAGAAACTGGCTTTTCTTTCCTGGAATCAAAATTTATAGATGCATAACGTTTAACCCTCTTCTTAATTCTTAAGAAATCATCATCCAAGTGAATGCTACTCCTCTTAGAGGAAAAAAGATTATTATCCGGTAAACATTCTTTAGAAGGTTTGTTTCCATCCTTTAATATTAAGGACACCAAGTTCTCTTTTGCTACAATGTTTTCTGCATAAGTGGAGTTCCCATCAACCTTTCCTGGATGATCATCGCCTTCACCATCATTCACATGCACTGCATGATTCCTATTGTTTTGGAATAATCCACTCCTTGCTTTTAATTGATCAGTGAGTGGTAGAGTGCCCCCCAATATTGATTCTTTCAGCTACTCAACAAGATGAGAAGACACATACCAAATAAAACAGGTGAATCCAGTAAAAAAAACAGGTGAATGAAACTGAATAAATTTCAAAAAGGAGAGGGAAAGCAGATATTTTTTCTTATATTTTCTTGATATTTCTCAAAAGAAAAAAACACTCCCATCACCTGCTCTAAGTGACATTTCACAGTTCCAGCTTTTTTGTGCAAGATAAATGGGTAAAGATCCCATTTCAAAATATGTGCTCCAGCATCTTTCAGCTTCGACAAAGGTACCTGATTCATACATAACCAATTTTTTTCATCTGAAGCTCAATTAGCATGACAAAAAAGTCCCCATCATCAAACATCACAAAGGTAATACTAATAGTAATACATAATATAATGCTTCTAAGTTCTAACACAACAATGCAAGCAAGCAGAATTTGTTACTTAGGTTAAATATCATAGATGACTGAAAATTTTAAAGTAATTTTACCTCACGGGAGACTTCTTGGAGGACATGTTCACAAGTACGCGAAAAATCAAGTCCAATTTTAGAATCCAATGTAGAAGAAGATGGAGCATGAAGATTAACCCCTTGAGCATAAAGATTCTCCAAACACTTCATTGAAATCAATTCCCTTGTATTTTTACAAAAATCATCAGGCCCTACAGGGGCTGCATCAATCAAACCTGCAAAATAGGACCATCATCATTTATTTATCTAAACTAAAAAGTAAAAAAGAAATACGCTTAAAAATAAGAAAATAAATGGGTTGTTAAGTTTGATTAAGTAGCACAAGCACTTCAAGTTAGTGACTACCTTGTAAAGTGGATATGGTGATTCCTTCGAAACCTGCTAGGGCTTCAATGACCCAAAGCCATGGAAGTTTTGAAAGAGATTCAGATGAGTCATCATCGCAATCCCCCATGGGTGACCTAATTTTTTCAACTTCAAATTCTAAATGGTTTTGAACTGAGTTGTTTGAGAATTGAACTCAACGCAAGGAGCGCCACACGGTTGGGGAAAGTTTCAGCGGAGGAGAACGTGAATGCATCAAATGTGATGAGACACGGAAAGCTCAACAATGGTGAGAGAGTAATTGAAATTCCCAAAACAGAGTATGGGAAAAGCGATTTTGAGAAAAAGTTTGAATGATTGGAATTGGAAATTGGAATGCAATGCAGTTTAGTGTTTCGCAAGCAGAGAGTGTTTGATAATTTGAGAGGAAGCGGGGAGGTATTCTACCGGTTGAACCGAAAATAAACCATATTTGCGGTTTGGTTTAAAAAGTTGAACCATTATTCAGATTGAACCGTAAAGAAAACGTTTGAACCAGGCCAAACGCCCATTCAACCGGGCTTAGAACCGAGATGAACCGTGAATAGATGAAAATTGAAATGGAAACTTTGGTTTTCTTTCATACACTGTTGACGGTTCCATTTTCCATTTTTTATTTATTCATTTTTTTTATTTTTTTTTTGACCAATATTTATTCATTTATTAGTTTGTTAACACCCAAAAATAATTAGGTCGTAGGCTGATGACTGAATAAAGAAGGCAGTGGAGCTGGAGTATTGAGGCAGGTCACTAGACAAGGATTTTAAGAGATAATTGCCTGAGAAAATGATCAATGGAAGCCCTCGGGGCATATCACTAGACAACTCCCCGAGGAAGGGGTTAGCCCGAGGAGCAATGAGCGAGACCGAGGGAGAGTACAGCCTCAGCCTATAGAGTGTTATGGCCAGGGTAGGCTCGGGTGCCTAAGTTACTGTCTGGGGGCGAAGGCTAGCTGAATGAATCAAGTGGCCGAGGTAAGGCGGTTTTACTTGGAAGACACGTAAAAGACATGCACGTAGATGGAACGTGGGAGCAGTTGAAGATCAAGCGAATGAGCGAAGTCTTGAAGAGCGGAGTGAGGGAGTTCACCCCACTAACTGTGCTAGTGAGATCGTGGGTGGTTACTCCGCCTCCTTAGGGCTTAAGAACAATGATAGTCGTTGATCTTAGACTGATCCAACGGTAGGCAAATGTTGGCTGTGTTAGTGGCCGACGAGGGCCTATGTATATAAATAGGAGAGTAATTGTACAGAAAAGACACACATCAATCAATCAAAAACTCTACGTTTATGTCGTCTATCTGCTTTTATCGCACTTTATCTTTATCTTTATGCATTAGCCAGTAGTATAATCCAACCATCGCAGTCCCCTCTCACTTAACCCGGCCCTTTCTAGAGGACTCAGGATACCCACAACCAATGAGCAGAGTTCCCTCCTTGGCACAATCGCTTGAAGAACAAGGAATCGAAAAACTTGCTCAAACCCCTGGCCGAATCCACGGTGATAAACTCCATTTAAATACATTTTTAGAAACACTTTTGGATCATTTTTTGTGCAATTATTACTAGTTATATAAATTATTGATATAATTTGCTCTTTATTTTGCAGAAGGGAAGAAAATATGAAAAGAAAAATTAAAGTCCAATTTTAAGTCACTTTATATGTATTTATATATATATATATATATATATATATATATATATATATATATATATATATATATATATATATATATATATATATATATATATATGAGCTTGGCAAATAAAAGCAAAGAGAATTAAAAGAAAAAAAAGGCACAAGGCCCAATTGCAAGTGTTAGCACTAATACATTGGCCCATGGCCAATTGGAGCAAGAAACCCACATAAGAATGAAAGATAAAGTCAGCCCACGTGGAATTAAAGTGTTGGACCATAAGGAATTATTAAGGGAGCCCATATTAAAGGTTCGGCCCATATTTTGGTTTGCATGGAGAACCCTATGCTTCAATTATAAAAGAGGTAGCCGCCAACGTGAATTGGAAGAAGGAACAGAAGCCACGCACCAACAGTAGCGCCGGCAAGGAGAGGAGGGGATTTTGGGTACCGTTCTTGACACCGCGAGAGAGCTTTGAAGCAGAAAAAGGAGACTGGAGACTCAGAATAATAATTTCTCTAATTTCCGGGTTATTTTTATCTCTGTAATTCATGACTCTAATTTCTATTTTATTGTTCTTTATGACTTTGGATAGCTAAATCCTCTTCTAGGGTTTTAGGTGGATCTTGCCAGTTTAGAGACCTTTATGTTATAGCTTATTATTTGAATTCCAGTTTTATTTCAATTAATATTGTCCTATTGTTTTTAATCACATAATTAGGATTAGCTACCCTATGCATGTTCATAATCAATTAGTTGATCAACGACCGTACTGCAATTAGTTGGTGGACCTATAGGATAATTTGGGCTATAATTATTGCATGACTAAGCCTTAATTTAGTCTTCCAATCATTCAACATTTTTGCTCTTTATGCTTTTCTTGAATTTAAATTATTGCATGACCAAACAAGGGTTAATTTAGGAAAAAGAATATTAATCGCGAATGACCAAACGGATTAATAGCTTTAGTAAAGGGATTGGTAATTAAATAAAATAAAGGAATTCAAGTAGGAATTAAACATATGGGAGTTGAAGCTTGCAAGTGAAACCGTGACCCTAGACCCCTCTCCATTTATTAAATCTAGTATTTTAATTATTGTTATTTATTTCTTTTTATTTGTTTTCATTACAACTCAATTATTGGTTTGTCTAAACAATAAATAATCTCGACTAGTTTGGTACTTGTTAATTAGTCCCTGTGGATACGATAATCTTTTATACCACTTCTGCGAAAAAGTACACTTTCTCTAAATGTGTTTTTAACGCAACACACGGCTAGGACCTAAGAGTTTGAACCAAAGAACAGCATAGTTATATAAGTATATTATTCCCATTAGATAAGTAAAAAAACATCTAAATTTATTGGACTAAAATCTAAACAAATACTATATTTGAGTAAAAAACTAATACTATATCAACTAACTTCAACTCTACTTAATGTTCTTATTCTGAAAATACTCTTAAGTAATTCTATTTTATTTTCTAGAAGCATTATACACTCTAAAAAATAAAGGTATATTTATATATTTAGTTTATTTTTTTGACATTTGGACTGGGCCAGAGAATTAGAGCCCGGCCCAACACAAGATCAACCGAGCTCAAGCACACACGAGAAGTTAACTGCCAAGGAGTTACCAAGGACAGGTGTCGCAGGAAGGAGAGGACGTGGGAACTCATATGACGAGAGTGGGAGTAACCGCTAGGAGCGGACCTCCAAAGGTAACCGCCGAGAATCCTTGGAGAACTATATATAGAACTCTAGGCCAGAGAAGAAGGGACTGCATTTTTTCTTTCCTCATACTTGTAACCACCGAGTTGATCATAAATACTCTAGAACATTTGGCGCCCGGTAAATCTAATCCCGGCCACACCTTCAATTTTTCTAGCCATGGTAACTACCCGTCGCGGACGCCGGCGTCAACCGCCGCTATCCCCCCCCTCGCAGAACTCAAGCTTCGCAAGCCGAACCACACACGCCGAATCCTGCCACACCGGAGACAATTCAAATACCAGTTGCTCAACCAGCCAACGCTGCAACCACCCAAACAGTTACGGAAGAACAACAAGCAATCCTTCAACCAAATCAGGCTGCGATGCCTGAGCACCCATTCATGGTTGGTGTCAACGCAGTCCTTGATGAACTACGGAAGCAGAACCAGTCCCTGCAACAGCAAGTTGATGACATGAAGCAAGAAAGAGACCCTAACTCGCTTGATAGAGTCCAACTGGAAAAACCCCAACCATTCACAGACGCCATCATGAACGACTTAGTTCCCCAAAACTTCAAGCCGCCACCCTTGGAACCATATGATGGTCGCCGAGATCCTCAGAAGCACCTAACCGCATTTGACACGCAGATAGCCATCATTGGTGCCCATGAAACGCTCAAGTGTAAGCTCTTATCCGGCACCATGAAAGACGCGGCGTTACGATGGTTCATGAGTCTTCCTCGGCAGTCCGTTGTTTCTTATGCCGACTTCACCAAGAAGTTCCTCAGACATTTTTCAGACAGAAGACACAAAAAAACCTCCACTGCTACATTGTTTAACACCCGGCAACGCCCAACTGAAACTCTCCGTGAATACCTGGGAAGATTCAGTGACATCACCGTCGACGTAGAGCACCCTGATCAGAGGCAATTCGCAGACGCGTTCACAAACGGTTTGCGTGGAGGACAGTTCAACGAGTCACTAGCAAACAGGCCCGCAACCAATATGCAAGAGATCTTAGCCCGAGCAGAGGCCTACATGAAAGGAGAAGAAAGTAATGCCGAGAAGCGGCACCGAGATGAGCGCGAAAGGCAACCCGATAAAGGATACGAACGTCGCAGCAGATACGACGACTATAGCCGAAGTGTTTCTCAACGGCGTGATCCTCCGCCACCACCTCGGAGAAGACCTCCACCACCTCCTCGGCGAAGCAGCCTTGTCAGAGGAACTTTAACACCTCTGAATCAGAGGCGTGCGACGATTTTGAAAGAGGTCCTGCACACAAGGTTAATCCCTGAATTAAACCCAGCAAGAAGAGTCCTAGGCAGAGACAGTGATAGTTGGTGCGAATACCACCGAGGTCGAGGACATGATACCGAAAACTGCTTTGCCCTAAAAAATGAAATCGAGAAGCTAATCCGACGTGGCTTATTGAAGCAATATGTGAAAGACGACCCCGGAAACTCAAGTGCCAGAACACCGGAGCAACCGAAGCCCAAGTTGCAGTCCCAAGTGGTAACGTTGGCAGAACACGCAGAGGAAGTTCCACCAGTGCAACATACTCTCAACACCATTTCTGGAGGGTTCGCGGGAGGAGGAGAAACAAGCTCGGCTCGCCGCAGATATGTACGCCAAGTCATGCACATCAGCAGTTCATCCGATAGTTCCATGATACCCAACATTCCTGATCTCACTTTCTCTCCCAAGGACGTCGCAGGAATCTCCCCACACGAAGATGATCCTCTGGTCATAATAGTTCAAGTCCTCAACTACAATGTCAGACGTGTACTGATTGACCCCGGATCCTCAGCAGACATCATCTACTGGGAAGCTTTCAAAGGTATGAACTTATCTAATGACCACTTGCAACCTTACCACGGTACACTAGTTGGTTTTTCAGGAGAACAGGTGCAGATAAAAGGATACATTACCCTCCGCACCACATTTGGCGTGGGCCACAATGCCAAAACAATCAAGGTCAGATACTTGGTGATTGATGCTGAATCGTCTTATAATATTATAATGGGAAGGCCAGCGCTCAATATCCTCGGCGCCGCCTTGTCAACCCGATATCTCACAATGAAGTATCCCCTTGACGATGGACGAGTTGGAGTCCTTAAAGCAGATCAGGAGGCAGCAAGAAAATGTTACCTAGAAAGCCTGAAAACGAAGAAGAAAAACACCGTAGACTCGGCGGCAAAGGCCACATCTTTCAACATTAATTTTGTCGACTTAGACCCCAGGGAAGACTTCAGTGATCACCGATTGAAACCAACAGAAGATCTCAAGCAAATTCAGATCGGTTCAAGTCCTGAACAGACGACAAACATTGGAGGTGCCCTCCCATTAGACGAAGAGGTAGCAATAGTTGAGCTGCTAAGAAAGAATATTGATCTCTTCGCGTGGACCCCAGCAGATATGCCAGGGATTGACCCCTCCTTCATTTGTCACCAGCTATCATTAGTTCCAGCTGCAAAACCGATCTCACAAAGAAAGAGGAAGCTCGGACCTGAGCGCAAAGTAGCGGTCGCAGAGGAAACCCGGAAATTACTTGAAGCCGGTTTCATTAAAGAAATTCAATACCCAACTTGGCTTTCCAACGTGGTGCTGGTGAAGAAGTCTAATGGAAAGTGGCGTATGTGCGTGGATTTCACAGACTTGAACGCTGCCTGCCCAAAAGACCCCTACCCTCTGCCCAGCATTGATGCGCTGATAGATGGGGCCTCCGGATATCGCATTCTAAGCTTCATGGATGCATATTCCGGCTACAACCAGATCAAAATGGACCCCGATGATGCCGACAAAACAGCATTCATGACTGATACCTGCAATTATCACTACACTGTCATGCCATTCGGCCTAAAAAACGCAGGTGCGACATATCAGCGTCTAATGGACAGCGTGTTCCGAGGCCAAATCGGAAGAAATCTCGAGGTGTACGTCGACGACATGGTGGTCAAGACCGAGGAAAACCATAGTCATGTCACTGACTTAGAAGAAACCTTCAATTCCCTCAGAAAACATGAAATGCGGCTCAACCCGGCAAAGTGCTCCTTCGGAGTACAAGCTGGAAAATTCTTGGGATTCATGTTGACCAATAGAGGCATAGAAGCGAATCCTGACAAATGCAGAGCAATACTGGAGATGCCAAGCCCATCAAATCCTAAAGAAGTTCAGCAACTAACGGGACGCCTGGCAGCTTTATCACGCTTCCTATCTTGTGCAGGTGACAAAGTTTTCCATTTCTTTGCTTCTTTGAAGAAAAAAGGCTGTTTCGACTGGACAGATGAATGTCAATAAGCTTTTCAAGCGATTAAAACGTTCCTATCCTCCCCTCCCATCTTGGTGAAACCAAAAGTGGGAGCGCCGTTGTTGCTTTACTTAGCAATTTCAGAAAGAGCCATGAGTTCGGTCTTAGTATCTGAAGAAGGGAAGCAACAAAGACCAATATATTTCTGCAGCAAAGTGTTCAAAGGAGCCGAGGTCCGATACCAGAAAATAGAGAAGTTAGCTCTGGCTTTAATCACGTCGGCACGTCGACTTCGACCTTACTTCCAAAGTCACCGAATAATTGTGAAGACAGACCATCCTATCAAGCAGGTTTTACGTAAGCCGGACCTCGCAGGTCGAATGGTTGCCTGGTCAGTTGAACTTTCTGAATACGACGTGGTCTTTCACCCAAGGGACGGCATAAAGGCTCAGGTTCTAGCAGATTTTGCTGTGGAATTGACACCACCATCATTAGAACCAAGCGTTTCTCCCTGGACCCTCTCGGTAGATGGAGCATCAAACTTAAAAGGAAGTGGCGCAGGCATCACACTTGAAAATCCTGAGGGCCTCCTCATCGAACAATCATTAAGGTTCGACTTCAAAGCTAGTAACAATCAAGCAGAATATGAAGCTCTAATCGCAGGAATGAATCTTGCAAAGGAGGTCGGAGTCCAACATCTCAAAGTGCAGAGCGACTCCCAACTCGTAACTTCCCAGGTTTCTGGCCAATTTCAAACAAGGGACCCACAACTCGGCAAGTACCTCAAGAAAGTTAAACTACTCTCTGCCGGTTTTCCCTCCTTTGAATTGCTATACGTCCCCAGAGAGCAGAACATCCGAGCTGATATCCTATCCAAGTTGGCAAGCACAAAGAAACCTGGCAACAATCACACTGTGATTCAGGAGACACTCCCACTGCCAAGTATTGAAACAAAAGAGATCCATTCAGTAGAACTGTCAACCAACTGGACTACTCCAATAATAGCCTTTCTGCAACACGACATCCTGCCTCATGAGGAAACCGAAGCCAAAAAGATGCGGCGCAACGCAGCGAAATATGTCATCCTCGCAGGCAAGCTATATAGAAGGGGCTTTGCAGCACCACTCCTACGCTGTCTGACACCCACTGAAACCGAATACGTGATGAAAGAGATTCACGAGGGCATATGCGGCAGTCACATCGGGGGACGATCATTGTCAAATAAGGTCATAAGAGCAGGGTATTATTGGCCCCAGCTGGACAAGGACTGCGTAGATTTTGTGAAGAAATGCGATAAATGCCAACGGCATGCCGACCTTCACCATGCCCCTGCAACAACGCTGCAATCAATTACAACCCATTGGCCTTTCTACAAATGGGGGGCTGACATCTTGGGCCCATTCCCAGTAGGACCTGGTCAGGTGAAATTCTTACTCGTTGCCGTCGAATACTTCTCCAAATGGATAGAAGCAGAGCCTGTAGCAACCATCACAGCAGCTCGGGTCAAGAAATTCTATTGGAAGAATATTATCTGCAGATTCGGTATGCCAGCAGAAATAGTGTCAGATAATGGTACCCAATTTGCCAGCTCCCTTGTCACAGACTTTTGCACTGGACTTGGAATCAAGAACAAGTTCACGTCGGTAGAACATCCTCAGGAAAATGGCCAAGCCGAGTCAGCAAATAAAGTCATATTATCTGGTCTGAAAAAGAAGCTTGATGAACACAAAGGGGCCTGGGCAGATCAGTTATGTCAAGTGCTGTGGTCATATCACACAACCCCACATTCTTCAACTGGTGAAACTCCTTTTAAGCTTACATATGGTGCGGATGCTATGATACCCGTAGAGTTGGGTGAGCCTAGCTACAGGCGAGAGAACACAAGGGAGGACACAAACACAATCAACATGGTAGTAAACCTAGACCTCCTGGAGGAAATCAGAGAAGCTGCTCATCTACGAGAATACGCAGTGAAGCAACGCGTAGCTCGGAAATATGATTCTAAGGTCCTCCCTCGGGAGATGAAGCAAGGCGACCTCGTTTTAAGGAAAGTTTCGGGAACAGACGCAAAAGGAAAACTTTCACCCAACTGGGAAGGTCCATATAAGATCCTGGAGAAGTTGAGTGCCGGAGCCTACAAGTTAGAAACGCTAACGGGACACCCAATACCGAGGAGTTGGAACTCGGCGAATCTCCGCTTCTACTTCAGTTAAGCTCTTTCAAGTCATTTCAGTAGCAATAAGGGTGTACTCTTTTCTCCCATTGGGAGTTTTTAATGAGGCACCCCCTGTTTTTTCCCTTTCATGTATTCATTTCCTGTTTTTACACTAGACAAAGGTTGATTATGTATGTACTCTTTTCTAACGCCAACGAATAAAAACCTGGCAAGTACTCTTTTCTCCCACCGGGAGTTTTTAACGAGACTTGCCAGTTGAAAAAGTGGTGTCAAATTTCTTACACTTTTTTACTGCTAAATCTTTGCTGAGAACAAATCGACACAGCTCAGTTAAACAAAGCGAAACAATTTACAACTCACCTCTGCAAAGATCAAGACAAGTGATTTGTTCAAAATCCCATACAACAATGGTTGGAGATCCATGACCTAACAAATATAAAGGTTAAAACCAATCTGGGATGATGTCGGGTTAAAACTCTTAAGAGAAAGAGATACTCCCTCTTGCCGAAATAAGGTAAGAAAAAAGCAACTACTGGAATGAACAAGTGGATCAAGTTCTACTCCATAGTTGCTCCTCGTAGTCTTCGTAAACTCGAGGTTCACCCACGGAAGCCCTTATAAGCTAAAACAACTCAATCAAGCTACTATTTTCTGGCATATTCAAAAAATGCGGCGAAGCTTCTGTAAACTTTATAAATACACAAAGTTTTCGTACACCCAGACAGTTTTGCGAAATTAGAACAGAGCTGAAAGAAATTGCGAAAAGTTAAACTTCATTCATAATCTGATGGTACAAAGGTAACATACAACAAAACAACAAGCAAAACCGAAGGGAGAAAAGTAGATCAAAAAACTTCATCGAATCCCTTCATCTCAACATCCTCTTCCTCAGGCGATGCCAACGACACCAATTTGCCATCCACAACCTCCTTCAGTGGATCAAGTCCACTCACATCTAAAGTGGGGTGGAGCGCCAAGACTTGGCCTTTAGCCTTCTCAAAACCCTTCAAGAGAGCTACATCATTCTCAATGTGCAATTCCTCGATCTCAGCCTCCTTGGCAACACGCAAATCCGATAGTTGAGACTTCACCTCAGCCAAAGACACCGTAAGTCCGGTATTTTCAACCCTCAACCCAGCAATAGTAGATTCATGAGAAGAAACCTTGCCTTCTTGCTCCTTTAGAGTAGTTCGAACTTCCTTTATCTTGGCCTCCCACTGAGCCTCCGTATCTTCAAGCTGCTTATGCATGAACCTCTCCTTTTCCTCAAACAGCTTTACCTGCCCAGCTAACTTGGATTTCAACGCTTCATTTTCCTTCGCTAATTCGGCATGAGCAGCAATGGCCTTCTCGGCGGCTTCAGCATCCTTTCGCCCTTGACGTTCTCGACTCCTAAGTCTGACGAACTCGTCGCAAACCACATGACCAAGGGCAGCAGATTTCAACGCATAAGACTGCATCGCCAAAAAAGCTTGTTCCATCCCCAAACTCCAGATGCGATCACCATCATCAGCAGTAGTAATATGTTCCCTCACAAAATGCTTCAAAGGGAAACGCTTGTCCCACAAGGACGCGATCTCCCCTTGACCCTCAAAATCCTGCAGAAACTCCATCCAAGAAATCTCGCCCTCGGAACTCTTGAACTTCTTCTTAGAAGGAGAACCTTCTCGCATAAAAGGTCGCTTGGCAGGAGTTGGAATCGCAGCAGCAGTCTCTTCAACCTCTTTCACAACGGCACCCCATTTATCCTCCTTCAACACCTCAGAAGAATCTCTGGAAATGGCCTTCAAAGGAACAGCCGCGATGGGAGTAGTGCCGAGATTCATTCCAACAATAGTCGTTCGCCCAGTATTCTTAGCAATCTTCACCAAACCTTTGTCCGAGCTCTCCGTCGCAGAGGTCCCACCTTGATTTTGGGCACTCAGTTTCTCCTTCGCTAACCTCTCTTGAGCCTTCTTGATGTAATTTTTGATGTCCCTCTCCTTCAAACCCATCCTAACTGCATGGCGAAATAAAAGGAAACATTAGAAGCGGTCACAAAATATCAAAAAGAAGGCGGGAAGAAAAACTTACTCAATAAATCTTGAAGACCTTTGTCATCCCCCTCCAAACTAATCACCTCCTTACAAGTCATGGTATACAACCTTTGCAGCATTGCTGCGTCCTCAAGAAGCTCGGGACTTAAGTCATCCGAGATGACCCCAGTCACACCAAAAACCTCACTCTGCCAATACAAAGGGAAGTGGGGCGCTCCTGTCTTGTTTATGAGGAGCTCGGGAAATGAAGGAGGAGCTCGAACTCGGAAGAACTTCGCCTTAAAATTCTTGTATGAAGTGGTGAATAGACTAAAAAGGGGGCGAGGAGAATGGCTATGAAAAGATATCCACTTTCCCAAACCTTCACCCTTAGTCTGAAAAAACTGGAAGAACACCCCTACATTTGGAACCATACCCAAAGCTCCACAGATTATCTCATAGGCGCGTACAAATCCCCAGCTATTCGGGTGAAGCTGCGTTGGAGCAACGTTGAGGAGCTGCAACACGTGGTTTTCAAAGCGAGTGAAGGGCATTTTCACCTTCAAGTCTTCAAAAAGACAAGCGTACATATAAATACTCTCTTCCACCACTCCCTTAGGCCGCATCATACATACAGGCTCGTTATGCCTACAACACTCCAGAATCACATATTCTTCATTTCCAGTAGAGGACACGATGTTCTTTTGCCGAAAAGCTATTAAATCTTCTGGCTTTGTAAACATGGTGAATAAATCCCACGCTTCAAAGTTAGGAACGGACTCGATGCTCTGTTTCGATGCCATCAGCACCTTGATTTCACGCGCAGGAGTGGAAGGAAGAGCCAAGAGCCCCACCTCTTCTCGCCTAAAATTTGAAAGGGCCACAGTGTTTTCGAAATGAATCTTGGTCCCTGGGAAAAGAGGAGAAGCAAAGTCAGCGTCCTCACCATCTGAAAAACCGGAATCTGAAGAGCTAAAATCAGGGAGACTCGAGAGGGTCTCGGAAATGGATGATTCGAGGCGCCTCCACTTCTCCTTTATCCTTTCCCAACGAGGCCGAGATTCATCCAAAATCACTCGATACGCTGAAGGTACCTCACTCACCTCATTTCCACTCTCATCAACTTCCCAAATTTCCACCATTTTAACTAAGGTACAAGAGAAAAAGGAAGAAGAAGGATAGAAAAGTATACCTCAACACAAGCAAGCGAAACGCTGAAGGAAGGCGAAACTTCACAGCAAACAATCCTCGGCAGAAGAGCGAGCAGAAATCAAAAGAGTAGATGAAAACAACGAAGTTCTCACATCCCCCGCGCGCCTTTTAAACCATATCGAAAGCGTACCTTCAACGCACGCGCTCATTCAAGCGTGAGGTAGGTGAAACGTTTCCACTGGAACGTCACCTCAGTCAGCTGGAACGTTTCCCCAAGCCATGACACGCTTTCCCAAGTCAACGGTCACTTCAATCGCCAAAACAAATCAACATAAGTTCAAACCTCTTCGCCGAGCTCACTCAGCTCGAGCTTGGGGGGCTGTGGACTGGGCCAGAGAATTAGAGCCCGGCCCAACACAAGATCAACCGAGCTCAAGCACACACGAGAAGTTAACTGCCAAGGAGTTACCAAGGACAGGTGTCGCAGGAAGGAGAGGACGTGGGAACTCATATGACGAGAGTGGGAGTAACCGCTAGGAGCGGACCTCCAAAGGTAACCGCCGAGAAGCCTTGGAGAACTATATATAGAACTCTAGGCCAGAGAAGAAGGGACTGCATTTTTTCTTTCCTCATACTTGTAACCACCGAGTTGATCATAAATATTCTAGAACAACATTATTTTCTAGAAGCATTATATTTAGTATAATTTCTAGAAGCATTATTTATTTGATCAAAAAAAATATTTAATTTATTTTTATGAATTAAAAATATTAAAAGAAGGAAACTCGAGAGGCATATGACATTTGGGTAGAGAATGCATTCTCATCAGGAGCCGCATTCAGAGTAGGGTCGTTGTTTGCTCTCCTCTCTGTCCTTGGTTCGAAGAGTAGTGGGAAAATATTACTCACATTTTTTTATGTGTGATAAAAGTCGTCGTTGTTGAGGACAAGCGAATCTTTGGAGTAAAAGTTTTCTCCACTTGAGGACAACTTTCGACGCACCTTCATTGCCATTTGGGAGATATTGATCGAGAAGGAGAGGCAAACATGGATGATGGTCTTTGGAGCATATAGTGAAGCAAAAACTTAAATGACGACAAATGCCACTAAGCTTGTTGATATCCTAGAGAATTGTGTGCATTTGTGGAGCTTTTATTCTCAAAACTCTAGAATAGAGTTCCTCAGGTGAGAAGCTAACATAGTTGTCTTGTCTTTCTAAGACGGTCATTGACAACACTTGCTCTCAGCTTTTGTGATGTTTCTTATTGTATTGAGGAACTGATTTTGGATTATATGAATTAGATAATTTTCCTAAGAAAATTGTTAATTTTCTCAATTTGTGTGATACTAAGTTTTTTTTTTTTGAAATCTAGAGGGATTACTTTACTACATGCTTGTTATGTCACCAACGTTGTACCACATCTCAATATATCAACAAGAGTCCCCACTCCCCACAAATGCGTCATATCCGACTATTATATAATTCTCTTATCTTATAATATACGTAAAACTCAATAATAATATTTTTTGATCTACTTTTGACAATTTTTGACAAAAGATTAATAAATGTTTATTAATTCTCTTACCTGGGTTTTGTGTTACTGAGGAAGGTTTTTGCGGAGTGCACTTATCTGAGGTCTTCAAGATACAATACAATCTATTTAACCTTTGAAATTTAAGACAATATCCTCTATTCATTTTTTTTTGACCAAAAGACAATTCCCTCTATTAATTATTGTATAATACTACATCATATGATAAGAATTGCACCTTTGCTTCTAGCATGCTGCTTCATTTGTTGGGTTACAGAATCAACTAATAGAAGCATTTTGATTTCCATTCATTTGAGGGTCAATTCACCTGTTCTTTTTTGGTGTCCAAACAATTCACCAGGTTGCTACTAGTTGGTTGATCAACTACTGTCTACTGAATATTGGAAATAGAGGGGACATTATTTATGTCGCATATACCAGTTATGATCAAAGTTCTTTTCTTTAGGTGTTAACAAGCATAGGAAAAATGCCCCTTCTCATACTATTTTCTGGCATAAGGTACCATTTTTCATTTGCACTATATCATATACTTTTTTTTTTGACCAAGATATCATATACTTTTTGTTGTTGCTGTTAGTGCTTTTTTTAATAGCAGGACTTTCTGATTATGTTATCACCTTTTTACAAATTGAAATCAAGAAAAACATGGATTTTAATTTATTGTCATGAGTGCCCTCTCCCCCCTCCCTCAAAAGTGGTTGCTTTGAACTATGATTCTTTAGCTCATAATTGTTTTCTGATTTTGATTCAACTTGGATGAAGTTTTCCTTGTTTTACTTATTTTGTTAGATAGTGAATTGATGAAAAGTTGATTGAACCATATTATCTAATGCTTTCAGGAATGCTCTTAGGAAAGATGAACTAGGTCAGGAAATAATGCAGATTTCAGTCCCTACCATTCTTGCTTTAGCAGCAGATCCTATTGCTTCTCTGATCGATACCGCATTCATCGGCCGCATAGGTTTGTTTTACATTTTTCTTTTTCATATGTCTAGAAATTTGGTTGACTGATACCCTAACCTTGTAGCTTTTAATGATGCTTCCTGAGAAATATTATTTTCTAGGTCCTGTGGAACTTGCTGCTGTGGGAGTTTCAATTGCTATTTTCAATCAAGTATCCAAAATTGCAATAATTCCATTAATCAGTGTTACAACCTCTTTGGTTGCTGAAGATGCCGCCGATAAATTACAAACTCAACCATCAGAAAAAGAAATGCTTACCAATGCCTCTTCTGTTGATGAGGAAATAAACTTGGAAGCAGTAGAAAATATCAAGCAATCTGGTATCTTTTTTCATTTTTCTTCCAACTTGTAAGCTTTCCTGGATTAATCTATCAGCATTAATCTTCCTTTTTTCATTTAGATCCTGAATGCAGTACATTTTCAACAAATATTGACAGAGTAGCTAAATTTGGCCATGAGAAAATCTATATTCCATCTGCATCACCAGCAATAGTTATTGGCGGTGTGCTTGGAATCCTACAAGCTCTCTTTCTAATTTTTACAGTTAAACCGGTCTTGAATTACATGGGGCTTCATTCTGTGAGTCCTCTCTTGAGAAAGCTATTAGAATTATATATGAAATTGATGTTACCTTGCTATCCTCTTATAATGAATGCCACATTTTGATTTGCATGCAGAATTCTCCTATGTTAAAACCCGCACAACAATACTTAACATTGAGGTCATTTGGTGCACCAGCTGTTATTCTTTCTATGGCAATTCAAGGAATTTTTAGGGGAATCAAAGATACAAGAACTCCTTTATATGCTACAAGTACATCATTCTTCCCTTTACATTGAACCAGTATTTCTACCTAGGTTATTATGATGATACTATATCAGTGTAATATGGTATTTAATAGTAGATAAACCCAAATAAATCGTCGAAACAGGTCCAAATTAGTATTTTGCACACTATGCTTATTATTTTATATGTATCCATTCAAGCTTTTTGAAACAGATTTACATACAGTTTAGTGAACTAGTAGAAATAAATCAGATTTTACATGTAAATATGAAATGAAATACACCCTACAAACATTCAGTGATTTGTGAAGTTTAACTGCAGTTATTGGAGACATAACAAATATAATTTTAGATCCATTACTTATGTTCACCTTCCGGTTGGGAGTCAGTGGTGCAGCCATTGCCCACATTATCTCCCAGTGAGTTCACCTTTGTTCTTATTTGGATGTCTTATCAAAGACTTTATATTCCAGTTGAGAATTCATGTTTCACTTTTATTTCTCATTTCATTATTTGTGACATGTTTGACAGGTACTTGATATCCTTAATTCTGTTATGGAGTTTAATGAAGCAAGTTGTTCTCCTTCCTCCAAGTATCCAAGATTTCCAATTCGCCAAGATTCTGAAAAATGGTCACATTCTTTATCTATGCCTCTCATTTTCTTTTTTTCAGAATCTGCTGATTCTCAACTTCATATAATTTAGCAGCAGAACATACATGTTATTTTTTCTCTAGTGAGGCTTTAAAAATTTAACCTACAGAGACATTTAAGTGGAAAACATTTTCTTGAAGACAAATCTCTAACTTTTTTTTTTCTTCACTTGGATGTAGGGTTTCTGTTATTGATCAAAGTTGTAGCTGTTACTTTCTGTGTGACCTTATCAGCATCCCTAGCAGCAAGGCAAGGATCAACAACAATGGCTGCATTTCAAATATGCTTACAGATTTGGATGGCGACGTCTTTGCTCGCTGACGGATTGGCTGTGGCTGGACAAGTAAGAAATTATTTCTTCAATAACATATAACTTCTACATCCTAGATTTGTGTGATGAAGAGTTACTTCTTTCAGGCCATTATTGCAAGTGCATTTGCAAGAAAGGATTACAACATGGTCATTGCATCTGCTTCACGTGTGCTGCAGGTATTTCAACTTGTTACCCTTCATAATATTTGGTTTACCTACTCATTCTCTTAATTTGAGTCATTTTGATTCTGCAGCTTGGCTTGATTCTAGGGCTGGTGCTTTCATTCCTTCTTTTTAGTTTACTTCCATTTGCTTCTAGATTATTTACAAACGACATCAATGTTTTGCAACTTATCAGTATTGGTATTCCAGTAAGTAATGTCCCTACTATGCTTATAAATAATAATATTATCTTCTTAACTATATATTGGTTTCCATAATTTAAAAAGCTGATATATTTTTCCTCTCTTTTTCTCTATGACTGCTTTCTAGTATGTTGCAGCCACTCAACCCATCAATGCCTTGGCATTTGTTTTTGATGGAGTCAACTATGGAGTTTCTGATTTCATATACTCTGCTTACTCAATGGTAAGTTTAGAAAATTATATCTTCAGTATATGAACCATATAGCAAGTATCTTAGATAGGGCTCATGAGTCATGAATGTTTGTCAACTTTACTTTGACATTAAAATCATTTTATTTTGAATCTTTTCTCTCATCTGGTTTATGTATTTATTATTACTCCCAGATTATGGTGGCATTGGTGAGCATATTTAGCTTATATATGCTATCCTCAAGCCTTGGCTTTACTGGTATATGGATTGCTTTGTCTATTTACATGACTCTAAGGATATTTGCTGGCTTTTGGAGGTAACTTCTTTTGCTACCATAAACGACTAGTCACGTTATTTGAATATGGGACATCAAAATTCGAAAACTATTTCCAATGTTTAATGCAGTTGAATTTGGTTAGGGGGTACACATGTGGTAAATGGGTAACTCATTAGTCATTTAGTGTGCGTACGAATTAATAGTTAATGCAGTTTAATATATGGTTAATGAGTTACTCATTAACTACATGTGTACTTTGGGTGTGGTAAAAATTTTGTTGGGAGGGGAGAACCACACAGGGTGGCAAAGCCGGGTACTCGTGGCCAGCCAGAATCTTGGGCGTAGATTACTCATCGGCAAAGCCAGTAGATACTGCACACCAATGATATGGTAACCCAAAAAAAAAACTAAATGTATATCCATTAACCAAGTTTAACACTTCATTAACCATAATTTTAAATTGGGAAAGTTTGTCAGAGTTTGATATACAAATGACATTTTTCTAAATGGTCGCCTCTTTGAGTTGTTGATATACAGATAAGGTCTTAAAAAAGTATATGATGAAAGAGTATCTCTCACCTTACAAGCCATTTTCGTAGAGTTGAGTTAGGGGCTCAACCCACATTCTAAAATGGTATCAGAGTCTATGTTAGTTCATTTCAAAGGAAAAGGGGATTTAATAAACATGTAGTCATAACAAATCATGGAAAAATGTGAATGAAAGACAATTAAAAGATGTAGCATTTATGAAGTTTGATTTGCAGGATTGGAACTAGATCTGGACCTTGGAGTTTCCTTAAGGACAACTATGCACAACTCCAACAGTACCAAACCATTACAACACCATTATAAATTTTGGTATTCCGAGTTTTGTGCTCAACACAATCCTCAGTGATATAATTTACTCCTTTTGATTATAAATGTATATGAAGTTTGCAAAAAGATGACATATTATGAAAGTGCAAAAATAGAAGAGCATTTTTTACTTATCATAAATGTTTTGGGTTTCAAGTGAAAAACCTTGAACGTTTCTTGAAAAGTGTTGCAACAAGTCAACAAGTGCACTATATATAAAGCATGTGAAGATATCCTTTTTGCATCCTTGTACAAAATTCTTGTTGAACCCAATGTATGTGTTGAAAGGATTTCAAATAGGAAACAAACATGGACATAAGGCGTATTTAAATTGATTTATGCAAAGCTTATCTACTAGCATAAGTGTTTATAAGGTGTTTGAGAGAGCTTATGAAAGAGCTTATAATTGTTTCATTCATTTGTCTATAGCCTATTTGTGTAAGCTCTAGCTTATCAATTTGGCTTCTACTAAGCTTAATGTATTTTTCACACAACACTAGCGGTATATGTGCATACGCACGGGTATTGTCGTATTCTTTCTATGAATGGACTCAGACAAAATTTAATTAGTCCAAATATTAACTCGTGAAAATGAAAACAAATTTAAAGTAGACGAATTTAATTAGTCTGAACTTTACCCCGTAAACATTAATGACAAATTTAATTAGCTCGGATCTTACTCTGTGACAACATTGCATCCCCTTCAAAACATGACAATATGACATTAGTTAGTAATAATGTTTAACCAATCAATTAGCATCACAACATACTTAGCAGTTAGCACCCGTACTTGAAGCGAGGAGGAGATCAGTATTTCTATTTCTCCTTCACCCTTCTTCTTCTCCCTTCTTGACCACACACAACAATAATTTAGTGTGTAGGGATTTGGGAAAATAATTGGGAAATTAGGGTTTTTACTGAAACAGATGAAAATCGAAAAGTAGAAGGTAAAATCAACTCACGATATATACTAAGATGAATAAGTATACTCCAGCAACCCTTCTCCTGTGTGCGTTTCCAGCAATACTCCAACAACCCAGTGTTTTTTGTAGGTGAAAAACCGAGGATGATAATATCTGAAAGTCACTATTGCATAACATTAGAAACTCATGTTCCAATTTTCCCAAGTAGTAGACTTCTCAAAGCATATCACTCTCTTCACGGATAGCAGCCCATACAATTCTTCATCAAGGGATTTTTTGTTAGAGAAGGAAGAATGGGGCGATTCTAATATTGTTAACAGAGAAAGAAGCATTTTTTTTGTTATAAAGACATAAGAAATGTTATTGAATGAATGGAATAACTTGGAAGAAATAAAAGAGTATTCGATTTGAAATTTGAAATTTGGCCCAACATTTGAAAAATGGGACCATAAAGGGTAAAATATAGCTTAGTTGGTGAAAAACGATTGGAAGGCAGTCAGGTAATTTTGTAGGAGGGTTATTGACATCAATTTATAGTAGATTGGCGAACTAAAGGACATAAAGGAGTTGCAAGAAGGAGGTCCAGCCACAGAAACTAACATTCCCCCACCCCACTAACATTTGCTTATAAAATAAATAATTTGCACTAGATGTTTGTACTATTATCCAATTTGTAATTTGTAATTGGCTAAATTGCACTTTTAGTCATTTATCTTTGACTTAAGTTTAATTTTGGTCTTTTATCTTTTTTTTCTCGTTTTGGTACTTTATCTTTCATTTTTGTTTCGGTTTGGTCCTTATAAACAAAAATACAGAAAAATGAAGAACACTATTAATGTGCTCAAGAACACCAAGAACATTTCGATTTCTTGTTTCTTGAATAACTCATGCAATACGCGACCAAATTGAATGAAACTGGACTCTAACTTGAATAAAATTTCGCAAGGAATTCAATGGAACCAAAATTAAGCTCAGAAAAATGCTTATGCGTAAAATCACTTCTGGAATCTAATTCTTGAATTTGAAGTTCAAAAAACCTTCAATCTCATCAATGGTGATTTTGTTATACAACACCAAATTGAACGATTCTTGAGCCTAAAATGCTCGAAATTCAACAAGAAATCATAATATGACAAGCATTTTATTTAGTAAAGCGCTAAAATGCAAAATACCGTGAAAAATCAATTTGCATCTCTAAAACATGTTTTGGCTTTTATTTGCTCATTTCTCAACCAATTTGCGTCAAACCATTTGCGTCAAAGCATTTGCGTTCAACTCGTATTGAGTGCAGGAATTGAACTAAAGCAAAAGGTTTTAACCAAAACGATGCAAATTCGATAACGATGTGAAGAATAGAAACGCGAATTGTGCCGGTCAAAGTGAGTGCATTCCTTCACATAATTACAGATCCAGTTAAGTAGTTCTAAGTTCTAACTTTCTCAGTCACAGTGAGTGCATTCCTTTCTTCTCGTTCTTTTCCGCATTCTTCTCATAAACACATCAGATCGAACATTTCATCCAGTTCAGTAGCTTAGAAGCATTCCTTTCTTCCTCTACTCTGCTCTGCAGTTTGACCTTTCTCCCCGAGAAGTGAGAAGAACCATGGCAGAATCTCTCCTCTTCGGCGTTGCTGAGTCCTTCATCTGCAAGCTTGCTTCTCGTGCTGTTCAAGAAGCTTCTCTTGTACTCGGCGTGTACGATGATTTGCGAGAGATCAGAGACACCGTGTCATTCATCAAAGCCGTGCTGTTGGATGCTGAGCTAAAGCAGCATCAGAATCACGATTTGCGCGAATGGCTGAGGCAGGTGAAGCGCGTCTTCTATGATGCGGAAGACTTAATTGAAGATTTTGAGTGCGAGGCATTGCGGAAGCATGTGGTCAACGCTTCTGGCAGCACTGGAAGAAAGGTACGCCGTTTCTTCTCAAGTTCTAACCCACTTCTTTATCGCCTTAGAATAGCCCATGAAATCAAAGCTATCAAAGAAAGGTTAGATAAAGTTGCAGCAAATAGGCACAAGTTTGGCCTTCAAATCATTGACAGCGATAATCGTGTTGTGCAAAGGCGGGAAACTTATTCCCATATAAACGATTCTAATGTGATAGGGAGGGAACAAGATAAACGGAAAATCATAAAGTTGTTAGTGCAAGACAGTGATGATAAAGGTCTCTTATCTGTTGTTCCTATTGTGGGAATTGGAGGCTTAGGAAAGACTACACTTGCGAATTCGGTGTTCAATGATAAGAGTTTAGACGAGTCATTTCCATTGAAGATGTGGGTGTGTGTCTCCTATGAATTTGATCTTAAGAATGTGCTAATTAAAATCCTCAGCTCTGCTATTGCTAGAGATTCTGCTCCTAAACAAATTCATCAAGAGAAGTTTAAAAACTTTAATATGGAGCAACTGCAAAATCATTTGAGAAATGTACTTGCCGGCCAAAAGTTTTGCTTGTCCTTGATGACATGTGGAATGAGGATCGTGTCAAATGGGAAGAATTGAATGATCTAATACAAATAGGTGTTGAAGGAAGTACGGTCCTGGTGACTACACGTGGCCACACCGTAGCTAATGTTATGGGCACTCACACACCCCAAATTTTGCAAGGTCTTTCTAGAGAAGATTCCTTGTTTGCCTTTGTTAGATGGGCTTTCAAAGAAGGAGAAGAGAAAACACATCCTGAGTTGATGGAGATTGGGGAAGATATTGTGTGTAAATGTGGAGGGCTTCCATTGGCCCTAAGGACATTGGGTAGTTCTCTGTTTCGAGAAGTTGATATTCGAAAGTGGATGTTTGTGAGGGACAATGAGCTAGATTTGGAAATTGCAACAAAAAGAAGATGACATTTTGCCTGCCATCAAATTAAGCTATGATCAATTGCCTTCTTATTAAAAATGATTCGCTTGGCCATATTCCAATTCCCAAAGATCTAAGACTGAGAACCTGTCATAGTTTTACTATTAATAGTTTTTTTTTATTATTAATAGTTACATTTACTATATCAGTTACATTTACTATTTACCATTTTTCACTTTTTTACTGCTGCGTGCCTAGCACATGTTGCTTGTAAATGAAGGGGCTCATGCCTTTATTATGAATGAATGAAGTGTGAGTGTCATCACTTGACATCACAACAGAAATTATACTCTTCTCTCTCTCTTACTTTACTGTTTTTACTTTGTATTTTGCTTGCTATTCGAGGGGTGTTCTTACCTCATCCTTCCATAGCCAGTGAATTGGTTCTACCGGAACTAGTTTTTCCCTAGAATCCAAAGTTCTGTTACAAGTGGTATCAAAGCATCCTTCCTAGTGCTTTGAATTTCCTCGTTTCCAAATGGCCGCCGGTACTAGATCTGCTACCACCATCGCCGAGCTTGACAAGAAGCACGATGACAAGCATGCTGAACTGAGCTCTCGCATGGAGCAATTGGTTGCAGGAATGGAGGAAATGCGAACGATGCTTCGCGAAAGGGTTCAACCAGAAGGATCGGTGAACAACAACACGCACAATCGAGGAAACGGAAGTGGCGGAAGCGCTGGAACTGGTGCAGCAGGTTTGTATGCAACGCAGATCTCCAAAGTGGATTTCCCCAAATTTGATGGACGTAATGTGAAAGAGTGGCTGTACCGGTGTGAGCAGTTTTTCCGGCTCGACGAGACTCCGCCGGAGAACAAGGTGCGTTTGGCCTCGATCCACATGGATGGGCTAGCTCTTCAGTGGCACCTGAACTACATTAGGCGCAAATTCGACATATATCCACCCTAGAACCAGTATGTGAGTGACATCGCAGCCCGATTCGGTGATGTCTATGAAGATCCACTCACAACTCTCATCCAAGTCAAGCATACTGGTAAGGTGCAAGATCACATAGATGCTTTCGAGTTAGCTCAAACTCAAGTATCACTTCTCCCAGAACACGCACTTAGTATATTTTTATCTGGCTTAGATCATAGCACACAAATGCAAGTTCATATGTTCAACCCCACTGATATGGCTCATGCTGCAAATCTGGCCCGATTGTATGAATCCTCCAAAGCCCCAATCCTCCGCCCTAATTATAGCCAGAAATCCACCTCTAGCCCAAGCTCATTTAACAACTACACAAAGAACCAAAACAACTACACCAAACCCACAAACACCACCCTGGTCCAACCCTCAACCCAGAAATCAAACACTACTCAGAGCCAAATAGCCAACCAAAACCCTAGAAATGCCAATTATAAACCTGTAGGTATGTTCACA
Organism: Astragalus membranaceus; assembly: GCA_039519185.1. Lineage (NCBI taxonomy): Eukaryota > Viridiplantae > Streptophyta > Magnoliopsida > Fabales > Fabaceae > Astragalus > Astragalus membranaceus. The sequence goes on from CM076847.1 coordinate 101,738,987, forward strand.
CCAGCTCAGATGGAGGAGAGAAAATCAAAAGGGTTATGTATGTATTGTGAGGAACCCTCCACCCCCGGGCATCAGTTCAAACATAGAAGGGCCCAAATCTTCATGTTAGAAGCTGAGGGTGATAGTGGTGAGGGTGAGGAAACTGAGAACTCTAGTGAAGCCAGTGCGGATACAAACAACACCCAAACAGATAGCCCTACCCTGTCCTTGAATGCCCTGTCAGGAACACCAAACCATCAAACTATGAGAGTCACTGGTATGTTTGTTAAGAGGCTGATACAGATCCTTATAGATAGTGGGAGTACTCATAATTTCCTTGATTTGGATGCTGCTAAGAGACTAGGTTGTAGACTTGAGGCTATTAAACCTATGTCAGTCACTGCAGGAGGTGGAAATAAGATTGTTGCTATGTATATCGTGAGAGGGTTTACATGGCAGTTGCAACAGTGCACATTTACATGTGATGTTTATGTCCTACCTATAGTGTGCTGTGATTTAATTCTGGGAATACAGTGGCTCAAGTCATTGGGCAAGATTTTATGGGATTTTGACAAGTTGCAGATGGAATTTAATGTTCAAGGTAGAAAATGCTTGCTAAGAAGTGCCAAGACTCCATCAAACAAACTAATTAACAACAAGAAGTTCACTCAATCACTGAATTCTGAAGCAGAAATTTGTTTTCTGTATCTGGATCAGGACACTCCAACTTTATCAGTTCCTAAGGTGCAGTTGATGTCATTGGAGGCTGATTCTTCAGATTTGCCACTGGAATTACAGGATCTGCTGGTTGATTTTGAGGATATATTCAAGGAACCTACTGACTTACCTCCTATGAGGCCTGGATTTGATCACAAAATCCCCCTCAAGGAAGACATTATTCCTTTTAATCTGCGTCCTTACAGATACTCTATTGTGCAGAAAGATGCAGTTGACAAACTGGTTTCTGGGATGCTTGAGCAAGGCATCATCAGACACAGCAACAGTCCATTTGCTTCACCTGCAGTTTTGGTTAGGAAAAAGGATGGCTCATGGCGACTTTGTGTTGATTACAGAAGGTTAAACAAACACACTGTCAAGGATAGATATCCCATCCCTCTCACTGAAGATTTGATGGATGAATTGGGCAATGCAACCCTGTTCTCTAAGCTGGATCTCAGATATGGGTTCAATCAGCTGAGAATTGAAAAAGGAGACGAGTTCAAAACTGCATTCAAAACACATGGAGGCCATTTTGAGTATCTTGTGATGCCTTTTGGGCTAACAAATGCCCCTGCATCGTTTCAGGCCCTAATGAATTACATTTTTTCTCCTTTCCTTAGGAAGTTTGAAATAGTATTTTTTGATGATATACTAGTTTACAGCCCTACTATTGATGCTCATGTTGATCACTTGAGACAGGTGTTTGAGGCTATTAGGAGTCATCATTTTAAGAAGCAAAAGTGCCACTTTGCTACATCTAGAGTGGAGTATCTGGGCCACTTTATCTCCCAGGGACAAGTTTTCACTGATCCATCAAAGATCCAAGCTGTCAAGGACTGGCCTGTTCCTACAAACCTCAAGCAACTGAGAGGTTTTTTGGCTCTGTCTGGCTATTACAGAAGATTTGTACGTGATTATGGCAAAATTGCCAAGTCTCTTACAGATTTATTGAAGAAAGATTGCTTCAATTGGTGTGATCAAGCTACTGATTCATTCAACAAGTTAAAGGAAGCCCTGATATCCTCACCTGTGTTAGCACTCCCTGACTTCTCCAAGCCTTTTGTGGTTGAAACAGATGCTTCAGGGAAAGGTATAGGTGTTGTATTGATGCAGGACCATCATCCAATCGCATACATCAGTAAATCACTGGGATTACGGCAACAATCCATGTCTGTTTACGAAAGGGAGCTTTTGGCAATTGTTTATGCTGTGCAAAAGTGGGGAGCTTACCTTTCCCACAGGCCTTTTATAATCAAATCAGATCAAAAGAGTATCAAGTATCTTTTGGATCAGAAGCTGAACACCCCCTTCCAGCAGGTGTAGATGGCAAAACTGATGGGATTCTACTTTGAAATCCAGTACAAGATAGGCTCTTCAAATGTAGCTGCAGATGCACTTTCGAGGCAATCTGGTGCTGAGTTGCTGCCTCTGTTACTTAGCAATGCACAGGAGGATCTCCTCTCTCAAATCAGGGACTCTTGGTCCTTTGATTCTACATTACAGACCATTATTGCAGATTTGAAGAAAGACCCTGCCTCACATCCCAAATTCTCATGGTTCAATAATGATTTGAGAAGAAAGGGCAAGCTGTTGGTAGACAACAAACCTTAGTTGAAGCATGTAATCCTCAAATGGCTCCATGATTCGTTTGTTGGGGGTCATTCAGGCTGAGACATAACTGCTTCAAGAGTTAAATCCCTTTTCTACTGGAAAGGTATGAACAAGGAAATTCAACAATACATCAGAGCCTGTGATGTCTGCCAGAGAAACAAATCAGAGTTAGTGAAGTCTCCTGGTCTGTTACAGCCTCTCCCAATTCCACATCGTATCTGGGATACTATCAGCTTGGATTTCATTGAAGGTTTACCATCTTCACATGGCAAACAAGTTGTATTAGTTGTTGTTGACAGACTCAGTAAGTATGCCCACTTTCTTACTGTCACACCCCTATACTGCCCTAGATGTTGCAAATCTGTTTTTAGATAACATTTTCAAACTTCACGGTATGCCAAGCATTGTGGTGAGTGATAGAGACCCTATATTTCTTAGTTCTGTGTGGAATGAACTGTTTAAACTCCAAGGAGTTTTGTTGAACAAGTCCACAGCTTATCACCCTCAAAGTGATGGCCAAACCGAGGTGGTGAATAAGTCATTGGAAACTTATCTTAGGTGCATGTGTTCAGATAAACCTACTAGCTGGTCTAGATGGTTATCTCTTGCTGAATGGTGGTACAACACACATCATCACTCATCCATTCAAACAAGTCCTTACGAGGTTGTGTATGGGCAAAGCCCCCCAATTCATCTCCTATATCTTCCTGGTGAATCTCCTAATCAAGAAGTTGTCAGGACTCTCACTGCTAGAGAATCTGTCATTAAATTGCTCCAATTTCACTTACTTCGTGCTCAAAACAGAATGGCACAGCAAGTTAATAAGAATAGGTCTGAAAGGCAATCTTCTATTGGCGATTCTGTTTTCTTGAAGCTCCCGCCATACAGACAAGTCACTGTCAGGCAACAAACTGCTCATAAACTCAATCCTAAATATTATGGTCCATTTAAAATCATTGATAGGATTGGTTCTGTTGCTTATAAGCTCGACTTGCCTCCTTCTGCTGAAATACATGATGTATTCCATGTCTCTCAGCTCAAGTTTTGTGTAGATCCATCTACTGCTACATTCCAGCCCCTACCTGCTCTCCCTGCTGCTGCTAAGGTTCCATTTGCTGTTCTGGAACGAAAGATGGTCAAGCGTGGTAATGTTGCTGCCACCAAGGTTCTTGTGCATTGGTTGGGTGAACCTAAAGAGGATGCTACCTGGGAGTTTTACTATGACCTTCAAAAGAAGTTTCCAAATTTCCATCCATGAGGACATGGATTGTTTTAAGGGGAGGGTATTGTCATAGTTTTACTATTAATAGTTTTATTATTATTAATAGTTACATTTACTATATCAGTTATATTTACTATTTACCATTTTTCACTTTTTTACTGCTGCGTGCCTAGCACATGTTGCTTGTAACTGAAGGGGCTCATGCCTTTATTATGAATGAATGAAGTGTGAGTGTCATCACTTGACATCACAACAGAAATTATACTCTTCTCTCTCTCTTACTTTACTGTTTTTACTCTGCATTTTGCTTGCTATTCGAGGGGTGTTCTTTTTTTTTAGATAATTAAAGATTTCATTGAAGGGAGCACAAGGGGTGCCCAGCCCTTACAATGAGAGAAAGGAAAGGGGGAGAGCCTCCTTAAAACCTCCCAGAGCCAAAACCCATCCTTCCATAGCCAGTGAATTGGTTCTACCGGAACTAGTTTTTCCCTAGAATCCAAAGTTCTGTTACAGAACCATGCTTTTTTCTATGGGAACCAATAGTGAGGTTTTCTTGAATAATTTAGTGTCAAGGTGCAAATACTTGCGGGTTTTGCAAATAAATCATTCTCGATATGAGAGGTTGCACTGCCCTATTGGTAAATTAAAACATTTAAGGTGTCTCAATCTTGAGTATAATCGAAAACTTAAAAGACTTCCAGATTCAATGTGCAAACTGCAGTCTTTGACACTCATGGGCTGCACACAATTGCAAACATTGCCAGATGGAATAGGAAACTTGATTATTCTCCGTCAACTACACATAACCACAAAGCAATCTAATTTTCCCAACAAAGAGATTGCAAAATTGACTTCACTAGAAGTTTGACAATTTGGAGTCATTGTTTGAAGGAATACAACTTCCTAGTCTTAAATATTTGGAAGTTTGTTCTTGTGGAAATCTAAAGTCTGTGCCACTACATACTGTTCCAAACTTAGAGGGTTTGTCAATTGATGATTGCAGTAAGCTGGATTTGTCAATGGGCCATGACAACCAAATCCCGAAGTTAAGGTTAAAGCTACTGGCTGTTGATTCTTTGCCACAACTGGTGACTTTTCCTCAATGGTTGCAAGGATGTGCTAACACGTTACAGTCCTTGTTAATTGCTTGACTTTTCCTCAATGGTTGCAAGGATGCGCTAACACGTTACCGTCCTCCTCCTACTCCTCCTCCTGCTTCTCCTTCTTCTCCTTCTTCTTCTTCTTCTTCTTCTTCTCCTCCTCCTCCTTTTCTCCTTCTCCTTCTCCTTCTCGTCTCCTTCTCGGCTCCTCCTCCTCCTCCTCCTCCTCCTCCTCCTCCTCCTCCTTCTGCTTCTGCTTCTCCTTCTCCTCCTTCCCCTTCTCCTTCTCCTTCTCCTTCTCCACCTCCCGCTTCTCCTTCTCCTTCTTCTCCTTCTCCTTCTACTTCTCGTCTCCTTCTCCTTCTCCTTCTCGCCTCCTTCTCGTCTCCTCCTCCTCCTCCTCCTCCTCCTCCTCCTCCTCTTCTTCTGCTCCTCCTCCTCCTCCTCCTCCTCCTCCTCCTCCTCCTCCTCCTCCTCCTTCTGCTTCTTCTTCTCCTCCTCCTCCTCCTTCTGCTTCTTCTTCTCCTTCTCCTCCTTCTGCTTCTCCTTCTCCTTCTCTCCTCCTCCTCCTCCTCCGCCTCCTCCTCCTCCTGCTTCTTCTCTTCTTCTCCTTCTTCTTCTTCTTCTTCTTCTCACTTAAGCCTGAATCTTCTCACTTACTAGTACTACTACTACTCTTTCATCTTGGAATATCTTCTCGAAGGAACTCCGATGAACAACCATGCCACTCAAGAGTATATACATTTTGGAGAAGCCAATAAGGGAATGTAGGCTCTTCATTCATATAATTGGACAGACATAGATATGCATTTTGGTGAAGAGGGTCTCTAAATTTTGTGCTTGAACTATCATGTTAGCTTCCCTTTTGCCTATTCGCAGCCTCTTCAAGTTTGGAATCACCTAAAACATATTTAAAGAAAAACTTAAATTAATCATTTCTAATTTTGTGAGATTCATGTAACTTTCATCTAGTCAGAGAGAGAGTATTGGGGTAGAGTGTTACTATCACTCCTCTTAGTAGTGAGTGGTATACCACTGGTAGTATGTTTGATAGACTATATATACATGCTACTTTAGATCATGACCTAATTGTAACAAGTGTGATTGAGTTGGAATTGGAATTACAGGTAAGAAAAATATATACAATGTATTCATTAAAATATTTAAGACCTCTTTGATATTTTTATAAAAGATAGTTTTTAGTTTTCAAAATTTTAAAAAGAGCAAATTTGTTTTTTCGCTAATTTTTATAAATTTGAAAACAAGTTTTGAATTTTAGCAAGGAATAAGTTGGACCTAGCAAGTTAGTTACAACTTGATTTTGATTGACAACTTCAAAATATCATCGACACTTGGTGACCCACTCAATTCAACAAGTTTTCGTAGAGACCCACCATAATAATAATAATTTAACAAATATCAAGAAAGCTTTATCTTAATTATGAAAATTGACTGTCATCCACTCTTCTTTTGATTTGCCTGGGGACAAGACTAATGCTCCAACTGCGGACATTTCTGGGAAGCTCATAGCATGGGTAAATTAGTCATCTCATCTCATCAGTCTATGTTAGGTAGTGTGTAATAATAATAATATAAAATTAAAAAATGACTTAGCGTTGAATGGTGTCCACAGATCCAATTCATCAAAGGAGTTCTCAGTCAACGGTGCATTGTTTTCTTCCAGATTAGAGAAGTGAAGAGAAACATGGAAACACTCCTCTTCGGCGTTGCAGAGTCCTTCATCGGGAAGCTTGCTTCTCGTGCAGTTCAAGAAGCTGCTCTTGTGCTCGGCGTGGACGACCATCTCCGGGGGATCCGAGACACTGTGTCATTCATCAAAGCTGTGCTGTTGGATGCTGAGTTAAAGCAGCAACAGAATCACGAGTTGCGGGAATGGCTGAGACAGGTGAAGGGTGTCTTCTCCTATGCCGAAGACGTAATTGACGATTTCCAGTGCCAAGCATTGCAGAAGCAAGTGGTCAAAGCTTCCGGCAGCCTCGGAAGGAAGGTATGTCGTTTCTTCTCAAGTTCTAATCCTCTTGTTTATCGCCTTAGAATGGAACATGAGATCAAAGATATCAAAGAGAAGTTAGATAAAGTTGCGGCAAATAGGAACAACTTTGGCCTTCAAACCATTCACAATGATAATCGTGTGGTGCCAAGGCGGGAAACTCATTCCCGTGTAAACGATTCTGATGTCATCGGAAGGGAACACGAAAAACAGAAAATCATGGAGCTCTTACTCCAAGAAGGTGATGATAACGGTTGCCTATCTGTTATTCCTATTGTGGGAATTGGAGGCTTAGGAAAGACTACACTTGCAAAGTCTGTGTTTAATGATAAAAGTATACTTGAATCTTTTCAATTGAGAATGTGGGTGTGTGTGTCCGATGATTTTGATCTTAAGAATATACTCATTCAAATCTCCAATTCTGCTATTACTTATGATTCGGCTCCTAAACCAATCCACCAAGAGGACTTTAAAAACTTTAATATGGAGCAAATTCAAAATCAGGTGAGAAATACACTTACAAGTCAAAAGTTCTTACTAGTCTTGGATGATGTTTGGAACGAGGATCGTGTCAAATGGGAAGAATTAAAAGATCTAATACAAGTAGGTGCCGAAGGAAGTACAATCCTAGTAACTACACGTAGTTACACTGTAGCAAATGTTATGGGCACTCACTCACCTCAAACTTTGCAAGGTCTTTCTAAAGAAGATTCATTGTGTGTATTTCTCAGATGGGCTTTTAAAGAAGGAGAAGAGAAAAAACATCCAGAGTTGATGGACATTGGGAAAGATATTGTGCGTAAATGTGGAGGGCTTCCATTGGCTCTAAGGACTTTGGGTAGTTCCCTATTCGAAGAAGTTGATATACAAAGGTGGACGTTTGTGAGGGACAATGAGATTTGGAAGTTGCAACAAAAAGAAGATGACATTTTGCCTGCTATTAAATTAAGCTATGATCAGTTGCCTTCGTATTTAAAAAGATGTTTTGCTTGCTTTGCCCTCTTTAAAAAGGACTTTGAGTTTCTTAGCTTGGAAATTACTCCACTTTGGGAGGCACTTGGTTTTCTTCCATCATCAGAGCAGAGTGAAAATATGGAAGATATTGGAAATCGTTATTTGCATGAGCTACGTTCAAGATCTTTTCTTCAAGATTTTATTGACTATGGAAGTGCTTGCAAATTTAAAGTACACGATTTAGTGCATGATCTTGCACAATATGTTGCAAGAGATGAGTTTCAACGGTTGAAGTCCAACATTGAAACTATATCTGATAATGTCTTGCATTTGTCATTTATTAAAAATGATTTGCTTGACCGAATTCCACTTCCCAAAGATCTGAGACTGAGAACCATACTTTTTCCTAGGGGAGTCAACAACGAAGTTTTCTTAAAGTCTTTATTTTCAAGGTGCAAATGCTTGAGGGTTTTGCAATTAAAGAAGTCTGGATTTGAGAGCTTGCACGGCTCTATTGGTAAATTAAAACATTTAAGGTGTCTCAATCTTGGGTATAATCAAAAACTTAAAAGGCTTCCAGATTCAATATGCAAACTCCAAAATTTGCACACTTTGACACTCATTGGATGCCTAGAGCTACAAACATTGCCAAATGGAATAGGAAACTTGATCAGTCTCCGACAACTGCACATAACCACAAAGCAATCTAAATTTCCGAACAAAGAGATTGCAAAATTGACTTCACTAGAAATTTTGTCTCTCAATTCCTGTGACAATTTGGAGTCGTTGTTTGAAGGAATACAACTTCTTAGTCTTAACTTTTTGGAAATTGTTTCTTGTGAGAATCTTAAGCATGTGCCACTTCATAATGTTCCGAACTTAGAGAGTTTGTCAATTGATGATTGCAATAAGTTGGATTTGTCAATGGGACGCGACAACCAAATCCCCAAGTTAAGGTTAAAGTTACTGAATCTTGAATCTCTGCCGCAATTGGTGACTTTTCCTCAATGGTTGCAAGGATGTGCAAACAAGTTGCAGTCTTTGGTAATTATAGACTGTTACAATCTTCATGAGCTTCCTAAGTGGTTGTCAACTCTAAATTTTCTCAAAACACTTTCAATTGAAAATTGTCCAGAACTACTTTTGCTCCCCGATGATCTGCATTGCCTCTCAAACCTTGAATATCTAAAAATTGAAGGTTGTCCTGAATTATGTACAAGATACCAACCAATGGTAGGACAAGATTGGCCCAAGATATCACACATCAAGCAAGTTACCATTGAATCATTAGAACCAAAAAATGAGAAGAATTCAAGGATATTAATGTCAAAATATGAAGGTACCATGTTTCTCTTCCTTACATATTTTACTTCTTTTTTGTATGATATTTTTATGCATCTATCTATCTATCTATCTATCTATCTATCTATCTATAGTTGAGTTATAGTTTTTAAGTTGAATTAAATTTAAACTTATCATTTTTATTTTGGTGATAGGGTAATAAGGAAATGTATGTTTCTTTTATACCGTTGAGTATTCAAGAATATTGAACTGTGTTAGTTTCTAACCATGTGTTAATTTGGAAAATCTCCTGTGGACATTGATGCCTCAGTGTTAATGTAAAATCTTAGAATGTGGTTTTGGGCCTAACTCAACCCAACAAAAATCGGCTTGTAAGGTGAGGGTTGCTCCTTCAATATATACTATTTTGAGACCTTATCACTAGCCAATGTGGGACTTGGCTTTTTCCCGATATAAAATAGCATATCCTTCGTAATGTTATTTACTTCCTCATGATTTGGAGCCTGATTCATAAGCCTTGTCTTCTTTTTGTAGAGTCCTGATGGTGATATAATAGACTGTGTTGTGTCACATAACATATTTGGAAGAAAATTAAGTTCACATTATCATAAGAGACACCAATAGCTCGATGGAAGTTTGGGGACAAGCAACATTGGCAACACAAGATGGATTTGAAAGACACCTAGCCATTTCTATCTAGCATTGAGAAAAGAGGAAGGCCTATTGTATTACTTTTTGTTATGGTATTGAGGTAAGTATAACTCTTAAGGTATATCTGTCATTTAGGCAAAAAGAAAAGGACAAAGAAAAAGAGAGATAGTGTCTGCATGATATGCTACTGGACCTTGGTAATCTCTTCAAAGGGATGAAAGGAGGAGACCTTCCATGGGGGAGGTAGTAAGAGTTCTTGATGGTATATTAAATGTTGATGCCGCCTATATTTGAAGGAACTTTTTTTATTTTACATTTATTTAGCTACCTTAGTATTTGAAGTGTGTAGTAGGGCTAAGCTAACTTGTAGATGACAAATAGCCATGCTCATTGTTATTTATTTTTGTCGCTTAACATATGTGGGGAAGTCAACTATAACTGTTCTCTTCAAATCTGCGGCGTGTGCCTTAATTTATGTCTTCGGTTGAGCACATAATTGAGAATGAGCATTATTATTTTTTGGTGAGGCCAAGGTTGCCTAATGGAAAAATGTAGGTATTTCACCTATTTCACTTAGATTTCTTAAAATTTGACACATACACCCGGTGGTGGATCTTGAAAAAAAAAAACAAGGGTGGACCGCTAAAATAAGCTATTATAATATATAAATTAAATATGCAAATCATATTAAACACAAAATTGATCATTAAAAAATTAAACTGTATACCTTAAAGTAATGCTCTACGCGTTTCAAGTGACTTGAAATCTTCAATAACTGACTCAGAACTAATGTTTTCACTAATTTGTCTTTCAATGTAAACGGTCATGCTATCAGCTAGAAACCCACATTCCATCTCGTTTCTCAACCTAGTCTTGATAATTTTAATTGCTGAAAAAGACCTCTCAGTTGTGGCGGTAGAAACCGGAAGAGTCATGATAAGGCGGAGCAGACTATCAGGCAAGAAGTACATTTCCTTCTCGTTAGTTTCAACCAAGCATGAGCATAATTCTTGAATAGTTGACAAATTCTTCAAACTTGATTCTTGGCGGGAATGAACGACAAATCACCGAAGTTGAAAATGCAAACTATTCTTCTCTTGCTCATTGAAATCCATGGGATAATATTTTTCAACCAGAGTGCAAATAGTATCAACGTTAAAAGCTTTATAATTATCCTTAGGAGCTAAAGCACAACTTAGAGTTTACAACTCCATTGCTTGGTCACTAAATCTACTATTCAACTCTTGCAATTGTTTGTCAATGGTAGTAAAAAATATTTCAACTCTAAAGTAATGCTCTATTGTTACCTGATTCTCTTCAAGACGGGAGTGTCCAAATCTTGTTGCTGAATGAAAATCATCGAGATCAGGAATCTCAACATCATGTTTTCCTATGTGCTTAAGAAAAGAAGATTTCTTTCCATCTCTCACTCTCTTCCAACCTCTAAAACTTGAAGTAATGAAGACATCTGATCCAGAACGCCCGCTTGGTTTTTGGTTAAAAAGATAGCATAGTAAGCAATATGCGACATCCTTTGAAGGTGAATATTCTAGCCATGTAGAAAAGAGGCTAAACCAAGTGTCTCGAAACCGTCTTGGATGTTCCGCTTTACCGAACAATGGATATTCTTCTAAACGGAATTGATATGGACCCCACATTAGATAAGCTCTTCGTATTTCATCGACTTTATTTGGTGGATAAATCCATATTGGAGAACGCTTTCCAGGATCACGTTCTAAAGAATTCAAAAAATCATCTGAGTTATTCAATTCTTCAATTCTTGGAACTTCAACGGGTTGAGGCATAGAAGTTATCACTTCTTCAATTCTCGGAACTTCAGCAGGTTGAAGAGTAGAATTTATCACTTCAATACTTGGAACTTTAACAAGTTCGGATGTAGAAGCTATCACTTGTTCTTCTCTTTCATTCTCACAGGCTTTCCTCTTAAAAAAATGATCAATTGTTCTATTCTTCATTTTTACAATCTAAATTCAACAAAAAATCAATCCAAGAATTGTTCTACTTAATTAATTTAAAACATGCATAGACTAGCAACAAGCCATGAGATTGGGGATTCGCAGGAACAACAATGGCAACAATGCAATTCGCAGAATGCATAAATTTAAAATAACAACCATAGCAATTAGCGATCATAGCAACAATAGGAAGAACAATAGCAAGTTAGCAACAATAGCAACCAGAATGCATCAAATAACATTAACACTTCATTGGAATTTGCAGGAACAACAACAATAACATTTCATTTCTACCAATCAATTTAAAATCAACAATAGTAATAAGATTGGGATTTTGAATCCCTAAATGTAATAACACGGTTATCTATAATCTATGGCAGAGACTTACAGTTGACGACGAGACTGGCCGCTGACGGCGAGGAACGGCGAGGAGCAATGGCGAGGAACGACGACGAGCAACGGCGATGAACGACAACTAGTAACAGCGATGAACCGTGAACGGCGAAGAGCAACCGCGATGAACGGTTAGGCACAGCGACAAACGGCGACTGAAGAAGAGAGAACGTGAGAGAGGTGGTGTGCGAAAAAAAAGAGAAGAAAGAACGATGCTGGTTTTAGCGTTGGCGCGTTGCTGCGTTGCTGCGTTGCAAAGAAAAAGGAAGAAGGCAACGTGCGTGAGACGTTAAGAGGAGTAGGGATTGATTTGTCGGTTTCTTAAAAAGTAAGGGTATTTTAGTAACTTCCACCCTATATGAATTCTTTTAAGGGTGGGTCGTGACCCTGCTGGGCCCATGAGAAGGTCCTCCCCTGCTTACATCTCGCTAATTTAATATTAATGTGATATAAACAGTGGCAGATCCATTTATATGGTATTGGAGGCATTTTCCCCATGAGGTAAAAATTTCGTAGTTAGGTATACTTAATAAAATATTTTTTGCCCTCATAGATCAATTATTTTTTAAATGAATATAGAAAATTATAAAAAACACGAGAGAATAGTTATTGATACTAAATGAATATAGAAAATTATAAAAAAATAATTTTCCCCCACTAAAAGATGGGGTTGCCCCCATAAGTCAATTATTTTTTAAATGAATATAGAAAATTATAAAAGAGACGAGGGAACTTATAGCTGAGGAACATAGTTTCTTCCTCAGCGCAATCGTTTGAAGCAAGAGAAATCAAAGGATTCAAGGTCTAGCCGATCCCTCGGCTAGCATTGAGAGTTTGAGGACAACAACTCTCTAACACAAGACAATACTAATTTGGCCATTAAAAAAATTCAAATATTAGTTAAAAGGGGACTAAAATGTCCTTAAAAATATTGTAAAAAGACTAATTTGACCGATATTTGAGGACAAAATTGTTATTTTTCATGGACTAAATAAGTCTGTTTTTTCCCAACTACCAATTTGGGTGTTTACTTTTTCTTTATTGCGGGATTATGTATTTCGCAAATGCTTATAATATATTATTAAGAAAATGTTACATCAGTTTTTGCCCCCGGCGTAAAAAGTTTATGGATTCGTCACCAGATATAAACATACAAATATGCAAAGCAATCACATGGCTAGGTGGAAATTATTTTTTAAGTAAGTAACTTACTCAATCTCACCAGCACTCGTTCAAAATTTGTCACATGTATCCAAAAAATATAATATAAACGTGGTGTAAAAGCATAAATATATTTTAATTGACAAAGATATAGGAATTTAAAAAAATAAAAAAGAAGTGGTTGATTTTATTAATTTCACATTATATTGGGTAAATTACCCACATTTTTCCAAATATAACCAAGAATTGACGTTTCTTTATGTGTGGCTATTGCAATTAGGATGCATGGACTCGCAATGGGTTTGTCTTTAGAAATGAGGAGTCTTCTATTGAATCTGTAGTGATCCGCATTAAGAGCTTAGCTTGGAGCTGGATTGTGTATAGAGAGGGGTCTAGTTCATGTTTGTCAATTTCCACGTGTTGGATTAATCCTCTAAATTGCCTAAACAATATGTAACTCATCTTGTTGTTTGAGTTTGAGCACCTCTAGTGTTCTTTGAATGAAATCTTTGCTAATCTAAAAGAAAAAAACATGCTTCTTAGCCCTTATTATTGGAAGCGAGAATGAAAAATTTTATGCCTCATTTGTTATAAAAATGGTAATTCTTTTTTTATAAATGCAAATTGCCAGATTTTATTAAAACTTTGCGCATGTTTATGAAGAGATAATATCTAATGTCTCAAGACAGCTTTTTTATATATATTTTCTATCGATCTAAATTTAAGACAACTTTTTTTTGGTGCAAGACAACTTTTTTTATAAATTACTAACTAATATAAATGTATACTGCTTTTGTTCAACGAAACCAAAAAATGAATGTATATTATTATTCGATATTTTTCTCGCGCTTGTAATATTGGAGATTATAGCATAATAACTGGTGGCTACAATGTAGCAACATTGTAGGTCCAAAATCAAAAATATTGTAAGTGTTTTCCGTGTGCATAATAATAGCGTTGAAAAGTAAAAATGAAAGAAACATTACAAGTTGCCCGTCTAGCTCAGTTGGTAGAGCGCAAGGCTCTTAACCTTGTGGTCGTGGGTTCGAGCCCCACGGTGGGCGTTTTAAATATTTTTTTGACCTTTATCAAAAGTCCAAATCTAAGCTCCTTTGTCAGCATATATTTAATTTTAATTATCATAATCATCTTGACCAATAAACAAAGGTAAATTATAACTTGCTTTTATATGTCAGAGCCTAGTTTCATTTTGTGGTCAAAATAGAATCAAAACTAAAATGCTGTCAATGTCAAATACTTATAGCTTTTTATCATTTACATGATCCATGATGATTGATTAGTTTTGTCTTAATTAAATTCGCACTTTAACATCAAAACTTGGGTCAAAAAAGTTTTAGATTTGTCAATCAGGGTGGGGGCTTGTTTACTGTTCTGTGTATTATGAGATCTCGTGAAAGATGTGTATTTTCTCTGGTAGGGTGTCTCACACAATTATATTGATCGTATTATATTTATATCCCAGCGTTGGTTTTATTAGAAGCAATAGTTAACTCGTTTTCTCTCATGTTTTGGGCGGCTAGCAATGACCTTCGATCCTTTGCTTTCGGTGTAATTGGGTAGATGTACCCTTAAATAATACTCCAATTGTTAAAAATAAAAATGCCTTTAGAAAAACTTCACCCATATAATTCTTTGGAGTTGTGCATTAACTATATATTGTTATGGTTATCTGTCCACAAGTTTTAAAAGTTTATGAACATATATTAGATAGCAGAATGTAGACGCATCTTGTTGAGCTTAATAGTAATTTGTTAATTTTCTGAGTAAAAAAATGCATATATATTGTTAAATTTCAAACCTCAAAATTATATTTTTAACCGATTACCCAAAAATTTATAAAAAAACAGATTCCTAAAAAAATTTAAATAAAAATATTAAAAAGTCAAATGCACGTATTTTTACAATGACACTACTTTTGAACTCCTAAACTAGTAAGGACACTCGTGTTCTTAGAAGTTTAGTTGGAGAGATAAAAGACATGAATCAGGTTCGAGGTTTAAGTTTTGGAAACTAGCATTCCTTTTTTCCTAATTAATTACTAATCACTAAGATTTGCTTATAAAAAAATGACTACACCAATATTTTTTGGCTTCATAATTAGATGCCCGTAAATCTAGGGGTGGGCATGGGTACACCTTGATCCAACCCAACCCGCAACCCAATTCAACCCAATTCAACCCAACTCACAAAATTCGGGTTGGTTCGGGTAACTAGATTGGGTTGGTTTCAAAATAGGCAAACTCATAGTGTATGGGTTGGGTGCTGGGTTTGAATCGAGAACCCACCAAACCCAACCCAACCCATAAAACATGTGATTTTTCATATGTCAAGCCAAAGTCTATGAATATTACAAGATATATCATGCAATTATTTGTTGAAGAGAAAGTAATATTTAAGTCTTTATTATCTTTGAATTGTCAAATAATTTTACTAACAACTTATACTTGGACTTTATTCTAAAACTTGAATTATATGTGTATTGTTTTTCATTACCATGATGTTGGATGATATTTCAACAAAAACAAATACTAAACTTTTGTTTGAATTCTAAACTCGTTATATTGATGTTGGTTTATTTTTTTTATTTCTACTGTTTTTTTTGACACATATTTCTACTGTTTTTGTTTTTTATTTTTTCTAAAAAAATGATATTTTAGTAATAAACCCAACCCATTTGAGATCGGGTTGGGTTGGTTCGGGTTGCATGAAAAATTGGGCAAATCTTATTGAACCCAACCCATAAATATTTGATTGGGTTGAGTCTTTAAACGCATCAAAACCCACCCAACCCAACCCACACACACCCACCCGGTGGCGGATCTTGAAAAAAACACTAGGGAAGGCCGCTAAAATAAACTATTATAATATATAAATTAAATATGCAAATCATATTAGGCACAAAGTTGATCATCAAAAAATTAAACTGTGTACCTTGTTGGTCGCCATGTTGGTCGTTGATGGTTGCTCGCGTCGCGTGCGTAGAGGCTACAGCGAGAGAGAAAGAGGAAGTGCTGCATTGTGTTCCAAACACGTTTGCATTTCAATTTTTCATTAACATTAAGGGTATTACTGTAATTTCCAGTATATAAAAAAATTTATTTATTTATTCCTGGGGCGGACCGTGGCCCTGCCCAGCCCATGAGAAGAACCGACCCTGCACCCACCCCTACATAAATCTGAGGCAGGTTTTTCTTTTGTCTTTTTGTGAGGTATTCACACTCTATATATAAAACCTGTTATCCTGTTTCTGCCTTTCAGGTGCCTAATTTGTCCGTTTTAATTTGTGCCCATGCTGATTGTTTGAATTCATTAATTAGTTTCAATTACATCAACTACAATTCTCAACCAACCCACCCAAATCAAAAGTAGTAAAAATATTGTAGTATACATTAGGTAAGTTCACTTTTATTATTAAATATATAAAATAATATAATCTCTACAGATT
The DNA here is from genome assembly GCA_039519185.1 of Astragalus membranaceus. Taxonomy (NCBI): domain Eukaryota; kingdom Viridiplantae; phylum Streptophyta; class Magnoliopsida; order Fabales; family Fabaceae; genus Astragalus; species Astragalus membranaceus. The sequence continues at coordinate 101,755,533 of CM076847.1, forward strand.
GTGGATATGGAGAAAGCAAAGATCTTAGCTTTCAAACGTAAGATACGTGATCTCCGTTATTGCAACATAGGGACAACTGCTGGGTTCCAACAAGCCACAAACTTTGTCAATTTTTCAATCCTATATTATTAGTCCTTCTGAGTCTGACCATCTACAGAGTGATAAAAAAATTCAAAAGAGTCATAATTCTTATATATACTATACATTAATATACGTCACTTATTTATTTTTAACTCAATAAAATTATATCACTTAAAAAAAAATTGAAAAATAAAACAATAAAGATGATATCTCTGTCCTCTCTAACTTTTGCTATAAAATAATACTCATAAGTGGGGCAACCTTATAAAACCCAAAGCAGAAAGTTGAGGTTGAAGTTCATATACAAAAGGGAAAGCTGAAAGGATTTGGTAGAAGCTGGTAGAATAAAATTTAATCTCTTTAGTGGTAGTAGTTGTTACTGTATAGTAGTACTACGTATTGTTTTCTTTTCTCTTATTTATTTACCAGTTAACTTTTCAAATAGTTTTATTTATATATACCATGAAGATTGTGAGATTTTCAGAATATATATTAACTCATGAGTGCTGCTGACTTATATTGAGTTTTCAGCAGAGACCAATACAAAAGTAAGGGTCTTTTCCTGTGTCTCCTTTTTGAGATTTTCAACTAAGCTTTTTGCAAGTATTAATTTAGGGACCCATTTAAGATTTAGCTAGCACTATAGCACTAGAAGCACCTAAGAGAGATGGCACCAGTTTCTACAAGAACTCGAATGAAGTTGCAAAAGCAGCAAGAAGCAATGGCAAGAGATCAGTGTGCTATAAAAGAAGAAGTGATGAGTAAGAAGAGGGTTTTTGAGGAGGTGGAAGATGTATCATCATGTCCACGTGGCTGTTCTACACCAAAAGCTAAAAGGTTCAGAATACCTGAAGTGTTAACATGTCCACCAGCTCCCAAGAAGAGAAGAGTAAATCCTCCATGTTCATCTATTAATAGGTCTCCTATAGCATTATTTGCTTCACCAGATATAGAGCTCTTTTTCTTTTCTGCACTTAAAAATGTTTCAGTATAATAATGTTTTAATATTTAGATTGTGATAAGCTCAGTTTAGTTCAGTTTCTGATAGGTTTTAGTTTTAATATTACATACTATGATTATTAGGCTTTTCATTTCTTGATAATATATATCTACTTACTTTTCTGGAATATATCAGTTTTCGTTTCAATGGTAGAGTGTTGTTATTTTATTTAGCTTTGTTATTACATTTAGATATACTATTTATCATTTATTATCTCTATCACTATCACTGATGAAGGTTTGGAGTTCCAGAATTATAAGAATTTCAACTTCTTGGATGGAACTTCTTCCTAATTAACTTTGTATCTATCTCTCTACTAAAAGTTGGGTAACATAAGGAAATGGATTCTCTACCATGATGCCCTCAAGGTAGAGAATCCATGCCCAACATAAAAGGCATTTGGTGACTTTAGCTATTTCTAGGAGAGAGATAAATGAATATGAGAGAGAAAGCCTTAAAGAGAGAGATCGATAGACACACAATGACATAAAGACATGGTGTCTTTGGATTTGGATTGAGTGCTAATAACTTTTGGTATATATGATACCTTTAGGTTTATACGGAGAAAGATGAGAAAAAAAAATAAGATAAGATGGTAGAGAAAATAATTGATGAGAGAGAAAGACACAATAAATAAATGTATGAGAGAGAAAGACACTTAATCCCCCCCTCATGTTTTTTCCACCTTAAATGCATTGAATCCCTTCTCACAATCACATGTCGCTTGAGCTCTCTTATGTGTTGGATAAGTAGTGGGGTTGCAGTGCACCTATTAAAATGATTGTCTTTGCTTGGTGTCTCCTTTTGAATAGGCTCTCATCTCGAATTATCTTATTTCTGAGGGAGATTATTCCTGATATACAGGCTACATTTTGTGTCTTCTGTATGAAACTAAATGTCGCCTATTTTTGAAATGTGATTTCTTTGCAAGGAACTAGTATTATGTGTTTAGGTGGTTAGGTGTTTCATTAACGCTCCCACATGATCTTCCTACTCTGTTTTCATTACTGTATCATTGTGTCTTCCCAACCTGGAATAAGAAATGTTGATTTTGGTTTCACAAGCTTTACGTGGACTATCTGGAAAACTAGAAATTGGAGAGTTTTCTCGAACATAGAATCATTGACCACTCAGAGATTATATTATTTGTAATTAAGCTTCATTCATGAAAGTGACTCTTAACTGAGACTAGCCATTGTCTTTTCTATGAATTGTATATCAATCTTTTGAAGAGTATCTCAAAAGTAGGTTTATATATATGGTGCCTGTTATTGTTTGGCTGAGGAGTACTATCTCCTTAGAGTTTTGTGGTGTATTCTATTGATTTTTGTTTTCAAAAATTACTCGCCGCATAGACTTTTGAATCTAACTATGTATACTTAGCATTATATTAATTTTTTGACCGAGAAATATGACATTATGTACTGTGGTATAGTGGTTTATCAGATTAAGGTCATTACTTGGAGGTAATTTTTGCATAATATGGGTAGAAATTAATACTAGTGCAACATTTACAAATTGGTTTCAAAAATCCTCTCAAATGTATCTTGTTGGTGAAATTGTCTCACATTTAACGGGTCGGAATACCATCTGTACTCCCATTAATATTATTTCTTGCTTATAAAAAAAAGCTCTATTTGATAATAATAGTTTTGCTGATTACTTATAGTATATAATTTGTAGCTAAAGCTAGTCACTTGAATTTGAAGTATTAATTTATAAGATTATAAAAAAACGAGTTATATAAATCATTTTTTTCTCATAACTATATTTTTTTTAGGCTTAAAATCTTAGTTTGGAATGCTTGACCCAAGAAGGGCCGGCCAACCCTTTCTAAAGAACACTAAGTTTAAACAGATAAGCTAGTAACAATTTTTCCCTCCCCATAGATAACCTTCTTTTTTTGTGGTAAGTGCACTTAGTGTAGTATGACATCAATTTATTTTTTTTTGGTATTAAAGAGGGCTAAAGAGCCCAAAATGAACTACACGGGAATCAACCGGGAAAAAAAAACTCCTAAAATATCAGCTAAAAACACATAGGCCACTTCCATAAGGGGCCTATAAAAAACACGCAAATTTTCCAATTAAACACAACCCAAATTTGCAAGAGCATCAGCACATTTATTTGCTTCTTGTAGCAATGATTCACCCGAACAACCATACTCCCTTTCATCAAGAGGCGGATCATGTCTACACTAATCAAAAAAGAAAAGAAAATATCGGAAAAAAAAAAGTATAGTACAGCATATGCAGCTGCAAAATGAGAATCCAAGGATAGTAGATAGCTTCGTAATGGAATAGTTGAATAAAAGTAACCTAAAAAGTTTGTCAACTTACACGAAAGTTTTGATTTAATTAATGATTAATTAAAGAGTTGAAAAGGAAATGGTGCCCTGCCCTGGAAGAGAAAACACATGCATGGAGAGCTAGGAGAATCCAATGAAGAAGCTCGTGTGATTGCTGATCATTTTAATTTACAATTCGATAGACACAAACGTAAGTAAAGGGAATCTCTAGGAAGGAAGGAAGGAATTCCTCGTGAAAAATTTTAATTCTTATTTTTTTAACACCCGAAATTATCGCGGTTATAAATTTGGTGTCGGCTATACGTAGTAGCCACGTAATTCTTAGTGCATGTGTGACATCATTGTTCTTTTTAAAAAAACTACCCATAACATAAATTTGGGTGCTGCACCCAACATGTCAGTTGTGAGTGCATTTTCCAGTTGGTCAAAAAAAAGTCATCAGGTTTCCACTTGGTAAAAAAACACCATCACATTTTGCCTTGCAAGTGCAGCACCAACTAATTGACAAGGGTACTTAAAAATTTGCCCGTAAAAAATAAATTAAAAAAATTTAGAGTAGGGGACGGCTACTGCTAACCTAAATTTATAGGCAAGTTGCACTTGCACCAAAAATAAACATCATAAATGTTCTTTTATATTTAGAGAAAATTATTATAGGTTTAACTTATCATCAACATGATCACATATTTTTCTGGAATGAGTATGTTCAAACCAATGTTCTATCACTAGAAGAATAGGCTCACTTACCTACCAGATATTTGTGAGGGATTTTTTTCGGCCGCTAATACGTTTGTTTCAGACGGATAATTCCCACTACAAGAAAATCGACGATTTCCGACGACAAAATCCGTCGGAAACGCACTGATTTTCGTCGGAAATTGACGTTTCCGACGAACTTTCCGACGGACAAAAAGTCGTCGCAAAATTGCTCGTCGGAAATCGTTTCCGACGGATTTTTTCGTCGCAAATGTCTCCGTCGCAAAGTCGTCGCAAAGTCGTCGCAAAATTTCGTCGCTAATTCCGTCGAAAAAAAACCATTTCCGATGAAAATTTCCGTCGGAAATCCGTCGGTAATTTTTAAAAAAAAATAAAAAAAATAAAATCATACATCCATAAAAGCTATACTAGTTATGGATTTTATCCTTTCACCAACAAAATCTTTTTCAAATTTAAATACCACAAACATGATATATATGACTAACAAAATTTACATTATCCATCATAAGTAGTCTAATTCATCAAAATAACATGAACAATATAGTTTCACGACAATTGCAGCTTGCTTCGTTCCACTGCTAATCCAAATATAATCCTCAACCTATGTGCAGCTTGCTTCGTTCCACTGCATACGAAAAATAATTAAGCTGTTAGAGGTAGCAGAATACTGAATAGAGAGTTAATAATCCAAAAGCAGCAAATAAAAATGTAAAATCAAAATTCGAAATAAAGAAATACACATTTTCAGTTTGTTATAATCATAGAAAGGTTCCATGAAATTAACTAGAAAGCTCTACAACTATCAATATGATGACCAACAAGTGGCATAAGACTCATAATTAGCATTATCATAGTAAAATCAACCTCAGAGCTACTGTCAATCAAATTCATCAAATTCATCAAATAGCTATATAAAATAATTCGCTGACAACTCATGAAACAAATGAAAAGAATCAATGAAAAGTTCCAACTCAAATGCAACCCTCTAAATTTACCCATCTCCCCTTCAATTCAATTTATTAATTAAATCAACCCTCTAAACATATTAACAACTAATAACTAACAAATAAGCAGCTTACTGAATCAAGTCACAACAAGTCAATTCACAGCAAGTATGAAAATGGTAAATTCACAGAGTAAATTTCTAGTCAATTCACAGCAAGTCATCTCATTTGTAAGGTAAATTCATAGATAGAAAATGGTACATTCACAGAGTAAATTTGGAGACTTCCACAGAGAAATCAGTTTAAAGGTAAAAACAAGGATCTTTAAGCAAGTTCATTCAGAGAGTAAATTTGGAGACTTCCACGGAGAAATCAGTTTAAATTTGAATATGAAGTTACCTCGCTTACTCTTCTGTGAATAGCAGCTTCAATGCATTTGATGACCCTTTCTTTCTCTCCTTCTGTATCAAGCGTGCATCCATCCTTGTGCTGAATAAAGTACTCCTACAAGTTCATCATCAAATTTTTAGTCCAAGTTTCTCAATTAACATGCAGAAAAGAGAATTAATATAAAGTACCTGTGATGCATAAGGGGCATCTGATGAGATTGTGGCATGGAAAACAACATATTGCATATCAGTAAGAGTCATACAATTCCTGGGATGTAGTGACTCTAATTGCATATCAGTAAGCGTGCATCCATCCTTTTTTCTGTAGTGACTCGAATTATCCTTTTTTCTTTGGGGCGTAAGATACTTAAGATGTGGAGCACATGTCGTCTCATAACCTGTTTTGCAACTGTCATGTCTGGGCTCTCAACTGCAGTGTCTGCAGTAATCTCCTGCAATTGTAACAGTGTGGTTAAGTCTGATTGTTAATATACATGAAACATTTGACATTTGTGATGGTATATTTTCAACAAAGCAATTAAACAGTTACACTTTATATATCTAAGAAGGTGCAACTTATCATGGGGGAAATCACATGAGCTAGCATGCAATAGTGACTGAGTATTTTATCTTGCAAAACCAAGACCAATCAAAACAAATATCCAAACACTATCATCTTGTCCTTCTCTTGATCTAATACATTATCAAAACAAATATCCAAACACTTTGCCTGTGACCTTTTCACATCAAATAAGAAATCCAAAATCTTAGGGACTAGTTAAGATAATAGGGTCTTTTGTTGTGTTTGAATTTGATACCTGTGACCACAAGGAGTGGTACTTGGCTCATAGCAAATCTCCAAACAAATCTGTGAAAGTAGATAAAAAATCAACATAATGTCCCAACAAAATAATGAAACTAGATAAAAACAATTTATGAAATATGAACTTACTGCACATGAAAGCTCTTCCCTAAGTTTATCAATACATGGAAGAGTTGAACTAGTAGAAGAGTTCTGTTTGGTGGATTCATATTCTCCCACTTTAGTTTCTTCTTCACATACACAATTTTTCTTCTCTTTCTTCTTCTTCCCACTATCTGCCAATCAAAAACAGCATTCAATGAATAAAAACGACACATACAAAAGCAAAACACCCAATAAAATAGACGTCATTGAACCAAGACAATTAATTACCCTTTTTTGGAGTTTCCTCTTCTTCAAGATCAAGAACAGCTATTGGGATTGACTGTGAAATCCTCCGAGCTCTGCAAAAGAAATTAAGACAATGAAGAATTTGATTTATAACTTGAGAAGAGGCAATTTGTTGCAGTTTGCAGTAGATGAGAACCTTGGATCCACATTCACTAAACATCTAACAAACATACCTTGGTGATCGAACAAAGAGCTTCTCAACATCCTTGATGTATAAAATAATTGAACCAGTTTCTGACATAGAAACCAAGACCTGCATAAATTACAATACTTTTGCTTGTTAAACTGAAACTGTGATAGATATATCATGAGTCATGACACTGTAAGATTAATTATATTTGATTTGCATGCAAAAATTTAAAGAGATGCCTAGCTTGTACATAATGGAGATATAGTATTAGAAGCAATTGAGGAGATGGAGATATATAGGCCTGGGTGAAAATAGTGTTACTAAAATTCTATTACATCTTTAGATAGTGTTACTAAAATTCTGTCAACTAAAATGATGTTTTCTTTGATACAATACATGTTTGGGTTTTAGGTGATGAAATAACCTTGTAGAGTGACTCTATGAAAAGCTTTTCCCCAAAACAGAAGCAGCTTGTGCACTTCGAAGGAGCTGCGGAGAAAAAAAGGCAGTAAGCATGCTATTGTAGAAGATCATTGCAATATGATGCTAAAGCAAAAATAAAATAAAGCATCATGTCCTTTGCTGAAAGAAATTTCATGGACTTAACACAAGAGAAACATCTTAAGAACTTAACGTTAATGTATGGGATGTGATCTGTTCAAAACAAGTATATAATTGTTAAGAGAATCTTACTGAGAAGATCTAGTTACACTATTCAAGTCAAAATATTAAGTAAATAAGATTACAATATCAATGAAGGGGAACGATGAAAGGGCCCAATAACATGCATAGCAACTTAGCAAGGTAACCGAGTTCTAAAGAGGAATATAGTAAGTATAAAGGTATGTAATAAAAACAAAAATGCACACCCATTGCCATTAAAATATCAGGTAAGTAAATCGACAATAAATACAACCCATTACCAAATTTCAAACACACGGGTACATTACTACATTATCAAATCATTCATTATTTTGAACTCATGTACGAATAAACTCCATAACAAGTAATTATAAAATAAGGAATGCAATATTTAGAAAGTTTCAAGTATTACTTCCTTTAGTACCTCTAATTGCGCCTGTTGAAGGGAGGGTTGATAGGGAATCCGATAAGCCAGACATGCACTCCAAAGCCACCTCAACTGGCAGCTCATTTGACAGACTAATGGTAACAGTGTTAGACAGTGGTGTTGCCTTTGTAAAAGAGTTCATGTATCGCAATGCAAATTGCAAGGACACGGGCTCATTCATCTCTATGACAGTGGCTTCTTCAGGCTGCAACATCAAACCACAAATACAACCATGTAAAAAAAATTGATTAGCATTCATTTTAACAATAAAATGCAAATAAAAACACAATGAATTACAAAGCTTGAGAAAACACTCATTGCTGGAACAGAGAACAAGATGTAAACCAAAATCTTACCCTTTTCCACAGTAGTATTCTGCCTACAGACTATATTAGCAGTTCCAATATCTCCTTTAGTGGAAAACTTCACACCCTCCTTAGTAACCGAAATGACAACTACAACACACATCACCAAATGACAAACATTTATCAACATAACTTACAAAAGAAAACAGGAAAACATTATAAAAACCCCTGAAACAGGTGAGTAAAAGTGATTACCAGTGTCACCAATACTGCTGAGATCTTTGCAGATCCTAGCAAACTCAGCTGATGGCATTCTAACAATAGCATGATATTCTGCCTCTGGAATTCCAAGGTGCTCACTATCAATGTCCATCAGCTTCATCTCAAAATCTGAAATCTTGTCCTGTGCTTTAACACACAACCCCCAAGAAAAAAAGTCAGAATCTAATACTAAAACATAAACTACAATGCCCAATTAGTAAATGACATCATCAGAAATCCAATCCCAAAACATGAAACAGCTATACACTAACCATGCAGTATCAAACACCACAACCCTAAAAATTAATCAAATCATAGACCACAACCCTAAACAACATCACAGAAACCTAATACTAGTCAAAACACAAAATTAGTGTAAGACACTGAACCCTAAATATCAAACAACACTAAATTAGTAAATTCAGAAGACACAAATAACAAACTAAAGAATCGTTGGTGAAAGAGAAACGTACTAGGGCTTTCTATTGGGCGGATCTGGCACAACAGCAAAGAAATCTGAGAGCAGAAATCTGAAAACGAAGAGAGGGTGAGGAAACGGGGACGGTGAGTAGAAAACGAAGAGAGGGTTTTTTACGATTACCCATTCTATTAAGAAAACTAATAGAAATTACCTGAGTAGAAGAAGGTTGCGGCGGAGAAGAGGCGGAGATACGGCGGCAAACGGCCAAGAAACGGCGGAGAGGAAAAGTGGTGGACGCGCGAGGAGAGGGAGAGTGGAAGGCGTGGGGAGAGGGAGATCATCGTGGCCGTAGAGCACGGTTTGACAACGGAGGAGGGCGGAGGTCAAGGGAGGAGAGTGGAGGTCAATGGCAGTTCTGCTTCGCTGAGAGATGGAGATGACTGGCGGTTGAAGAGGGTGGGACCAAATGGTGGTGGTAAGCGGTGGAGGCAGGTGGAGAGCGGTGGAGGCAGGTGGAGGGTGAAAGACGAGAGGGATGGTGACTGAGAGAGAGGGTGACTGAGAGGGAGGGTGGAAGACGAGAAGTGATGCGTGAATTGAAATGAGGGTTCGTGCGAAGAGTACCATTTAATTTGAGATCTGGTACTTTGCGACGGACATTTAGATGTTTCCGACGAAAATATCCGTCGGAAATTTGCGACGGAAAACAACTTCGTCGCAAACGTAAGCGGGAATTTTAGCGCCTTACTTTGGTGAACATTTGCGACGACTTTTTCGTCGGAAATTCGTCGGAAATTGCGACGAATAAGAGTTCGTCGGAAAGTTTCGTGGGAAACAGAGGTTATTCTTGTAGTGTCCATCGCTATGTGTTTATGGCGTTTTCCGCTTAACTTTTCGACGGATTTGAAATCCCTCGCTACTTTCCGAGGGATATTTCTGTCGGAAATGCATAAATATCCGTCGGAATCGTTTCTCACTTAAAACTAAAACAATAGATTCATCGACCAGCACTTTCACTCTCACTTCTCACTCTATACGGTATACACTCTCCACTCTCAGCCACCACTCTCCACTCTCAGCCACCACTCTCACCTTCACGTCGCCTGCGACCACCACTCTCACCTTCACGTTGCCGGCCACCACCGTTCCTTCTTCTCATCGCTTCCACTCCCTTCGCGCGAAACCCACAACCACAACCTATCGTGCGACCAAAACCCACCGTGTGACCCAAAACCCAACTCAAAACCCAAAACTCAACCCAAAACCCACCGTTCCTTCTTCTCATCGCTTCCACTCCCTTCGCGCGAAACCCACAACCCATCGTGCGACCCAAAACCCACCGTGCGATCGAAAACCCAACTCAAAACCCAAAACTCAGAACCCAAAACCCACCGTTCCTTCTTCTCATCGCTTCCACTCCCTTCATCTTTGGTAACTATTGTTCTTCTATTCTACTTCTATGCTATTCTCAAGGTCAGATTTTTGTTGTCTTTGAAAACCCTAAAGCCCTAAATTTCTCTAATTTTTCTAATCTCTAATGTTTTTTGTGTTGAACAGAATCTGACAGTTCTTCCTTCTTGGTCCATCAGCGACTCTCACCTCCTATTCTCGAGGTATCAGATTTCGTAACCCTCCCTTTCTCATGTTTTTTGTGCTTTCTTGTTTGTTTGGTTTTTTGTTAACCCTTCACTGTAACAAAGACAGATGGATTCATTAAAACTATGTTAACCCTTCTAGTTTACTTGCATTTTGATAATGGAATCATTAAAAGTATGTTTGGAATGATTGAAAAATGAAATGGTTTATCATTGAATCAATTGGTATATTTGGAATTGAAACTCATTAGAAAAAGTTGATTTTACTTGTTTTGAAAATGATTTCAAAATCTCATAGATGTCCGATTTGTACAAGGCAGAGTGAGATTTCTTTTTGGCTTATATAGAAAGAATAAATCTGCCAGTAAAGTCCTCACCAAGGTCACAATTGGAGTTTCTCTATCAAATAGGCAATAATATTCTGAAAAGTTTGTGTGATTACATAAAGAAAGCTCTTTGCAAAAAACATTCCTCTTTTGTTCACCCTTATTGAGTTGCGTGCATGTGCGCGCGCGTGTGTTGGAGGTGGAGGAGTGAAGGGAGAAGCCTTTCTTTTAATTTTGCCTGAAAATGTTGTAAATAATACTTTTAGGCTGGAGTTGCTCAAGCAGTCTAATTAGCTTATCATAGGGCTTAAATGATGTGTTTTTTTATAGTCTTAGCTTATCAGAATTTGGACAAGGCCATTGACCATAAGGCGTTGCATGATACCTTCTCTACTTTTGGCAATATCCTTTCCTGCAAGGTAGCTAACGATGCATCTGGCCAATCTAAAGGCTATGGCTTTGTACAATTCGATAGTGAGGAGGCTGCTCAAAAATCCATAGAAAAACTCAATGGCATGCTGTTGAATGATAAGCAAGTCTATGTGGGACCTTTCCTTCGCAAGCAAGAGAGGCAGAGTCCAACTGACAAGGTGAAATTCAACAATGTTTTTGTGAAAAATTTATCAGAATCAACCACTGATGAAGAATTGAAGAACATTTGTGGTGAATTTGGAACAATTACCAGTGCTGTAGTAATGAAGGATGGGGATGGGAAATCAAAGTGCTTTGATTTTGTGAACTTTGAAAATACTGATGATGGTGCTAAGGCTGTCGAGGCTCTTAATGGAAAAAAAATTGATGACAAGGAATGGTATGTCGGAAAATCTCAAAAGAGATCTGAAAGGGAGAATGAACTGAAACTTAAATTTGAGCAGAGCATGAAAGAAGCTGCAGATAAGTATCAAGGGGCAAACTTGTATGTCAAAAATCTGGGTGATGGCATTAGTGATGATAAACTTAAGGAGCTGTTCTCAACTTATGGAACCATTACCTCTATATTGCTGTTTCCTTTTTACTTGAAAGGTAATGAGAGACCCCAATGGCGTAAGTCGGGGATCTGGGTTTGTTGCATTTTCTACTCCTGAGGAGGCATCTAGAGCAGTAAGTCACATGGCATTTTCTTGTCAAATATGACAGGTGACTTTTTTAGTAAGAGATTGATGGTTTTTTTATTGCACTGTGTTATTTGCTAGCTCACCGAGATGAATGGAAAAATGGTGGTAAGCAAACCTCTGTATGTGACTCTGGCTCAACGAAAAGAAGATAGAAGAGCTAGATTGCAGGTATGAATGGCAAAATGGTGGTAAGTCACATTACTGTAGTTGAAGCTTCAGTAAGCGCAATCTTTAGTGGCGCTTTGATGATATTCGTCTGATTAGTTCTGTATTAATTTTAATATTTTCTTTGCCCATTCTTGAAATTTTTCTCAGCCTGGATTTGGATATCAACAACAACTTGTGCCTGGAATGAGGCCTGGTGGGGCTCCTGTGCCAAATTTCTTTGTGCCAATGGTTCAGCAGGGTCAACAGGGATAGCGTCCTGGTGGAAGATGTGGTGCAGTTCAGCAGCCATTTCCGCTTATGCCTGGAGTTACTGGAGGCATGTTTTCTGTTCCATATGGTATGGGTGGGATGCCTCTTCGTGATGACTCACTCTCCCAGCAAATTCCTATTGGTGCATTGGCTTCTCATCTGGCTAATGCTTCTCCAGAGCAGCAAAGGACGGTAGGTTCTTCACTTCCTCTGGTGTTTACTCTGCTAAATAATTCCTCGAGTTTAGTCTGAGCATCATTTGTTGTGTCTTTAACTACTGTTTTGTTGGTTGTATACTCTTGCAGATGCTGGGTGAGAATCTTTACCCTCTCGTGGAACAACTGGAGCCTGACAATGCTGCCAAAGTTACAGGCATGCTTTTGGAGATGGACCAGACTGAAGTTCTGCACTTGCTTGAGTCACCAGAGGCCCTCAAAGTTACAGTAGCAGCAGGCTGGCGGTGCTGCTGATCAGCTGTCTTCATTGTCACTTGAGTGGAATATAGGACGAACAAACAGCTGATACATTCGACCAGACCAGACCATGCTCTTGAAGCATTCATGGACCATGGTTGTTTTGAATTCAATTACTTTAAACATTATGCATATATGGAGTTAAACATTGAATTCTAATATGTTTTAAACTTTCATTATTTGTTCTTCTTTTGTGCTTTTGTCCAGCTGATCAGTCAAACTTATGTGGTTTTGACCTTTTTTCCTTACTTTCCTAATTGACAACAGATATGCAGCTTGGAATTAGCCCAATGTGGCTTGGTTAGTTTTTCCAAACTTGATGTGTGGATGAAAGTGTTGAGTGGATATTACTAAATTGCAATGTTTTAGTTTCTAGTTTTGATTAAATTGGGCTTGAAATAGAATGCTTTAGTTTGAAATAGAACACTTGTAATTACTAGATTGCACGATTTTAGTTTCTAATTTGTTTTGTTTGCTGTTATTTTTTGTTTTTTCTTCTATAGCAACATTGCAAGAGTCTACATAGGAGTTTATCTTTCTCCAAAAGGAAAGATTTGGGAGTCTGCTGCTTCCTTTGGTGCTCAAAAGTATATTGTTAAGGTGAGAATCTCATTTCTATAACTAATGACTGATTAATACTACGTTGGCTGATTAATAATGATGTTACACTAGCTATTGAATTCATTTTGGTTTATTTTGCATTTAACCTGTTGTATTTTAGCTGTTTTTGATTTCAAAGTTCCTCTTAATTTTGTTAAGGTTCTTGTTTGATTTATCTGTTTTGTTTAATAATTTAGTGGTCCAGAGGAGCTGGCACCAGGGCAGCAAGTCATGCAAATCAGGAGGGGAGCAAGAGAGAGGAGGTCTAACAAGAAATATTGCTTTGCATCAGCATAAATGGAAGGGATCCGCTCATGATTGGGTGTGCAAACTGTGGAGAATCTTCTATTATCACTCTCTTTATTTTCTGTACTGTAGAGTAGTACTCTGCCATTTTATTGCTTTCAGTACTTTAATTCATTTCAAATGGCATGTTGCCATATTTGTTGAGTCCTTTATATTTCCTCAGTAACAGATTCATTGATTGGTACTCCATTCTTTGCAATTCAAGTGAAATAGTTTATGAGGCATCTCTTTGCACTTGTTATTATATTTTCTGACCATTACACTTTACTGCTAGTGTTTTATGATATATCTGAAGCACTTGTGTTTTATGATATATTTGCGAGGGATTTACGAGGGATTTGCGACGGATATTTGCGAGGGATTTCCGACGGAATATGCGAGGGATTTGCGAGGGATTTCCGATGGAATTTGCGAGGGATTTCCAACGGATGTTTGCGACCGAGTTTGCGAGGGATTTGCGACGGAAGCGTTTGCGAGGGAAAATTCCGTCAGAAATCGTTTGCGAGGAGTGTTTTCCCGACCGAATTTTGTTCGTCGGAAATTTCGTCGGAAATGCGTATTAGCGACCGATTTTCCTGCTTTTGCGAGGAATTTTTCCCTCGGAAAGCACCGAAATTCTTGTAGTGTATGGACATGTTTGGATTGGTTTTATTGAGTTTGACTATTACCATAAGCATATGTGAGATTGATTGGTAAAGCTTATAGCAACGACCTATTACATGTCTGTAACTAATTTTCAGGTTATTTACATAAGCTTATGAAAATAGTCTATAATTTAATTAAAAATAATTTTATTTTTATTTTATCTTTTATTATCGAAATAGTTTATGCATAAGCACTTATTTGATAACTTATGTTATAAGCGTTTAATTAAGTTGTTCATTGCAACATAGTCTAAGTATCTACAAAAATCAATATGAACAAATAATTAGTAATTAAATAGCTAAACAATAATCATTTAGAAAAATAATACTTGGAGTAAAAAAGAAAACTATTATGTTATAAGTTTAGAGTTTTACATAATGGTCAAGTGGAACATCCAAGCGTATTAAAATCACAAAGTTTCTTTTAATTAAAATATGAAGAGGAAGTTAGATTATAGATTTTGAGAAGGCCTATGACTTGGTTAATTCAGGGTTCTTATAGACGGCATAATTTAAAGGTTCGAGTTTTGGGATAGGCGGAAATCATGGATGAAAATGGGTGGGTGTTTTCTGGAAGCCTCTCAATCCTAGTCAATGGCTCCCTTATGAAAGAGATCAATATCTAGAGAGGAAAAAGCAAGGGGAAACTCTGAAGTGGTTGTCTCACATTTATAGTGTTTGCTGATGACACCTTTATAATTGGGGAGGCATCTGTGAATAACCTTTGGACGATAAATTCTTTTGGAAAAGTTGTCTAATGGGTGTCAATGTACGATTCACTTCTATGGCAGTGTCTTTCCATCACTGCCATATAGGGGGGGTGTCATTCAAATTTATGGGACTACCAATTGGGGCTAATTCTAGCAGGAGTTTGGCCACATTACAGCTTGTCATTGACACACTGAGACGTCGACTTAGTGGTCGAGGGAATAGATATGTAAGTTTTGGGTGGCGTATTGTCCACATAAACTTAATTTCTCTGAATTAGTGAAGAATATGTATTTGATATATACATTTTTTAAAGTGGGGGCAAAAAATAATCAAATATTTTCTTAGAAGAAAAAAATTATAAACTTTTACAAAATACATATTCTCACGATAAAAAAAGTAGATACCCAAGCTGATACAAAAATTAGAGACTTATTTAGTCCGTAAAAAATGAAAAGTATCAATTTGGTACTTCTATATTGGAGGAATTAGTCCTTTTAAAATAATTTTAGGGATATTTTAGTCTTCTTTAAAGACTAGTTTAACTAGTATATAATTTTTTTGATGGCCAAATTAGTATTTTTTTCTTTTTTTAAGAGCAAATAGGTCTTTTTTTTAAAAGACTTTTTTGGGCCTTACTCCTAAAATAACACAAAATGCGTGCTCTTCATGTGTTTATTTAGTGTTAAAAGAGGCTAAAACAATAAAAATTAGAAAAATAAAAGAATAAAATTAGTACCAGTTATTTTCTCTTATATCTTTTATTATTTTGTGTGACTTATGGGGGGGAACCCCTCTTTTCTCATGGGGGGAAAAATATTTTTATTAATTAAGCACATCTAAATAAATTTTTTTCACTTGGTGGGGGCAATTGCTCCCAACCCATTCTACATAGATCTACCAGTGTCCTGAATAACATTCCAATCTTCTATATGCCGATCAAGGTTTAGAAAGTGGTGGTGCAGATTCAAAGAAAATTCCTATGGGAAGGTACTAAGGCAGTGAATAAAATCCTTTGGTGGTCTGAGATGTCTAAACCTGAGAGTCAAGGGGCTTGGGGATTAAGGACCACTTATTATTTAATCTTTGCCTGTTAGGGAAGTGGAGGTGGAGGCTCCTTGAGGACGAGAGAAACCTTTGAAAGGATGTTCTAGTGGTTAAGTATGGGGGAAAGTAGTGAATGACCTAAATCATAATGGTCGCGGGCACCCTACGTCTCCTCCTTGTGCTAGAAGGGTGTAGGGTTGGAAACAATCTAATGTCAATTAGTGTTGATTGGTTCTCTAAACCTATGTCGAAAAAGAAGAGTGACGACGTCTTAGTTCTCTTTTGGCAAGACTAATGGGTGGGTACCTCTCCCCTTAAGGAGCCTTTCCTGAGGCTATATCAAATAAAAAAGATAGTAAGATTGGGGATATGGGTGCTTGGGCAGTTCAAGTGTGGGGTTGGCCCCTGTCTTAGAGAAGAGGATTTTTTGTTCAGGATGAGGATCTTTTGAGGGACCTCGATGCTCTCATATCCTTGGTTACGATATCCTCTCTCAATAATAGGAGGATCTAGGAGGGTTGTACCTAAGACGTGTACTCTGTTAAGTTGACTTATGGTTCATTGCTCCCCAATATTCCTCTGTTAAGTGGAAGAGTGACGCCACGACTAAAATCGTTGCATTTGCGTGGAGGCTCCTCTTGAATAGACTCCAATCTCTAACTAATATATTCTGAGGAGGGATTACTTTTGAGGTGCAAGCCATTGTCTGTGTTCTTTGCGGTGAACAGAAAGTAACAAAGCCAAGTTTTCTTTAGGTGTGATTTCTTAGTTTGAATTTGGTACTTAGTGTTTAATTGGTTGGGGGTAATGTTAGTGCTATGCTACCACATGTCTCCCTGCTTTATTTTCATTACTTTATCGTGGTGACTTCCCAACCTAGAATAGGAAGAGCTTGATTATGGTTTCGCATGTTGTCCTTTGTGCGATCTGAGAAACCAGAAATGTGAGAATCTTTTCAAATAAAATCCTAGATCCTCTTGAGACCTGTTTTGTAAATAAGCTTTACCCATAGAAATGGTTTCTACTAAGTCGAATGATTTTCTTTTCTATGAATGAAGTGTGCACTGTGACACCCTTTACCCCGAAAGTAATTATAGTGAAAAAGTACACAGAACAAGTAAATTTGTTTTTCAAAATAATATTTGCCAATGTTTTGGAAATACTTTTCGCAAGTAAAAGATGTCGTCAATTTCCTGAAATCGTATAAAACAATTTATAGTAATAATAAAGACTATGCGACAAAGCCTTTCTTTACTAAAATCATATAAACATGATTTATAATAACATCAAAAACTAAAGCAGTAAAACATTTCTTTTAATACAGTAACAAGAAGAATGGCCTGACGTATAATATTAGAAATACAACCCATATCCCGATGTCACATTATCAGAGCAATTAACATTTAATACAATAAACGGAAAATGGAATGACATCAACGCGTAGAATCAAATCTCTCCTGCTGCCTAGAAGGCCACTCCAACGGCACCTGGAACTCAATCTAAAAAGTGGTACACGGTGAGAAAGAGCGTCCAAGCCATATGAGGAATATAAGACCGAAACTAAAACAGCAAAGACTATCACATAACAAGGAAACAATCAACAATAGTGGTTACAACTTTCATAACACGCATGCACCAACAATCCTTAACTAATCTTCAGCTAATACTAGTGTCGCGACCTCACGTACGGTCCTAGGACTACAAGCAGCAGCAACAACAACAACAACAACAACAACAACAACAACAACAACAACAACAACAACAACAACAACAACAACAACAACAACAACAACAACAACAACAACAGGATCAGGATACCTTGCCAGATATTGCCTTACAATCATCATCAACAACAACAACCACAATAAGACCGGGATACCTTGCCCGATAATGCCCTAAGAGAACAACAACAATAGGACCATGATACCTTGCCCGAACGGGATACTTTGCCCGATAACGCCCTACGAAGATCAGCAGGAAGAGGACTATGAGGACTGGGATACCTTGCCCAAACGGGATACCTTGCCCGATAATGCCCTACAAGAACAACAGGACTGAGACACTCGAACAGGATACCTTGCCCGATTGTGCCCTGAAGAACACCCAAGAGAGGACTATATACCGGGATACCTTGCCCGATAATGCCCTACTAACAACAACAACAACAACAACAACAACAACTACAACAACAAGATGGATACACATGAACCTAATCAGACGCGATATCGCACAGCGACAACGAAAACAACGAAGACAACGAGAACGACAATAACAACAACAACACCTATCATCTGGTACGGCTCGTCCATACCGCGACGAGTCCTTTCCCATTCTACGAGAAGGTTCCTTAAACACCATCATCATCAACTATCATTTAACAATTGTACTAACTCTACGTTCTCACTTAAGGTATTAAACTTAATCATGATTAACTCTCACGCTATATCCATGCTATATCTACTCACATATGTCTGAGCGTCATCATCTATCATCTATAACTTAATTGACTTCGTTAAGCTATAAAGTGTTCTTAATCTAACTAGCATTAAGTCATTAATTAGCTATGGACACCTCACTCATTTATTGTCCTATGTTAGTCGTGATTTGCAACTAGCTCGACTTGTCTTTCCGTCACTAAGAATTATTCTGAAAGTCAATTATCATGTTTTCGTTACTAGAATGTAATTACTAACTGACTAGTCATGTCTCCAAGTTCTCCCTTAGTCTCAATCTTATTTAACCATTCCCTACTATTCATCAATTACCATTCACTATTATTTACTACGCATCGCCCAAACCTATGATTGATTTTAAACATTAATCCATATAGTTACTCCGTTCTCACTCTAAATTCGTCTCCACTAGCGACTTAATTCTACGGTCACCTGCCTACGACTCTTCGTTCCTCACGTGTTAATTAAAGGACATCATTTAGCACACAATTGACTAATCATACTAGATTCATTCTCTAAACTCGACATAATATCAGTCATCCAATTCATTTAGTTACAGTCATCCAAATCATTTAATTACAGTGATCTGAATTATTTATAGTCATCCAATTATTTACAGTCATCCGAATTGAATAAACCGAATAATAATAAAAAAAGAAATACAAACAAATAGGAATTGCGATAATCAATACTATTATAGTCCTATCCCCTATTCCCCATATATAAAAGAAACCCTTTCCCCCGTACTTGATATCAATGATAGTGAATCGACGAGGAGAAACAGAAACCACGAGCTCTCGAGCATGCTATAAGTCTGATGTTGTGCCCGTTGACGCGAACAGATATAATAGTTATATATAATAAAAACATATCGATTAATTATTACCCAATAAGAATGTTATAAAAACTTAATCGCTTGTTTATTGAACTAAATGTGTTTCGAAACGGAATACCTATTCAATATGTAACGGTGGCGTCGTTGGTTCAAAAATGTGATTGGAGAACAAAACCCATCAGTTCTTTAACGATGACCATTGTTGTTGGGTCAATACACGGTAAATTGTGTGGATCTGATTTGGATACCAAAATTATTGGCGAGCAAAGATGAACTTCGAGGTCATTTGAACTTGTATGCAGCAGCCGTGGCGAAAGGAATAGTGTTGTAAACCGAGTTGGGGATTCCAAAGTCATGAAATCAAGGAAGGGGTGGGATGAATCACGAACCAGGAAGAATCAGTTTCGAAGGAATGAGGAATCGCATCTTAGGGTTGCTGAAGGAGCTAATCGTGGCCATAATTAAAAAGCTCACCGTGGCGGCCATGGCGTTTCGTGGGAGAGGGCGAAGGAGAGAACACGAGGCAGGGGCATTACTCGGTAGAAATGTCAGTGGAATCGAACTCACCACATGATTTCGAGAGGGTTTGTGTAATTTGGAATCTAGCCGTGATGACATGTGGAAACGCGAGGAAGGAGGCGGAGCTGCGCTAGGGTTTGGTTTCTGCAACAGCTCTGTCGCGTGGAAGAAGAAAGAAGGGTGTGGGCCGGGTCTGATTTTGCATGGACTGGGCTGCGCTGAAGGGAGTGGATCACGGGGGTACGTTTAGTAAAAAACGGGGGTGTATGCGTTTAAAAGCTCAAAAATCCATTTAAAATCATTTTAAAAGCCCAATGTAACTACAACTATTATTTTGGCACCCCAATAGCCCCAAAATAACTTTTCTAAATAAAATAGAACTGAAAATACTAATACTTTATAAAACTAAAATAAATAAATATTAGCAACAATATATTACTAATTACTATTAGTGTATAAAAATACATTTAAATTTGATTTTCAACTAATTTTAATAACTCAAACACACAACAAATTAAAATAATTTAAGTTTATCAATTCAAAATAATTCATAAAACAAGCAAATTCTAAAAGAATCACAACGCCCGAAAATCGCATACACCCCCCGTTTGATTGTACGTTGTTTGCTATTTAGTGGTTTTGAGGTTGCCTATCCCAGTGTGTGATTTGTCTGCTTTGTAGGGTGGTTTATAATGTAGAGGTGTTGAGTGCCTATATCATTCACTGCTTAGTTCATAAAATACGTTTGCCTACTTCAAAAACAATTACATATTACAAGTTTCACAAGCATCGTGAATGAATTAAACATATACAACGACAAAATGCTTTCTAATTAAACCTTTTTATCCCATACAACTTTGAACTAACAATCTCCTCATGGATAGGGTCTAACTTCAACCTTTCATGTTACACTCGACAAAACAATTAATCATATAAACAACATTTTGCAAATATAATAGTGTCGAAATTGTGTTAAAAAAGTAGTTGAGAATATAAACAAGCCTAGAAGAAAAAAAAACTGAGAATCAAGCCTAGAAGGAACAATAGCCATAAAATAACCAATTCTAGATTGACAAAATGAGGATCGGGTGTATAAGAGAGAAATGAGATTAATGAGAGTGTAGATTATATTATGTAAATACTCTTTCTTGAATCTGATTACACTCTTCATTTAGGCTTTGCCAGCTCTTCTCTTTTTCAGTCTCGTCTTCAGTCTCTTCTGTACTCTTTTTGTGTTCACATTTTTTTGTAATTGATTGCTTTTCCTCGTAAGCTTTTTTGTCCTTAGTACAAAGAAGAGGAGGGGAAAAGTGGAGCGTACTGGGTTCAAATCCTAACCGAGTATCTACATAGCACTTATGTGTGTTTTACATCCAGACTATACTCTCGAGGCTGCTATTTCTCTTATTGCAATAAAACAGTAACCTGGATTTCAATTAATTACTCCAATGCGCCATTACATTTTGTTATTTCATTTTCACCGTGGACAAATGGTACTTGAATGAAGAGAAATGGAAACACAAATCACAAAGAAAAATGATTCCAATTTTATTGGTACTAATGCTTGATTGGAGCGAATGGAGGTTGTGTTACTGTAGTCATTGGCATAAAAGTCCAATACCTCGCAATTGTATGCCCATGGTGCATCGAACTCATCCTAAAATTCGTTCCCTAGAGAACTTCATCCTATGTTTTTTTCGATAAGTGGTAATTTATTTATAAGGTCGGGCATCTAAGGATACCCGCCTAGAAGCAAGTACAGAGGAGGCGTTTGTTTCACGTGCTGAATTATCATTCCTAGAAATCTAGGATGGGAACAAAAAATTACCATGTTTGTTATGAGGGAAAAGAAGAGAACATTCCCAAGAATGAGGTTTGCTCCTGAAAATTTTTTCCCCTGTTAATAAGTAATAAATGTGTTTTCACAAGACTTACAAGTTCATTGATTCCTTTTCTAGTCCTGAAGAGATCCAGTTTATGATGATTTTGTCATCAATTTTTGACAATGAATGATCCATTGGTAGATTGATTTCTCTTGCTGATAGAATTGACAAAAAATAAAACAATTTAACTTCATGGTTTTTTAAAGTTGTAAAGCATGTGAAACTGAGATCAAAGATATATCTATAGTTTGAGGAAACTCTTACCTGACTTTGGTGGAGAAATGACACAACCATCAAGTTCCAATAATTTCTGCACCAGTAGACATTTTAATTTTTGCATGTTTAATACTACCTCTGGTCTCACTTATAAGCAAAAAATGCACTTTATAGGTTTATTGAATAACTGATGTATCTGATTTATAACCGAACTGATGAAAGGAAGTTTGCATAGAGGTAGCTAAGAGTTACCTTGAGACTCACACAAATTTGTCATTGTATAAGATGAAATAAAAAATGCCTGATGATTTCCCTTGCTCAATCTCGGCCTGAGCATTTTGTGATCGTTTTAGGACCTGTTCTTCGGTCTCTGTCCCTCTGTTTAAAACATTGAGGTTTGGAGTTATTTCCGAGTTAAAGAGGTATTACAACAGATAGAGAATGAGATGGAAGAATGAAAAATGATTCTATGTATTATCACATTGTACAGTGTACAATATATACAGTGAAAGATTTAATCTCAGCCACACAACTAAAACTGAATTACAACAGAAACTAATCAACAATAACAGACTAATTAAGCTAAGCTAACCATGGTGACAAAACCTAACTAGAGTTGGTTGTAATACTCCCCCTCAAGTTAGGTGCATAGATGTCTAGAAGGCCTAACTTGGATAAAAAGACAGAGAATTTGCAGTGAGGTAAGGCCTTAGTAAAAATGTCAGCAAGTTGTTGATGAGTAGGCAAGTGGACCAGCTTGATAAAACCAGAGTGCACATATTGCCTTATGAAATGGCAATCAATATCTATGTGTTCAGACCTATCATTTGAAGTTGGATTTTCAGCTAATGCTATAGCTGATTTATTGTCACACGTGATCATTGTGGACTCAAGAGCAATCTGGAACACACGCAGAAGTTGCTGCAGCCACAATAACTCACTGGTGAGGGAAGCTAAGGCTCTATACTCAGCCTCTGTTGAAGATCTGGCAACAGTGGGTTGTTTTTTTGACTTCCAACATATGAGAGATGAGCCTAAGTAGATACAAAAACCAGTTGTTGACCTTCTAGTATCCTTGCAATTTCCCCAGTCAGAGTCTACATAAGCTGTCACAGTGGAATTGCTGTTTGCAGGGAAGAACAGCCCTTGAGCAGGAGCTGCTTTGAGGTATTGAAGGACTTGATGAAGAGCTTGAAGGTGAGGTGTCCTTGGAGCTTGCATAAACTGACTAAGTTTGTTTATGGGAAAGGTAATATCTGGCCTTGAGATGGTCAAATACATTAACCTCCCTAGCAGTCTTCTGAACTGAGTAGGGTCTTCAAGAACTTCACCTGCAGTGGCATCCAATTGAAGACCAGGATCCATTGGAATTTTTGCAGGTTTGCAATTGGTGAAACCAGTATCTTCTAATAACTCCAGGGTGTATTTCCTTTGGTTCAAGTGAATTCCTTTTACTGACTTGGCTATTTCCAAGCCAAGAAAATACTTTAGATCACCAAGGATTTTGAGTTTGAACAAATCTTGCAACTGTACAGTGACTTCTGCAATCAGAGATTTGTTTGGGCCAGCTATGATGATGTCGTCGACATAGAACAATAGGAGAATCAGAGAATCACTACTCCCTTTAGAAACCAGAGAGCTATCTGCAGTAGATTGGTTGAATCCCAGTTTAATGATGGAATTGGAGAACTTCTGGAACCACTGCCTTGATGCTTGTCTCAAGCCATATAAGGATTTGTGCAACTTGCACACTTGATGCTCCCCCTTACCAGGATAACCCAAGGGTAGATCCATGTACACTTCTTCAAATAAATCCCCATTTAAGAATGCATTGTTGATGTCAAGTTGTGTGATATTCCACTGTTTCTGAGCTGCTATGGCAAGCAATAACCTGACTGTAGTCAATTTTGCTACAGGTGAAAAAGTGTCAACAAAGTCTACACCCAACTGCTGTGTGTAACCCTTGGCAACTAGACATGCCTTATGCTTGTCTAGACTACCATCAAAGTTGAATTTGTTTTTATACAACCACCTGCAGCCTATTGTTTGTTTGCCAGGAGGTAAAGTGACAATGGACCAAGTCTTGTTATCTTCCAAGGCTTTTATTTCCTCATTCATAGCATTCCTCCATTGAGGATACTTCACAGCTTGGTGATAGTATTTAGGTTCATAGTGTTGATCAATATTGCATATAAATGCTTGATAAGGAGTAGATAGAGAGGAGGAACTCATATATCAGACACATGATAGGTAGTTTGATGTGCATAATCATCTAGGTAGGAGGGTGGGTTAGAGACACGAGTTGATCTTCTAAGTATAGTATCAGGTTGTGTCACAGTGGCTGGTTCATCAACTTGATGAGGTTCATTTGGTTCAGCTGCAGGAACAGTGGGTTCAACTACAAGTATTGGTGCATTTTCTACAGTGACAGGAGGTTCATCTGCAGTGGCAGGTTCTGTTTGGGGTTCTATTGTGTGTGTTTCAATGGATTTAGGCAGGACAATGTGTTCAAATGGATCTGCAATTGTTGCTGGTTCATTAACAGATGTGAAAGGGAATTTATGTTCAACAAAAACAACATCTCTTGAGATAATAAACTTTCTGGTGACCATGTCATACAGTTTATACCCCTTATAACCAAGAGGATATCCTAGAAAGACAGTAGGAACCGCTCTAGGTGAGAATTTGTCTCTCTGATGTAAAGGAACAACAGCATAACAGAGGCAGCCAAAGACTTTAAGGTGTTCATATAGTGGCTGTTTTTTGTAAAGAATCTCATATGGGGAATAGCCTTTCAGGGCGGGAGTAGGCACTCTATTGATGAGAAAGACAGCAGTGTTTATACATTCTCCCCAAAAACGAATTAGAGCATTGGATTGAAACAATAGGGACCTTGCAACATTCAACAAATGTTGATGTTTTCTTTCCATTACCGAATTTTGCTCAGGCCTATAAGGGCAACTGAACTGATGCAGTGTCCCTTGTTCACTTAGAAAGTCATCAAGTCTCAGTTCTTTGGCATTGTCAGATCTTAGTTGCTTTGTAGGCTTGTCAAAATTCGTTTTAACATGAGCAAAGAAATTCTTGATCAATTGAATAGACTCAGATTTTGTTTTCATCAAATACAGCCATGTAAACCTAGAGCTATCATCAACAATAGTCAGAAAGTAATGCTTTCCATCATGAGTAGCATGTTGATATGGTCCCCAAGTGTCCACATGTATGAGATCAAATGGGGACTCAGAATAATGGTTATTTGATAGAAAAGAGAGCCTTCTAAATTTAGACAAAGGGCAGACCATACAATCTTTAGAGCTATGAGATGTCAAATGCAATGAATTTTTATTTGCAAAATGTTTTAATATATTGTCAGATACATGTCCCAAACGGGAATGCCACAAAGATTGCTCACTAAGAACATTACAACTTGTAACTATATTATTACAAGGGTGAAGAACAGAACCTTTATTTGAAGAATGTAAATTCACAAGTGCGTGTGAGGCAGCAGATGTGAGAGTGTGTTCTGTATAGAGAAGAAACAGATCATGATGGAGATCACATCTGCCAATCGTCTTGTGTGTTTGACTGTCCTGGAAAAGAACAAAAATGTCTTCAAACAACACACCAATTTTGTAATTGGGAGTGATCTTAGGCACTGAAATCAGATTGACGTGAAAAGAGGGAATATAAAGGACGTCATGCAGAACAATGTGAGAATTTATCCTAACAGAACCAGTTCCAACCACTTGAACTCTAGTTCCATTTGGTAACAGCACAAACTTGTTTTTCAAGAGTTTGAAGTTAAAGAGAAATTCAAGAAAGCAAGTAATGTGAGCTGTTGCTCCAGAATCAACAATCCAAGCATTAGGTGCTTGAAAATGGGAATTTAAAGTGGAATTTGACATGCCTATAGTTTCAATACCTGCAGTGTCAGAGGAGTCTTGCTGAGAAGCACCAGGCAGCAGTGCCATTTGGGCTTGGAGAAGCGCAAGAACCTGCTGGCATTGTTGTTGAGACCAAGACTGACTTTGATCTCCTGAAGTAGCTTCAAGAATGTTATTTACTGAGTTATTTGCAGTCGCAGTATTCCCAGTTTTCTTGAAGCTTGGAGGATATCCATGGATCTTGAAGCATTTTTCCTTTGTATGCCCATGGATGTTGCAATGAGAGCAAAAAGGTCTATCCTTGCGAGTAGGTTTACCTTTGGCATTGGATTGAGTCACAGCACAAGCCATTTCAGCAGAAGGAGTAGAATTTGGTTGAACACCAACAACCCGCTGCGTTTCATCTTGAAGTAATAATGAGAAAGTCTCATCAATGTCAGGGATCGGTTTCATCAACAAGATTTGGCCTCTGGCATGGGCAAAACTCTCATTGACACCCATCAGAAATGACATGACAAATTCCTCTTTGATAGAGGCAAGAAGAGGAGCAACCCCACCGCAATTGCAAGTGTGATTGGCCTTGAGTTCACCTAGCTCAGCTCAGAGCCCTTTGAATCGCGTGAAGTAGATGTTGATGGAGTCCGTACCTTGAACACAATTGGGTAATGCTTTCCTCAATTGGAAGATTCTTGGTCCGTTCTTTATATTGAACCGTTTCTAAAGATCGTTCCATATGTTTGATGCAGAGGTTGAGTAGATTACACTCGCACTAATTTCCTTTGTTAGCGAGTTCAAGATCCACGACGCAACAATGCTGTCGTTTCGCTTCCACTTGCGAAGCTTTGCAGGATTACTGGAATCAGGAATAGGGATGCTGCCATCGACGAAGCCCAATTTGTTTCGACCATCGAGAGCCAAAATCATAGAGCGCCGCCATGTGAGATAGTTCAAGCCATCGAGGGGCTTGGAAACGAGCATCAAACCGGGGTTATCCGTGTGGTGGATGTAGAATGGATCCCTGGGGTCGACCGGAGGAGGAGGAGTCATCGCCGGAGTTGAGCGAGAGGTGGAGGTCGGTGGGTTTTCTTCTACTGATACCATATTACAACAGACAGAGAATGAGATGGAAGAATGAAAAATGATTCTATGTATTGTCACATTGTACAGTGTACAATATATACAGTGAAAGATTTAATCTCAGCGACATAACTAAAACTGAATCACAACAGAAACTAATCAACAATAACAGACTAATTAAGCTAAGCTAACCATGGTGACAAAACCTAACTAGAGTTGGTTGTAATAAGAGGCTTGAGTAAGAAGCTAGAAGCTATTACTCACCGATCGCGAAGACGCTTCTCCAACTCTTCCATCGATGGCGGACAGATAAAGATGAATATGGCTTCAAGAGAACTAGCCTTCACAGATTTTTGCCCCTTGAACATCAATATCTAGAATACATCTTTTCCCTCCATCTGATACAACTTCAACAGACTCAACACTGGTTCCATATAGGTTACCATGCACAGAAGCAAACTCCAGAAACTTTCCATGTTTAATTTCTTTCTCCACAATACCCTTCTCAGTAAAATGATAATGGACTCCATCTTTCTCCAAAGCTCTCGGCGCACAAGTTGCACGGCTCACAGAGAAACCAAACATAGATGGAAATTTTTTCATCAACATTGAAATCAATGTTCCTTTGCCTACTCCAGAAGGACCTGAAATAACAACAGGTTTCTCAGCATTGCCTATCACACCCTTGCTCCAAGCCACAACCTCAGTCCCCAAAACTTTTTTCTGCTGCCTCACATATTGAGTGTCTACCTGCCAACATTAGGAAAATGAAGCATTTCATTTACGCGTAAGAGCTTCAGATTAGGATCTGGTTTGTGTGCGGTCAGAACTGCATGCAGTCAACAAGTTTAGGGCCGTCTGATGCTGATCGGACGGTCCAAATTTCAAAATCGGACAACTCCAGACCTATCGACTGCACGACTCCACATGAATGATCATCGGGCTTAGGATTCTTCTTAAGAATTAGTATTCGGTCTTTCAATGACACTACTGGGTGGCCTTTACATGACATTGGTTTGGTTCCTACAACAGCGGGATTAACCCTGCACATTCAAATGGATAATATCAGCAACAATAGCTTTAGAAGAAAAAAACAATGCAATCAAATAAGAAGCCTTAAACTGACCATTCTCTATGACAGTTGTCGAAAATTCGAACTTCAATGGACATAGTTTCATCATCAGTTCCACCAATTACATACTGTTAATTAAAGGGAGACACATCTTTTGTTATAGATAAGATTGAGTATGTACAAATCTAATTTAACAAGTAGTAACATGTAAAAAGTTTTACCCACGGTTTTGTCCGTAGGTAAAAGTCATGGGTTTTTTTGGGAATTCCGGAAACACCATATTTCCGGAATTCCCAAAAAAGATCCATGACTTTTACCTACGGACAAAACCGTGGGTAAAAGTCTAATTTTTTAAAAATTTTCAAAATAACATTTTCAATTACGGAAATACCCATTTTTAACATAATTCCGGAAGCCGTTTTTCACATAATTCCAAAAATTTTCACGTAATTCTGGAAATCCCTAAAAAAAGCCTTCCGGAATCATGTCTTAATAAGTAATTCCGGAACTTTTTTTGAAAATTAAAAAATTCAAGGGTAAAATCGTCCCGTTTGGCATATTTGGGGGGTACAAAAAAAACCCAAGTTTATAGGGTCAAAAATCTCTCAAAAACCCAGTGTGTTAGGCCTGGCTCACAAGCCCTAACTTTTTAAAAAATATTGTAAATACACATAACATTGAATGCCTATAAATACTCATCTAAGTCAATTAAGTTTATTGTTGGCTAACTATATAAGACCGAAAAGTTTATGAATAAAGTTAACCATGCTATATATGTATACGCCCAAGCCCTTTTTGTGCAGTAAGAAAATAAACAAAATGAAAAAGGTAAAAGTAATAAAACAGTCATAGAACCTCGAGGAGGCACTCTTGAAGCTCAGATGGAGGAGCATCTCAATCCCAAATATGTCAAGTGTTCAAATTCTCACCAACAAGTAAGCATCCAAATGAATTTTCCTCCATAAACAGGAACAAGATGGACCCTCTCAACCATGGCCCTATCCCTTCATATTTGTGGCATGCGGGTTTTTTTGTCTATGATTAAGGGAATCAAACTCTTAATCAAGAGGACTCAGATGACGATATTCGAGAAGCAAGAAAAACTTGGGAGATCGATAAGCAGTTTGACTTATACGCAGAGATGGAGGAGGAAGTGATCCGAAACTTAACAAACCTTCGTAGAAGTTCTAGGAAGAGGACCAAACCAAGGCGCTATAAATAAAGAATTTTATTTTCCAACCAACCAACGTCACTCAAATTTGGTATTTAGTGTCATGAGTATCGAGTGTCATGAGTGTTTTTGATAATTTTGGTTGGTGTTGTATAGGAAGATCGTTTTGTACATGTTGTATCTCAACTCAAATTTAGGGTGTCTTTTAGCTTGTTGGTTTGGCGTGTTTGGAGTAGCTTCTTCAGAGGCTTTTTTTGGTCTCAAGTAAATTAGGTATGTTATTTTTAGAGTAATTATCGTTATGACCTCTTTGAGGATAGTCGGTGATTTTGGCGTCTTAGGCGGGATCATGGCTTGCAATGTTTGTATTTGCTCTCTGGTTAACCTTTGCGTTAGTCATTTCAATAAACTCCTAGTTATCGAGAAAAAAAGGGGATCAAACGCAAACAGCCCACGCCAAAGCGAGCCACAAACACAACCAGGTTCGACCCATGCAGCAAAAGACAAAACAAGGAGAGCAACAAGTTGCCCACGACCCTAAACGGAACTGGTTCCTCTAACTTTAGGCTTATAGAGGAGAGAGAGAGAGAGAGGGAAAACATGTAATAATTGTTCACGTTCGGCCATTGCAATTAGGAAGTGCAATTTCGCACATAAAAATAAAAGTGTAGCATTAAAAAAAGAGTATATACTCAGGAGAATGTGGCATTTTAGTAAATTATTTTCTTTCTGATATTCAAAAATAATTCCCCTAAGGACACAAGCTGAATTGTAGAACAATAAAAGACAAAAAAAAGTCCACAAATACGTGTTGCTTACACAATGAAGATAGTAGGAACATAAAGCATTGTGTTGGATTTTTTTGGAACTAGTAGGATACCCGTGCATACGCACGGGTGCTGTCGTGTTATTTTTATGAATGACCTTAGATAGTATTTAAATAGTTTGAATATTATCCCGTGAAAATAGAGACAAATTTAAAGTAGATAAAAAAGGAGTTTCAAATTAAAAATAGATAAATATTAAAATCTAAAATGTAAAAGTATCATTTAAAAACAATACATGCATCTATCCCGTGTTTTTTATATATCAGTGAAGTGTTCTTTTATAAATCAGTGTTGTTATCCCGTGTTTTTTTATATATTAGTGCAGCTATCCCGTGTTTATATATATATTGCTGTTATACCCGTATTTTTTATATATCAGTGCAGTTATCTCGTGTTTTTTATGTATCAGTGCAGTTATCTCATAGTTTCAATTGATTATTTGAGTTGATTAGTAGATTATAGTAGATAGTAAAAGATAGATAGTAGATTATTAATAAGAAATATTTATCCTGTGTTTTTTTTATATATCTGTAACAATTATTTGTCCTTCTTTTGGTATTAGTGACAAATAATTGTCCCATGTGTTTTAAATATTAATCAGTTTAAATAGTCATTAAGTCTTCTTCTTTTATTAGATAGTAGGTTCATAGTAATTTTCAAAAATTATAATTATCAATGGCAAATATTAATCCCGTGTTTTTTATATATCACTGCAGTTATCCCTTGTTTTCTATAAATCAGTGCAGTTATCTGGTAGTTTCATTTGATTATTTTAGTTGATTAATAGATTATAGTAGATAGTAATTTTGTTAGATAGTAGATTATCAATAAGAAATAATTGTTTTAAATATTAATTAGTTTTCTTGTTTTTTAGATAGTAGGTTTGTAGTAGTAGTCTTCAAAAAATTTAATTATGAATGACAAATATTAATATCGTGTTTTTTTTCATATATTAGTGCAGTTATCCCGTGTTGTATATATATCAGTGCAGTTATCTCGTAGTTTCAATTGATTATTTTAGTTGATTAGTAGATTATAGTAGATAGTAAAAGAGAGATAGTAGATTATCAATAAGAAATATTTTTCTTAAATATTAATCAGTAGTTGAAATAGTCATTAAATATTATTGTTTTTTAGATAGTAGGTTTATAGTAGTCTTCAAAATTTTTATTTATCAATGACAAATATAAATCCTGTGTTTTTTTATATATATCAGTGCAGTTATCCCGTGTTTTTTTATATGTCATTGCAGTTATTCCGTAGTTTCAATTGATTATTTGAGTTAATTAGTAGATTATAGTAGATAGTAAAAGATAGATAGTAGATTATCAATAAGAAATATCTATCCCATCTTTTTTTATATATCAGTAACAATTATTTGTCCTTTTTTAATTAGGTATTAGTGACAAATATTATCACGTGAGTTTTAAATATTAATCAGTTTAAATAGTCATTAAGACTTCTTATTTTTTTAGATAGTAGATTTATTGTAGTTTTCAAAAATTATAATTATCAATGGTAAATATTAATCTCGTGTTTTTTATATATCACTGCAGTTATCCCGTGTTTTTTATATATCAGTGCAGTTATCTCGTAGTTTCGATTGATTGTTTTAGTTGATTAGTAGATTATAGTAGATAGTAAAAGTTAGATATTAGATTATCAATAAGAAATATTTGTTTTAAATATTAATTACTAATTTACATAGTCATTAAGTCTTCTTATTTTTTAGATAGTAGGTTTGTAGTAGTAGTCTTCAAAAAATTTAATTATCAGTGACAAATATTAATCTCGTGTTTTTTTCATATATCAGTGGAGTTATCCCGTGTTTTTTTTTATATATCAATGCAGTTATTTCATAATTTCAATTGATTATTTTAGTTGATTAGTATATTGTAGTAGATAGTAAAGGAGAGATAGTAGATTATCAATAAGAAATATCTGTTTTAAATATTAATCAGTAGTTTAAATAGTCTTTAAATATTATTGTTTTTAGATAGTAGGTTTATAGTAGTCTTCAAAAATATTAATTATCAATGACAAATATTAATCTTGTGTTTTTTTGTATATCAGTGCAGTTATCCCATGATTTTTATATATCATTGCAGTTATCTCGTAGTTTCAATTGATTTCTTTAGTTGATTATAGTAGATATTAAAAGATAGGTAGTAGATTATCAATAAGAGGTGTTAGTAGATTATCAATAAGAGTGTAAACAGATTTCGGAGAGAAAAATTAAAATTTTAAGGTGATAGTTTTGTTTTGTTTTTTAGTGTGACTCATTTACATTTTTATAGGTAATTTGAATAGAGTAGTGGAAATTTAATTAAAAAAATTAAAGTGAAGTGATAAAAGAAAGAGAATAATTATTTATGGAAAAATTAAAAGTAAAGTAAAAAGAAAAAAGGAAGAAAGAGAGTGTAAGAGAAAAGTGAAAAGGAGAAAAGATTGTGTTAGAAGAAAGAGGAAAAAGGAAGAAAGAGAGTGTAAGAGAAAAGTGAAAAGTAAGAAAGAGAGTGTACGAAGAAAGAGAAAAAAAAGAAAAAAAAAGAGTGTAATGACATTTTTACCCTTAAATTAGATATGTGTCTTGTTAATAAGAGATCCAAATTGGTAATTTCATAGGGGTTTGTTTGTATAAATAGATATTAGATTCCATAAATATCCATTGAGAAGACATTGTGTTGTGTTTCCTTTTGATCACCACCATTATTATTCCTCTCTCTTTCCATTATTAGAATTTGGTAGGACGGAACATTTTACATTGGCTAGCGGCTGCTATGGCCTATGGTTACAGATTCGAGCTTCCTCACAAACATGTTGCACTTTATTTTTGGCCTAGCTCTCGGGTGTTATCTTTATTTAAAGTAATGATTTGGTCATTTATCTTTTTTTGTTTCAAATTAGTTTTTTATGTTTTAAATTTTGGACACATAAATTATTTTTTGTCCCAAATCAGTCTTTTATGTTTCAAATTTTTAACCCATAAATCTTTTTTTTTTGACACATAATCAAAAATTTGAAAGATAAATGACTTATTTAGGAAAAAAAACATAAACGACTAATTCAATAACGGACCTCGAGCAGTTTAGCGGTTTAGCCTTAATTTTGCCTATACAGACACCTGTACAGAACCAACAAAACCTTCTATTCTATTCTATTCTACTTAAAGAGATGCAACCCTTCTTTTCTTCTCCATTTTTTCAGTATGTCTTCTACTATCAAAATCCCTAGGATTGTGCTAAAATCATCGTCAAACCAATGCAGCATGCCAGTCATAGCATTTGGAACTGCATCAGAAACTAACAGTAATGGAGAAACCACCAAAGCTGCAGTAATAGAAGCTATTAAATTAGGTTATAGACACTTTGACACTGCATCACACTATGGCTCTGAAGAGGCTCTCGGTGAAGCCCTAGCTGAAGCTCTTCAACTTGGTCTTATTGGATCTAGAGATGAACTCTTTATCACATCCAAGCTCGGGTTGACAGATAATTTTCCTCATCTTGTTCTTCCTGCTCTCCAGAAATCACTTCAGTAAGCATAACTCTATCCATCCCCGATTCCTTTACATAATTGCAGTTATTATTATTCTAAATATATATAGATAAAAGAAAGTAAGCGTTTGATATGTGATTTTCTATTGATCAAGCTACTTGAAAACATAAATAAATTACCCTCACCAAAATCCAGTGATTTTCAATTTCAATTGGAACATTGCCCTTAAAAAACACATATACCAGTCCCTTTTATTAGGAGCCTTCATACGATCAGAGCTGAGTCAGGTGAACCATACATACTAGGAATCAAACCTCTCCCAGCACCTATTTATTCCATTCACAAGACTCGAACCAACGCTATTGGGAAAAACTCAAGTCCCACATTGACTAGAGATATGGTCTCAGAAGAGTTTATAAGTGGGAGACAACCCTCACCTTACAAGCTGGTTTTGTGGGGTTGAGTTAGGCCCAATCCACATTCTAATAAACGCGATACCTTGTTTAAGGTGATCAACATTAGAAAATTGCAGCGTTATAGTAATGAATGTGTGTACATATTATTAACTAAACAACTTAGGAGCACTAGGACTGAAATTGATGTTATATCAAATTGCAGGACACTGAAATTAGAATATTTAGACCTTTATTTGGTCCACTGGCCCATCAGTGTGAAGCCAGGAAATTGGGAATTGCCATATGGTCATGAGTTGATAACAACATTTGACTTAAAAGGAGTGTGGACAGCAATGGAAGAATGCCAGAAACAAGGCCTTACAAAATCTATAGGAGTAAGCAACTTCACTTGCAAGAAACTTGAAGATCTACTTTCATTTGCTACTATTCCTCCTTCTGTCAATCAAGTAAGCCAATAATCACATCTTTCTATTTTTCTATTACATCATTCCGTTTGACTATTGATTTTGTTGCTGGATATTGCCACCAAATAGGTGGAGATGAATCCTGCTCTTCATCAGAAGAAGCTAACAGAATACTGTGAAGCAAAGGGTATAATTATAACTGCATTCTCTCCTTTAGGAGCCAAAGGGACAAGTTGGGGCACCAATGCAGTTATGGACAGTGAGATACTCAAGGAAATAGCAGACTCCCATGGCAAATCTGTTGCCCAGGTTACCATTTTGAATAGTTGAATTTACCTTTTCTTTTCTTTTTTCCTCTTATTTATAATGTAAGATTATTTTAATTCAATCTTCAATTGGGTATTTTAAAGAAAAATATGCACAGGAAAGTCAGTAATGTGAGTGAGAGTTCTAGTGGTAAGTAGATGTGTCAATTTTGGCCTTGCCGAACGGGCCAGTTCAATGGCCTAATGTTATGGGCTGGGCGTGCTAAAGAGAGGCCTAGACAAACTAGGCCATTTTGGCCCAACTCGGTTGGTCTATGAGCTAGACTAATCCCACTTTTTTGAATATTTTGTTGTTGTTTTCTTTGTTAAAACTTAGACCGGACCGAGCCGGCCCGCTAACCCAGTTCTTGGGTTGCAGTACAAAAAGTCAACCCAGTAGACAATTTGACGACTCAGCCTGCTTTTGAGTTTTGGCCCAATGGGACGGGTCAACAATGTGTGGGTTGGACAACCCAGTTTGACAGCTCTACTGATTAGCGACTTGGATTGTTACCTCTAACAATATCAAAATTGCAATATATTATTTTAGGTAAAATTACACCAGTTATTTAATTATAACAAGTTGCTCATTTAAGTTTTTTTCGTAGCACTTAGGTCCTTTAAGTTATTTAATTGTAACAAATTCGTTATTTAAGTTTTTTTCGTACCACTTAGGTCTTTTAAGTTATTTAATTGTAACAAGTTGGTTCTTTAGGTTATTTAATTGTAACATTTAAAGGTCGAATAACTTACATTTTTCAGCCCCAAATTATTACAATTAAATAACTTACAGGACCTAAGTTGTACGAAAAAACTTAAAAGACCAATTTGTTGCAATTAAATAACTTAAAGGAGCTCTGGTGTAATTTAGCCCATTATTTTATCACTCAAGTCGTAGCCTGGGTTTTGATTCTTCAACTACTAGAGGAGGTTAATGTAATGCAATCCTTTATGATGTTACTTACAGGTATGTCTTAGGTGGTTGTATGAGAAAGGGGTGACTATGGCTGTGAAGAGCTACAACAAAGAGAGAATGAAGCAAAACTTGGAAATATTTGATTGGTCACTTGCAAGAGATGACCATGAAAAGATTGAACAAATCAAGCAGATTCGTGTCAACAATGGGCCAGTTGTGTTCATTCCTGGCCTTTGGGACGAGGAAACTTAAGCTTCATATATTAGCTTCAATCCACTGTTATCACCTTGTTTGCAAAATAAATGTTACCTGAGTTGAGTGGGATCACAGAATCATACTCCCTTGGTTCCTTTTTACATGCATTTTAAAGTTGTTTTACACGTTCCAATGAAATAAATAAAGTTTGTTATTTTTGATAAATTATTAGTCATTTTTATTGAATACATTAAATTATTTATCTCGCCAATAAATAATTAAAAGTGTAATTAAAACAACAATTTAAAATAAAATAACAAATTGTCAAAAATAAAATAAAATAAAATAACAAATATATTTTGTTGTCGTCGTGCGAAGTTCAGTGCTTAGTCAACTAGTTGTTTAATCAGCCGATTAGTTATTTGCTCGGCTGGCTAGGCGTTACTTGGTTGTGGCTTACGGTACTAAGCAAATAGCTTAGTATTTGTTACTAATTAATTCTTAGCCATTTGATTCATTATTTGTTAAGAAAATCAGATCCAACGGTTAAACTTAAATAAGGGTGTTTCTGTAAATGTGCACTCTGTTTTCAGTAACCGTAAAATTAATATGCGATCTTCATCTTCATCTTCATCTGTTCATCTTCTTCTGTTCATCTTCATCTGTTCATCTTCTTCTGTTCTTCAATCGAATCCATGGATGCCTGCGTTTTTCGTCTGTTCTTCATCTTCATCTGTTCAATCATTTTTCGAATTGCATTCTTCAAATCGTTTTCGCAAGAGAATCCTCATTTCTGGCGAGAATCCTCGTTTCTCCGTTATTTCTGTGGATTCGAGTTCTGGCTCTCCAGAAATTTGGTTGAGCATTAAGTGTTTCCCCAAATTACAAAACCTAGGCGCGATTTTGATCTGTAATTTTGATTTTTGCTTAAGTTCTTCGCATCTTTTGTTCAAATTGATGGTATATTTGGGATCCTTATGAAATTTCGCATAAGATTCACTACTCATTTGTTTGATTTGGTGTTGAATTGCGAAATCTGGGTTTTGGTGCACTCTAATCACTGTTATGCAAAACTGTGGTTAGTGGCATCTAACCACAGTTATGCATATCTGTGGTTAGTGGCCACTAAACATTGCTATGCACATTTGTGGTTAGTGACATCTAACCATTGGCATCTAACCACAATTATGCATAACTGTAGTTAGTGGCCACTAACCATTGCTATGCACATTTGTGGTTAGTGACATCCAACCATTGTGGTACAAATATGTGGTTAATGAACGAAGTTTTTTTTTTGTGTGAAAAAAAAATGCCTAGAATTTTTTTTTTAATTTTTTTAGGTTAATGACCCTTTTACCCTTTTAGTAACAAATACTAAACAAATTGCTTAGTATCATAAATCACACTCGCGTTACTTTGGCTAACTCGCACTCGTAACAATGATCCCTTTGTTGATCAACCGATTACGCTGAGAAAGGAACTCTGTTTCTCAACTGCGGGTTCTTAGACTACTTTAGAAAGCATACTGTAACACCCCTTTTCTACCCGTTGGTTTAATCGAAAAATCAGAGTTTCAAAATTTTAATTACACCACAAGGGATGTCACACTTACTTTGTTAAACATCACACGCCAAATTACTCACTTTTTGAAAACAGTCTTATAATACTTTCAAAACGTCATTGTCAATTAGAATACAACTTCACAGCGGAAAGTCCAACAATTATACACAGTCTTGAATAAACTAAAACAACGTTTTATTTCCCCCAAGTGTTACATATCAGAGCAGACGACCCGACTCAGCTAGCGAAGGTTCCTAAGCCTTCACTTGAGCTCACCTGCACGTTACCGCATAGGGGTAACATTCAAACAGAAGGGGTGAGTTCATCTAACCATATAATAAAGCATATGATAAGCACTAAGCTAGAGTTATGACACTATATCGACCACACCACGAACCATCAAGTCAATCATCAAGGGTAAAACAGTCAATTCCATCAGCAAGGGTAAACAGCCAATCTCATCATCAAGTTACTCGGCACAACGAGTCGTCACAATGTCATGCAGAAGTATGAAATGCAACCCACTCGCGGGCATATGCATGAGGTACCTTTTCACAAACGTCGCTTAGCCTTTTGGGCCTCATCGTCACTTAGCCTTTTGGGCCTCAAACGTCACTGGGTTTATGCATATGGGATGCATGAGACACTATGACATGCACCACACACAAACACACAATCACAGTCAACGTCACTTACCAATTTGCCAAATAAGAGGCACAGCACCTGTTGTTGCACCCTAATTTTGTCCGACTAATTCAAGTTTATTAGAAAAAACCAAAATATTATTCGTTGTGCATTTTGAGGTTTTAATCGTTAACGCATGTCATTTAGTGCTCGTTAGCGATTTTGCGTCTTTTCTTTTACTATTAGAAGAACTTATTTTCTTTTTATTGCAAGAAAAAACTTAATTAAAAAATAATAATATATTGTTTAATTTTAACTATTATTAGATTTGAATATAAAGTAGAACTTTAGAAATCATATTTACACAAAATAAATACAAGATGGAATAACAAAATAGATTCTAAATCTGAAACTAAAGTTTTTCTACAAGAAAATTAAAAAATAATAATAAAAGAAAACTTGCAATTCTTCTCCCTCTCGCTCTCGTAGAGTTGCCAAGATTCCTTCTTCCATTTAGAGCAAAAGCCTCAGACATCTTTTAACAATCTCAAAGTCTTCTACCCAAAATCAGCTCAAGCCCCATTCTGCACAATTATGCATCAATGACACGCCGAAACAGTGACTAGGCTGCAGCTTCCTCTAGCATCTGTATCAATGGTCAATATAAAAAGGTCAGAATCGTGAATGCAAAAAAGGATTGGGGGAAGAAAAATTATCATCAGAGAACTTTATACATCAAAGGATGAAATATATTGAACAAACACAAAACAGAGGTGCAGAGGAAAATGACTTGACAGTGCAATACTCTATACAAACCTTACTATAAATTCAGACTCCAAACAGCAACAATGGGGGAGAGGTCAAAAAAAAAGATAGGAAAGGGGAACAAAATTCAGAGGGATAAGAGAGAGTAGGAGAGAAAGAAATAAATTAGAAGAGGGGAGTTAAGAAAAATGGGAAGGAGGTGAATCAGAAAGTAGAAGAGGAGAAAGGAATCATACCAAGCAAAGCCCAAAAACACCGTTCCGTTCAACCACGGTACCGCCGCCGTTGCCGTTGCCGTCATCGTCGTCATCTCCGCACTCCGTCTCGGTACACCGTCGCACATCCTTCTCCACCTCATCTCTCCATTTCTCTTTCACTCCCTTCCTTTCCCCATCGCGTTCTGTCTCTCTCCCTTGTGCATCTGGTACACCTTTCTTTCACTCTTGGCATCATCTCTCCTCCTTCCCTGTCTCTGAAGTGAAGCTTCAGTATAGAGGTGAAACCCATTTCTTTCCCTTTTGCATTTTAACTCTAACTTTGTTTTATTTATTAGTTTCTGGATCATTCCTTTCATTCAATAGTAACAATAATAATTATATAACTCCATCTTCTTTCCAATCTCGACACCCCCCCTCACCCTGTTTTTAATTCCTTTTGTTATTTTAGTTATTTGCTATTCTTTAAACAAACAATAATAGTCAGTAGTTGTTAAACAAATAAAAACCCATTTCCAACTACACCCCTATGTTTTATTAAGACAACCCCCCTGTCTTTTCAAATGAACAAGCCTCTAATCACACCTCCCTGTTTAATGATATAACCTCTCAGTTTTTAAACATCAAACTTTTCAATCCTTTTTATTACGCCACGATGCTTCCAAACCAATATTTCTCAAACAATCGAACTCACATAAAAAGTAAGTTGTTACTAACGGCCACTCTGAGTTTCACTTGTTTGATCGTTAATAATAACCGCAGTTTTCAAATGGGCTATTAGTGGTGACCACTCTGAGTTTACTTGTTTGGTCATAACGAACGCCTGCCCAAATTTCAAAAACACTAGAAAATAAAAAATACCAAACACACAAATATTTTCTACCCAAGAACTACGTAGCTTTGATTTCCCCATCGCACCTGGGGATACGTAGGAGCAGGGGCCCACTCCTGTCAAGCACAAAAACTAAAATTTTTTTTAGTCTTCATTTTCAACTTTACAAATAATAAATACGGTAAATTAGAGTATTTTCTTTAAATTAACTTTCTTTCTACACATTAAATTAAATGGTAACCTTTCTTTTGAAAGGATGCTGTGGGGTGCCAATACCTTCCCCACGCATAATCGACCCCCGAACCCAAAAATAAAGGTTTTTTCAATGTTTTCCTATTTAATAAATATTGATGGCGGCTTCATTGCAAAATAACGAAGAATCCCCTCCTCCGGATTTTTCGGTCGCTACAGCTGGCGACTTCACTGGGGAAATTTTAGAGGGTCAAGCCTAATTTAATTAAATGTGTAGATTATTGTTAATTTAATATCTTTTTACCTTAGCGTTCATATTTGCCAGTCTATTTTATTTTTATTTATTTGTCTATTTATTTATGGCCTTATTGAACCTTAGGGTAGAAAACTTTTGTACCATTATCTGTATTTCTTTTGCAGCTTGTGTGGTCTAGGTATTGTGCCCGTGTCACACACGTCACTTACACATGTTCATTCACACACTTTTGAGTGGGGCCTTATACCCGGGTCTGAAAATTAACCTAGGACGAGTGGAGATTATTAGTGACAGTCATTCTGGATTTTATCTGTCTGACTCTCATGAAAGTCTCAACCAGAGTATGCTCTTTCATGGTATCCCACACCAGGTAGCTCGCTATCGTTGTGGATCATATCATGAAGGGGATTTTAGCTCTGGAAACCTTTGTGAGGAAGTGAATAGAGCCACCTGAGAGATTGATCATGTAAGTGACCCTAGACCGTGACCTATATATAAGACATAACCTGTTTAGGACACAAGGGCATCTCACCTACCCGCTGCATCATTACAGATTTTTTTTAAATTGTTTTTTTCCTTTTCCCAAAAAAAAAATCAAATCATCTAAAACCGTTTTATTATTACTATTATTTTCTTTTTTTTTCCTTTTAAATATATAGGATGTGACCCATAGTTAACACTTTCTCAAAGTTGAATCACCAAAATTTCCCTTTTTTTTTTACGCGCGTGACATCATTCTTTCATCCATCATATAGCATCATTATTTCACAAAATGTAAAAAAAAAATCCTCACATGCATGTTATTCATCTTATTTAGGTTTGCCGAGAATTGTAAGAGGCTCAAAAATTGTGTCATAAGCAAGGCAATATGGGATCAAACGGTGAAGCAGTTCAAACCCTGAACTACCCTACAGTGAAACAGCCCAATCTGACTAGCTTAAGAGAATGTGCGGGTTGGTTGCCGCCCATCGAGCGCAGGTCTTTCGATAGAACTTATGGGAAGATTATTATGTTATTACGGTTGGAAGTGCAAACAAATGCCATTGTTGCCCTGAGCCAATTCTACGACTCTTCTTTGAGATGCTTCACTTTCAAAAATTTCCAGATGGCACCTACCCTGGAAGAATATACGCAGATCCTTGGTTTTCCTCAACGAGACATTAGGCCCTACCAGTACCAGGGGCATTACTACACAGATGAGAAACTTGCCTCAATGTTGCAAATCAGCAAGGAAAGTTTGAAGCTCCAGAAGAAAAACCGAAATTGCATTGTAGGGTTCCCGCAAGAGTACTTGGAAAGTCAAATGAAGTCCTTCGCCGATGCTAGAAATTGGGGTCCTTTCAAGCAAGTGTTAGCTTTGACCATCTTTGGGATTGTGCTATTCCCACGCCTTGAAAGATATGTGGACACAACCGCTATTGGTGTATTCCTATCCTTCAAAGATGAAGAAAACCCAACCAACCCAATTCCAGCCATTCTTGCAGACACTTACTGTACCTTCACTCATTATAGTGAGCTAAAAGGAAAAAGGATATCCTGCTGCCTACAAGCCTTGTATGTCTGGCTTCTTACCCATGCCTTCGTCAACAAAGTTAAGGTAGAAGGCCCAATTGAAGACGCTAGAGGATGTGATGTGGAGTCAATGAATACCGGTGAATGATTTCAAGTGCTAAGGGGCCTTTATGAGTACAAGGTTCGTTGGCACCCATCGTGGTGGAAAGACCGGCCTACGGTAATTTTTCAGTGTGGAAGTTTTCAAAATGTCCCACTCATGGGGACAAGAGGATGCATAAATTACAACCCTTCTCTGACTCTAAGACAGCTAGGGTACCCCATGCGAAGTCCGCCCACCGAAGACATGTTAATCCCTTTTTACCTCCATGAGGGAAGCCCAAAAGAGGTTGACATGCTCCGGAAGATTTCTCAAGCGTGGGACATGGTTGTCCGCAAAGGACAAGAGCTTACTAAGAGGGGCGGCGATAAGGAACTCACCTTTCGTCAGTGGCTCCAAAAAAGGATCCAAGACACCCGATTGCCTTACCGAAGTGCACTACGGGTTGAGGAAGAAATAGCTGAACCTACCCTTCCCACTGTCGAAGAGTTAGATAAGCTCAAAATGGCATTGTCAAAAGCTGAAGAAGAAAAGAAGGGCTTACAGGCAGAATTAGAGAATGTGCTTCTAAGAAACCAGAAATTGGAGGAGGAAAATACAGCTAAGTCATCGGCCATTGAGGATAGCCGCAAGCAACTTAAGATTGAAGAAAAGAATAAACAAGAGGTCCAGAAATACCTGAGAGGGGCAAAGGAAGAACTAAAGCGATGCAACCTGAAGATGAACCAAGCCATTGATGATGCGCATGAATGGAAAGAGTTATGGGAGGAGTCAATGATTGCAGAAAAAACCGCACAAGGCTTGTTGGTGAAATCAAAGAGAGAATCTCGGATATTGATAGCTGAGTTGGAAGATCAAGTGAAAAGTATCCGGCGGGATAAAGAGACCATTGAAGAAATACTCCAAGAATACCAACAAGCCTTGAGAAGGGAGCATGAGAAATCTGATGAGCTGAAAGACCACCTCAGATATCAAGAGGAAGTTTACCACCAGCTGAAGATTGAAAGCAACCACTGGGAGAGCCGCTTTGTAGAATTGGTCAGCAGGATAGAAAACCATGAAGTCTTCATAGAGTTGAAGAATGAAAGCTTATACTGGAGAGACAGATTTGCAAAGTTGGCATGGCTGGCCGATCAAGCTATCATGGGTATCCCAAAGCGTCTAAAAGAGGCTGACGCAGCAATGCACCCGTTCAACACCCCGGTCCAAGTTTCCGAATTTATGGAATTTTGCAAAATCCTGATTGCCATACTTAGGGAGAAGGCTGGTAGCACCACTAGTAGAAAAAGAGAGAGGAGTGGAAAAATGAAAGCTATATGTATTTGAGCGAGATTTAAAAAGAGCATTGTAATGTTTTTTTCGAATTTTTATTTCAAGAATGCTGTACTTTTCCCCCATCAATGAAGTTTGTTTGTTCCGCCTATTGATCCTCCTTTTGGAAATGCTTGAAACGTTAGTTTACGTACTTATGACAAATCAAGACGCGCTTACAATTCTCGGCCTAAAACAATAAAAA
Source organism: Astragalus membranaceus (assembly GCA_039519185.1). Taxonomy (NCBI): domain Eukaryota; kingdom Viridiplantae; phylum Streptophyta; class Magnoliopsida; order Fabales; family Fabaceae; genus Astragalus; species Astragalus membranaceus. The sequence continues at coordinate 101,798,845 of CM076847.1, forward strand.
TCATGCACACATGCATCGCTCATTTTTCATCCATTCACATACTCATATCATGTATCCCGTCAACAGAGAATAAAAGACAAGCTGGTGCGTCAACACCGCTATTGGACTCGTTCTCAGGCCAGAAACATGGAAGCAAATCAGGACAATCCGCCTCAAGACAACCTGGATCAAGGAGATCCACATCAGGACGACTTAGGCAATCAAGATCTTAGGGCAGAAATAGATGTGATGAAGCAACAGATGGCTGAGATCTTAAGGGTCCTACAAGCTTTGAGGAGTGGGAATGCAGATGAAGATGTCTCCGCTGGGAACACTGAAAATCAAGCTACCAACCCTCCTATTCCCAATGGACCCGGAATCCCCCATACAGTGTACCCTACTGGGGCTAACGAACAGGGTTACCAATGGCCTCCTTATGGACTTCCGCAAGGTTACACACCTCCGACAGTCGCTGCCAATCCGGAAGATGGTCCCTCAGGAGTCGTGGGACAAGGACATCCTGCGCCGATAGGTCACAACAGTAATCCGGGGGCACCACAGATGCACAACCCGAGTCCTATTGTCGCACCACAAAGATTTCCACTCGGCTACACTCCACCGCTGGTAGTCGATGCTCAAGCTCAAGGGTCTAGCCTCAGGAACCCCACTCATTCACATATCCCAAATGTGAACCCAGCCATAGTTCCGATGATTCATCCTTACTATGGTATGAGTGGACTCCCCCACAACTACTCTATGGAGAACCCTCAAGCCCAAGACAAACTGCAAATGCTGGAAGAAAGGTTGAGAGCAGTTGAAGGATTCAGTATTGGTGCAAGAAATGCACAAGATTTATGTCTCGTTCCAAACGTGGTCATTCCCCCTAAGTTTAAGGTGCCAGATTTTGATAAATACAGAGGAGCAACATGTCCGGCAAGCCACCTAACTATGTACTGCAGGAAGATGGCTGCATTCGCAAATGACGATAAGCTGCTTATCCACTACTTCCAAGACAGCTTAGCTGGGGCAGCTTCAAATTGGTATATGCAGTTGACACCCACTCATATTCGGTGTTGGAAGGATCTCGCTGATGCTTTCCTTAAGCAGTATAAGTACAACACTGATATGGCTCCTGATAGGACTCAGCTACAAAACATGACTAAAAGGGATAATGAGTCCATCAAGGAATATGCTCAGCGTTGGAGAGGACTAGCAGCACAGGTAGCACCGCCTCTGTTTGAAAGGGAAATGGTGTCTATGTTCATGGAAACTCTTCCTTCACCCTTCTATGAAAAACTGATCGGGAGTGTATCGTCAAGTTTCTCGGATATAGTCGTTATTGGAGAAAGGCTAGAGAACGGAATGAGGAATGGGAAAATCGCTTATACTTCCCCCGGAAACACTAACCAGAGAAAGCCCTTCTCCGGATTTCCTAAAAAGAAAGAAGGAGAAGCCAACGCCATCACAGGAACCGGAAAAACTTCCTACTCCAATCCCTCTCACACCAATCCGTTCTCAGCACAAACACTATCTACCCCACCTACCCAAAATAACCAAGGCCATAAACCACAAAACTACTCAGCCGGAAAGTTCGTCCAGTTTGATCCAATCCCAATGTCATACTCCGACCTATTTCGCCACCTGCTCAGCCATAATTTAATCACCACCCGCCCAATGAGACAGATCCAGCCCCCTTTTCCTAGAGGCTTCGACCCAAACACCACATGCGAATTTCATTCAGGAACGGTCGGCCATTCCATAGAAAACTGCAAGGCATTGAAATATGTCGTCCAAGATCTAATCGCCTCGGGCTGGTTGAACTTCAAGGAAAACGGTCCTAATGTGGCTACCAACCCATTACCAGGACATGGGACACCCTCAACTAATGCAATTGAGGATTCTGCAGAACCGTCCCTAATCAGGAGGGTAGAATGCATCCAGACACCCCTGGAAGTGATTCATGCTAATCTGTGTTCCTTTGGGATTATTGAGAGAGAATGCACTGGAAAGAATCCATGCAATGACCATCACTGCATTGGAAATTGTGAGGCGTTTAAACAAGTGCTTCAGGACCTGTTGGACCGACATGTAATACAAGTGGGCTTTCAAAAGAGGGAGGACCAGGTGTCAACTATCCTATCGAGCAATGGCCAGAACGAGGATACTCGGAAGCCGCTAGAGATCCGCTATACTAAGGACTCGAAGTCGTCCCTGGGTATGCCTAAACCAATCACTATCCAAGTGCCAGCTCCCCTCCCCTACAATGACACCAAAGCAGTCCCATGGAACTACAACGCGAAAGTCCAAGTGAAAGGTCCTCAGAACAATCCTAATGTCACCAATATCTCGGGAAGCAGCGGAATGACTCGGAGTGGGCGCGTCTATACCCCTGAAAGACCCGGAGGAAGAGAATCAAATGAAAGAGGAAAGATTGATAAAGGAAAAAACGTAGAGGGAGAGTCGTCTGACAAAAATACGGGCAAGAAGGCACTATCTGAGCAAGAAGCCAGTGAGTTCCTAAAGATTATGAGGCAGAGCGAGTACAAGATAGTGGATCAGCTGAATCAGACTCCTGCTAAGATATCCATGTTATCACTATTACTCAATTCTGAAGCCCATCGAGCAACACTAATGAAGGTGCTGAGTGAAGCTCATGTCACTCACGACATCACAGTTGGTCAATTTGATGGAATCGTCGGAAATATCGTCGCAAACAACTACCTCACCTTCACAGATGACGAGATCCCCGTCGAGGGAAGAGGGCACAACAAGGCTTTGCATATCTCCGTGAAATGTGGAGAATACTCTCTAGCTCGGGTACTCATCGATAACGGATCGTCCCTGAACGTACTACCCAAATCAACCATGAACAGACTAGACGTAGATTGTTCATACATGAAACCCAGTTCTACACTGGTCAGGGCATTCGATGGGTCCAAAAGAGAGGTTATCGGAGAGATGGAGTTACCTGTACAGGTAGGTCCAGAGGTCTTCATAGTGAGTTTCCAAGTGATGGACATCAATCCGTCTTACAGCTGTCTTCTGGGAAGACCTTGGATCCATTCTGCAGGGGTTGTGCCCTCTTCTCTACACCAAAAGCTCAAGTTCATAGTCAACAACAAGTTGGTGGTCGTTTCTGGAGAAGAAGAGTTGCTAGTCAATAAGCCGTTTCCTATCCGTTATATTGAGGCTGCAGAAGAATCTTTCGAGACCGCCTTCCAAGCACTAGAAATTGCAAATGCTACCTTTGTGGGGGACGGGGCCCCATCGTTAAAACCAAAGCTGTCCAAAGCTGCATTGATGATTGCTAAAGTCATGACAAACAAGGGTTATCAAGCGGGAAACGGTTTAGGGAAGACTGAACAAGGGATCCTAACACCCATACAGCTGCGTGAAAACAAGGACAGATGTGGGATAGGGTACCAGCCTAGTCGTACTGATAAAGGAAGGATCGCCGCGGAAAAGAAGGAGCGGAGGTTGGCCAAACTTGAGGGTCGGGAGCCAGATATGAAGAAGATTTTCATTTGTGATATAAAACAAAGCTTTCAGAGCACAGGGATGCTAGATCCTAACCAGGTTGCAGCTATTGAAGATGATTCAAGCGCTGAATATGGTGATGTCAGTCTTGTGCGTCGTTGTCCTGCAAACGAAAAGATCAAGAATTGGGAGATCGTCGATTTTCCTGTAGTTTTTAGTTCAAAGTAATGTTTCTGTAATGCAATCCTATGGCTCTGCCCAAGGCCTTAGGACATTTCATTCGGGCACACATGTTTCCTTTCAATATCAATATCAATAAAATGTTATTTCAGATTCTCCAATAAATTTCAGTTCTCTTTTGCACTTGCGTTTTATTTTCTTTTTGCTCGTTTTCATTCCGTCAATTTATACTAATGCAGATTTGAAAAAAACGCCTTTGAAAACAACAACGCCAATAATTCATACTGTGACTTTGATCACCCGATTAATCAAACTGAGGAAGATGTTGGAGATAACTGGGAAACTCCTCCAGAATTAATGAGAATGATGGAACAAGAAGAAAAAGTGATTCAACCCCACGAGGAATCTACTGAGGTAGTAAACTTGGGCACAGAAGAGGATAAGAAAGAGGTTAAAATCGGCATCACAATGAAAGATAGTGAGCGAGAGAAGCTAGTTAGGCTTTTGTTCGACTATGTTGACATCTTCGCATGGACATACCAAGACATGCCTGGACTGGACCCCAACATAGTCGAGCATAAGTTACCAGTAAAACCCGAATGCCCGCCAGTAAAGCAAAAGCTAAGAAGGATGAAGCCGGATATGTCACTAAAAATCAGAGATGAGGTCAAAAAGCAGTTTGATGCCGGATTCTTAGCAGTAGCAAAGTATCCTCAATGGGTAGCCAACATTGTCCCGGTTCCGAAGAAGGATGGGAAGGTCAGAATGTGCGTCGATTATCGAGACCTGAACAGAGCAAGTCCTAAAGATGATTTCCCTTTGCCCCACATTGATGTCCTGGTGGATAGCACAGCGCAACACTCCTTATTTTCCTTCATGGATGGATATTCCGGATATAATCAAATCAAGATGGCCCCCGAAGATATGGAGAAAACCACCTTCATCACTCTCTGGGGAACCTTCTGTTACAAAGTAATGCCGTTCGGATTGAAGAACGCTGGTGCAACATACCAAAGGGCGATGGTAGCTTTATTCCATGATATGATGCATAAAGAAATAGAGGTATACGTGGATGATATGATTGCCAAGTCCAAGACTGAGGCAGAGCATATTGTTAATCTGCGGAAACTTTTTGAACGTCTAAGGAAGTTCAAGCTCAGACTAAACCCTGCAAAATGCACCTTCGGCGTAAGATCAGGAAAGCTGTTGGGGTTCATAGTCAGTCAAAAGGGAATAGAGGTAGATCCGGACAAGGTACGAGCAATTCTTGAAATGCCAACGCCTAAAACCGAAAGGGAAGTTCGTGGGTTCCTAGGAAGGTTGAACTACATCTCCAGATTCATATCCCAATTAACATCGACCTGCGAGCCGATCTTCAAATTGCTGTGCAAGAACCAAGAAACAAAGTGGAACGATAAGTGCCAGGAGGCCTTTGAAAAGATCAAGAGGTACCTCCAAAATCCACCGATTCTGATGCCACCGGTGCAGGGCAAACCCCTCATTCTATACTTAACAGTGCTAGACAACTCAATGGGTTGCGTACTGGGGCAACATGATGAGTCTGGAAGGAGAGAACATGCCATCTACTACCTCAGCAAGAAGTTCACCGAGTGCGAGACAAGATATTCATTATTGGAAAAAACATGTTGCGCTCTGGCCTGGGCTGCACGTCGTCTGAGGCAGTATATGTTGAGCCACACGACTTGGCTGGTATCTAAAATGGATCCAATCAAGTACATTTTTGAAAAACCTGCACTCACAGGAAGAATCGCCCGCTGGCAAATGCTACTATCTGAATACGACCTCTTGTATGTCACTCAGAAAGCAATCAAAGGTAGTGCCCTAGCTGAATACTTGGCACATCAGCCCATTGAGGATTTTCAATCAATGCAATACGATTTCCCAGATGAAGATATAATGGCTCTATTCGGAGAAGGGAAATCTCCAGACGAAGAAAGGTGGAGGATGTCATTTGATGGCGCTTCCAATTTGTATGGGCACGGGGTCGGAGCTGTGTTGATTTCCCCTGATAACCGCTTCATACCATTCACTGCTAGACTGAGCTTCTATTGCACCAATAACATTGCAGAATATGAAGCGTGTGTCTTAGGCATCAAAGCGGCCCTTGAATGGAAAGTCAAAAGACTCGATGTATATGGGGACTCAGCGTTGGTCATCCATCAGATAAAAGGTAACTGGGAAACCAGGGATCCCAAATTGATTCCTTATCATGATCACATCCAAAAGATGATTGAACGGTTCGAGGAGATCACCTTCCACCATCTCCCTCGCGAAGAAAATCAGTTGGCTGACGCTTTAGCGACTTTGTCATCAATGTTCAATATCAATAACAACAAAAGTCTGACATTCATCCGAATCCAGCATCGAGACCTACCGGCACATCATTGCGTGGCAATCGAAGAAGAACCTGACAGTAAACCTTGGTATTACGATATCAAGCACTATATCGCAAGCCGAGAGTATCCTCCTGGTGCCACTGAGAATGACAAGAGAACACTTAGGAGGTTATCGATGGGTTTCTTCCTAAACGGGGAGGTGCTTTACAAAAGGAACCACGACATGGTCCTCCTCAGATGTGTTGCAAAAGAAGAAGTAGAAAGAATTATGAAAGACGTCCACGAAGGCTCGTTCGGAACCCATTCTAGCGGGCACACCATGGCAAGAAAAATCCTAAGGGCTGGTTACTACTGGTTGTCAATGGAGACCGACTGCTTTAACTACGTGAGAAAATGCCACAAGTGTCAAATCTACGCTGATAATATCCATGTGCCACCTGCTTCTCTGAATGTCCTAACAGCACCATGGCCATTCTCAATGTGGGGAATGGATGTCATTGGTCCCATCGAACCTAAGGCATCAAATGGGCATCGCTTCATTCTTGTCGCTATCGATTATTTCACCAAATGGGTCGAGGCCGCTTCTTATGCTAGTGTAACCAAATCGGTAGTTGTCAAGTTCATAAAAAGAGATTTGATCTGCCGTTATGGTCTGCCAAATAAAATCATCACAGACAATGGGACCAACCTGAACAATAAAATGATGAAAGAGTTGTGTGATGACTTTAAAGTCCAACATCATAATTCCTCCCCGTACCGCCCAAAGATGAATGGGGCAGTCGAAGCTGCAAATAAGAACATAAAGAAGATCGTGCAAAAGATGGTAGTGACCTTCAAGGACTGGCATGAAATGTTACCTTTTGCTTTGCATGGGTACCGGACCTCAGTTCGCACGTCAACAGGGGCAACCCCATTTTCACTAGTGTACGGGATGGAAGCAGTTCTTCCCGTAGAAGTCGAAATACCCTCTCTGCGAGTGTTAATGGAAACCAAATTAGAGGAAGCAGAATGGGTTCAATCTCGATTTGATCAATTGAACCTCATAGAGGAAAAAAGAGTGGAAGCTTTGTGTCACGGGCAGTTGTATCAGCAAAGAATGAAGAAAGCTTATGATAAGAAAGTTCGACCCCGGCAGTTTCAAGAAGGAGATCTAGTGCTCAAGAAAATTTTGCCTATCCAAAAGGATTCCCGTGGAAAATGGACCCCTAATTACGAAGGGCCTTATGTGGTAAAGAAAGCATTCTCTGGAGGAGCCTTGATACTCACAAAAATGGACGGTGAAGACCTCCCACTCCCAGTGAACTCAGATGCAGTTAAGAAGTACTATGCCTAAAGAAATATATGAAAAAAGAGAAAGATGAGCCAAGCAAAAATGAGCTCGCTAGGTCGAAAACCCGAAAGGGCGGCCTAGGCAAAAATTAGAGCGACCTGGTGGATTGAAAACTCTAAAGAGCAGTCCAGGCAAAAATTAGGGTCGATAAGTTGGACTTGGAACAAATGCAAAGGCAGTCCTCCGAAAGTCGGGTGATGGACGCTCAAGGTCATGCGCATGGGTGATTGGCATTGTTACCTCAAAGATACAAACAATCAAAAGATCTGCTTTTTCTTTCTCTTTTTTTTCTTTTTTCTTTTTAGTTTAAACTCTCAATGTAATTTTCAGCCCGTGTGACCTTCTGCGCACTCGGTTTCCACTTGAATATTCAACTCTTTCTTCGTTCTCTCATCTCCCTATTTGCTTTGAAAAGATGCTTTATGGTAGATGATATTGAATCGCGAAACAAGTGCATAATCGAAAGCATTACAATCATTGCGAGATTTCTAAAGATCACAAAAAGAAACGATCTCTCATAAAAAGACAAATGCATAATCACTTCAAGCAATGAATCACAATAACCCGCGCTTTGGCACCACTACTTTGAGGCAACCCTCATATCTCACGTTGAGAGTCCTGCGAGATGATGAGATCAGCAGAAAAGTCAAGAAAGAGCAAAAGAGCAAAAAAGTCGAGAAAGAGCAAAAGAGCGAAAAGAATCAAAAAAGAAAAACACAAACAAAGAAAAAAGCATCCCACGTTTCATTCATCATACCACCAGATATCAATCTTTGCACATGCTTACACTGCAGGCACGCATACATCATCCATTGCATCCTTAAATGCGTTCAAATATAGCTTAGTTGTTTATCTGTCAAAATAATTTTAAATTATAACGTTAGCATCTAAGCCTAGCATCAGCCTTTTAGACCCCAGTGGTCCTTCAGAGCCCTAGCGCTCCTTCAGATCAACAATTGATCCTTCAATCCAGATCGCACGTCGCGTTAATCGAGCAGCCGACGGATCATCCGACCCCAGGTCCTTCAGACTAGCTGTGTCCGCCTAGAAACACAGTGCATGTCCTTCGAGGTGTGCAAATCAGGTCAACGACCTGACCTTGCCACCCATGGCCGCTCGAAAAAGGCCATCCCCCAAGCAGACCGTTTTACTAGTACCGCTGCTAGTTTGCGCTCCTTCAGACCCATTGGTCCATCAGGCTTAGGCATGCCCTTCAGACCCCGTCGGTCCTTCAGTTTAACTCCAATCAATGCGCCAAGCATCGACTGTGAATTAGACCATCAGAGCCCCAGTGTTCCTTCAGATCCCCGGTGATCCCTATTTACTTTTGTTCTATGTAAACCCTGTTTTTTTTGTTATTATTATTTTTTTTATTTTTTTTTATGATTTTCTCAAAAAGAAAAGGTTTTGACAAAATTAGTATCCTTTTATCTTTATTTCTATCTTACTCGAGAAATTTGGAAGCCCTTCATATTTTCTAGTAAAATATAAATAAAGAGGGGCAGCTGTTGCACCCTAATTTTGTCCGACTAATTCAAGTTTATTAGAAAAAACCAAAATATTATTCGTTGTGCATTTTGAGGTTTTAATCGTTAACGCATGTCATTTAGTGCTCGTTAGCGATTTTGCGTCTTTTCTTTTACTATTAGAAGAACTTATTTTCTTTTTATTGCAAGAAAAAACTTAATTAAAAAATAATAATATATTGTTTAATTTTAACTATTATTAGATTTGAATATAAAGTAGAACTTTAGAAATCATATTTACACAAAATAAATACAAGATGGAATAACAAAATAGATTCTAAATCTGAAACTAAAGTTTTTCTACAAGAAAATTAAAAAATAATAATAAAAGAAAACTTGCAATTCTTCTCCCTCTCGCTCTCGTAGAGTTGCCAAGATTCCTTCTTCCATTTAGAGCAAAAGCCTCAGACATCTTTTAACAATCTCAAAGTCTTCTACCCAAAATCAGCTCAAGCCCCATTCTGCACAATTATGCATCAATGACACGCCGAAACAGTGACTAGGCTGCAGCTTCCTCTAGCATCTGTATCAATGGTCAATATAAAAAGGTCAGAATCGTGAATGCAAAAAAGGATTGGGGGAAGAAAAATTATCATCAGAGAACTTTATACATCAAAGGATGAAATATATTGAACAAACACAAAACAGAGGTGCAGAGGAAAATGACTTGACAGTGCAATACTCTATACAAACCTTACTATAAATTCAGACTCCAAATAGCAACAATGGGGGAGAGGTCAAAAAAAAAGATAGGAAAGGGGAACAAAATTCAGAGGGATAAGAGAGAGTAGGAGAGAAAGAAATAAATTAGAAGAGGGGAGTTAAGAAAAATGGGAAGGAGGTGAATCAGAAAGTAGAAGAGGAGAAAGGAATCATACCAAGCAAAGCCCAAAAACACCGTTCCGTTCAACCACGGTACCGCCGCCGTTGCCGTTGCCGTCATCGTCGTCATCTCCGCACTCCGTCTCGGTACACCGTCGCACATCCTTCTCCACCTCATCTCTCCATTTCTCTTTCACTCCCTTCCTTTCCCCATCGCGTTCTGTCTCTCTCCCTTGTGCATCTGGTACACCTTTCTTTCACTCTTGGCATCATCTCTCCTCCTTCCCTGTCTCTGAAGTGAAGCTTCAGTATAGAGGTGAAACCCATTTCTTTCCCTTTTGCATTTTAACTCTAACTTTGTTTTATTTATTAGTTTCTGGATCATTCCTTTCATTCAATAGTAACAATAATAATTATATAACTCCATCTTCTTTCCAATCTCGACACCCCCCTCACCCTGTTTTTAATTCCTTTTGTTATTTTAGTTATTTGCTATTCTTTAAACAAACAATAATAGTCAGTAGTTGTTAAACAAATAAAAACCCATTTCCAACTACACCCCTATGTTTTATTAAGACAACCCCCCTGTCTTTTCAAATGAACAAGCCTCTAATCACACCTCCCTGTTTAATGATATAACCTCTCAGTTTTTAAACATCAAACTTTTCAATCCTTTTTATTACGCCACGATGCTTCCAAACCAATATTTCTCAAACAATCGAACTCACATAAAAAGTAAGTTGTTACTAACGGCCACTCTGAGTTTCACTTGTTTGATCGTTAATAATAACCGCAGTTTTCAAATGGGCTATTAGTGGTGACCACTCTGAGTTTACTTGTTTGGTCATAACGAACGCCTGCCCAAATTTCAAAAACACTAGAAAATAAAAAATACCAAACACACAAATATTTTCTACCCAAGAACTACGTAGCTTTGATTTCCCCATCGCACCTGGGGATACGTAGGAGCAGGGGCCCACTCCTGTCAAGCACAAAAACTAAAATTTTTTTTAGTCTTCATTTTCAACTTTACAAATAATAAATACGGTAAATTAGAGTATTTTCTTTAAATTAACTTTCTTTCTACACATTAAATTAAATGGTAACCTTTCTTTTGAAAGGATGCTGTGGGGTGCCAATACCTTCCCCACGCATAATCGACCCCCGAACCCAAAAATAAAGGTTTTTTCAATGTTTTCCTATTTAATAAATATTGATGGCGGCTTCATTGCAAAATAACGAAGAATCCCCTCCTCCGGATTTTTCGGTCGCTACACCTGTCAATTCATAATTACACACAACAACGTCACTTAGCCTTTCGGGCCTTATCGTCACTTAGCCCTTTGGGCCTTATCGTCACTTAGCCTTTTGGGCCTCAACATCACTTATTTTCATCGTCACTTATTCATAAACATCATCAATTCAAATAATAGCCACTGAGGGCAAAAACGTCATTTACTAGCCACCAAGGGCATCATCGTCATTTACACATCATTATCAACAACATTGGCCATTAAAGGCAAAAAGGTCATTTAACTAGCCACTAAGGGCATCATCATCAATTACACATCATCATCAATAATATTGGCCACTAAGGGCAAAACGTCATTTAACTAGCCACTAAGGGCATCATCGTCAAAATCATCACTTTTGACACTTGGACGCTAAAACCACTGATTATATGCAAAAGGGGATTTTTAAAGACACCAAAACGATTTTTCAATGTCACAACAACGACCACCGGGAACAGCCACTTGGGGCGCCCAACAACCTTCAGAAATAATAAGTTTTTATTTTTAAAAATGGAACACACAGATAGACAACTGAAAAGGCTTCACAACGCTTTTTGAAACACTTAAAACGGACCCCCGAGTCAAAAGATATAGCGAAAACAGTTTTCAATAAAAACCGGGGACATCCTGAAAAATGGCGCCCAGGCTGGGCGCCTAAGACACAACTTAGACATCCAGAAGCAACACAGCGCAACACACACAGGCAACACGCGCAACACAGTGCAACACACACAGGCAACACAGCGCAACACACACAGGCAACACGGGCGCACAGCGCCCTTGGCGCCCATGAACAGTAAATTCAGCATTTCTTTTTTTTTTTTTCAAATTTTTACATGATCAATCACAACACCAATTACAACAATCATGAACACATATAGTATCATCAAAAATCATCCACCAAACATCAAAAATCACATATATGATCACATCAACATATTAAAACACCAAATTCCATCATCAAGGTTCAATTCAACAATATGAACATCGAATTGTCTTATTCGTCCCAAATCATTATCAATCACAATACCATCAACGAGTATTCAAGCACTTAGCACGCAAATCACAATTCCTCAACAAGTTATCATCTGCCTAGGGTTCATCAATAATCTCTAGAAATACATAAAACGGCATACATAGAGCCTACCCTTACTTAGTCCCCATCATAAAACCCTATTATAGAGAAGATGAGACCCACCCTTACCTTAATTATTAGGATTAGAAGACCCTGGAGAGAAGTCACCAACAGAACACAGCAACAAGCGAGATCCTCTTCTCCTTCCTCCTTGGTTGCGCCGCGCCCCTCTTCTTCTCACTCCCTCTCAATTCACAACTTTTCTTTTCTTTTGCACAAATGAGCCAAAACCCAAAAGACGACTATCCTTGAAAACTCGTGGGCCACTGATCATGTGATTTTGCTCATCAAATTAATGTCCAGCACCAAATTTGATGTGGTGGAGAATTTGATTAGAGGGTGTCTTTAATTATACATATGCGATCAATAAAAAGGATGCAGGACAAGGCACATGGTTGGCTAATGCTATTGAAGGAAGTGACGAACACTTGGATTCCAAAGGCGACGGACAGAACTCTGAACTTGAAATATTGCATTTGGAAATTAAAATTGGATCATGAATCAAAGAAAGAAAGGGAACGGGATGACCATCAAATTGTAAGGATTCAAATCCTTCAACATATGCTACACGTGGAGACTTGGTATCTAGTCTAGAATTAAGAATGAAACCTATGACAACAATTGATAAGAGTGATCATATGCTACACCTAATAATCTTAACTGTGAGAGAGACACGGGATTGCTCAAAGAAAGAGGATGGGCGTGAATAGCTTGAATTGGAGAAGGTAATAGAAACAACCTCATATTTTTGGGAATGCGGCTGACTTGATGAGGAAAGGATGAGGACGTGAGAATTAGGTTAATTCCAATCAGTGGGCTTCCCCATTAGAAATTATAAAATCCTAATCCAGCCCAATGTACGATAGTACCGTAAAAAGTGAATCTAGGAAACTGGCTAGTAAAGGCCCAAAACTCGTTCAAATTATTTTCAAAGCATTCTATCCGCCACTAAAGCTAATTTTAACACATTTATATTTATATAACAAAAATAGCACTTCCAAATTATTGATAATATGTTGAGATAATTATTTAAAAATAAAAATAATCAAAATAGGAACTAGTTAGAAGTAATTAAATGTAACTAGTCATATATTATTTGCAAATTGAACATTCACTAAATTATCATAATGAATACTATGACGCACATCGACACAAAAATCACAGAAGATAATAGAAATGTTGAAATCGGGGTGTTACACATACAGTGTAGAAGGAGAACTACTAAACTAAGAGTGCATAAATATAAATGATAACTAGTGTGTTTTGTAGTACTTTAGGAGTCAAAAAATGCTAACGATTCAAATACGCAAAGTTTATTCCTCAATAACCGGTTTGGTGAAAAGAGGAATAATTTCGTGGCAAAATACATAAAGTACAATGCTAGGCAATGTGTTTTGGGGTAATTTTGCATTCAGAAAAAATTTAAACTCTTCAAATTTGCAAAGTTTGTTCCCCAATAACTGGTTAAGTGAAAAAAGTTAAATATCATGACAAAATATGTAAATTGAAATGCTAAGCGGTGCATTTTGGTATATTTTATGGTTCAGAAACTCCTCTCTTCGTGTTTAGTTGTATCCATCATTACTGGAAGTTGCTTTTTTGTCTTGCAATATATAATATGTCATATATACTTACTCCCACAGGAACTTCAGCCATATTTACAATAGAACTTTTCATTATATTCTTTCAATTTGTATATGTGCTTCTATTTTATCGGTGGTTTTCATCTAATCATACATGATATCCATGTGTTTTACTTTCTATTTGTGTTGTCCTTTATTTTGTGATTTCGCACCACGGGTATTAGAAGCATACTTAAGTTAGTGTTTATATTTTTATTCGAGTACCGCGTTGCAATATTTACTCCCACGGGAACTTCAGCCACATTTACTATAGAACCCTATCATATTCTTTCAACTCCATATAGTTGCTTCTATTTTATTGGTGGTTTTCATCTAACTCTGAACGATACCCACATGTTTCACCTTCTAATTGTGTTGTCTTCATTTCTTTCTAATTATGAGTTAAGTTTTTATATTTACACTTGACAAATATGGATTATGTTTTTAAAATTCTTTAGACTTTTTTTCTTATTAACTATAGATGTTCAATTCCAATGTCTTTGCTAATGTTCTTTTTTAATTTTATAATTTTATTATTTAACTAATGGTTTTAATTTAATTTTTATTCACGGCAACTCCAATCACATTTACTATAGAACATTCTTCGTATTCTTTTTAACTTTGTATAAGTGTTTTTGTTTTATTGGTGGTTTTCATCAAACCTTGCATGATACCAATGTGTTTCGCTTTCTATTTGTGTTGTCATTTTTATTTTGGTCATTTCAGAACATGTACCAGAAGTATACTTAAATTTGTGTTTACATTTTTATTTTATTTTTATATATATATATATATATATATATATATATATATATATATATATATTTGATGAATTTGTATCTATCTATCTATTTATCTATATATCATATATATAGCTTGTCACTTTTGGCGCCAACTTCACTTTTTTTTTCCTTTTTTTGTTTCGATTTTTTTTTCCTTTTTTGCTTCAGTTTTTTTTTTGTTTTTTTCTTCTTTTATATTACTTCACTTTTTTTTTATCTTTTTCCTTTTTTTGTTTCAGTTCTTTTTTTTCTTCCGTTTTTTTTCTTCTTTTATATTTTAAGGTTTTGCATTTTTTCTTTTTTATATTTTAAGGGGTACTTTACAGTCTCGAAAAATTTTAGATGTTTAAATATGCAGATTTTGTTGTTGAATAATCGATTCGGTGAAAAAATGATTTAATTTCATGGCAAAATACATAAAGTGAGATGCTAAAGAGTGTGTTTTGGTGTACTTGATGGTCAAAAAAATTTATTTTGTAACAAAATGCGTAGTAGTATGCTTTGGGGCACTTTAGGATTCAGAAAAAATTTTGAACTCTTCAAATACCAGAAGTTTATTCGTAAATAACCGGTTTGGTAAAAAATAATAATAAGTTTGTGACAAATACGTAAACTGTGATGCTGACAGTGTATTTTGGGGTACTTTCGGGTTCCGAAAAAAGTTTAGATGTTCAATAACCTGTTTGATGAAAAACAAAAAAAATTGTGACAAAATATGTAAAGTGTGATGTTAGCCATTCTATTTTGGGGTACTTTAGGATCCAGAAAAAAGTTTACATGTCCAAATTGGTATTTTCTTCTTTTTTTGATAATTTCGCACCAACGAATATTAGAAGCATACTTAAATTAGCGTTTAGTTTTAAATCCAACTCGGCATGATGCTATTGACCAAAAAGAAAAAGAAAAGGGTTAAGATGTATTCCCTCGTCATGTACTCTGGAAAGTAATATAATCCCTCCTTGTCGGCCGGTCCTCGAGAATACATGAAAATGAAACTTGGCATAACACAGGTAGACTTACATGTTATTGATACTAAGGGTTTCTGTGCACCTTTTAAAAAATAGTAGTATAAAGTTCTCACTTATTATTTTAATGGGTAAAATATGTTTTTGTCCCTACAAAATCGAGTCCTTCTAAGTTTAGTCTCTACATTAACGAAATAGGTGCTTTGGTCCCCATCTTATTTTGTTGTTTCCAATATTATTCCTGACTAGGCTAACAGAAAGCTAAGTTGGCTTTTCCACGTGTATTTTTTTTTTAACTATGTGGCAAATCAGCTAATACACCCACTTAATTTATTATCCATGTGGCATTTTTGTTTAATTTTACCAAATTTTTTTTGTATTATTAAATTTTGTTTTACTGTTCAGACACTACAAGAAAAACCTGTTTTAGCTACCAATATTTGCGACGGAGCTTAATCCGTCAGTAATTTGCCACGGATTTGCGGCGAGTATAAAAAGTAAGAAGCGGGAAATTTCCCGCTGGCGTTTGCGACGGATTAAAAAACGGTCGCAAATTTGCGACGGAGATCCCGTCACAAGCCCGTCGCAAATGATATTCACTTAAACTCTCTCACGCGTTCATATCATCAGTTCATAAATCACTTCGTTCTCCTCCCTCACGCGTTCTCCTCCCTCTCCCTCTATGATTCCCTCACGCCGTCCCCCTCCCTCACGCCGGCTCCACCGTTCGTTCTCCTCCC
Organism: Astragalus membranaceus; assembly: GCA_039519185.1. Classification (NCBI taxonomy): domain Eukaryota; kingdom Viridiplantae; phylum Streptophyta; class Magnoliopsida; order Fabales; family Fabaceae; genus Astragalus; species Astragalus membranaceus. The sequence goes on from CM076847.1 coordinate 101,815,052, forward strand.
TCACGCCGGCCTCTCCTCTCAGTCGCCTCTCCTCTCTCTTCTCCTCCCTCACGCCGGCCTCTCCTCTCAGTCGCCTCTCCTCTCCTCACAGAAACTTCACAACGATGGAAACAAATGACTGTCGTTCTCCTCTCAGTCGCCTCTCCCCTCTCTTCTTCTTAAAGGGTAAGTGGTTTTCTTCTAATCTACTTCTCTTTGACTGAAATCCCCAAATATTTCGTTGATTCAAAACCCTAACCCCTTTTCCATAATTTTTCATTGTTGTAGACTGGTACCGCGAAGTAAACATGTCAAAATCTGAATTCAAACGCTATTGCTGCTACCCCTGATTCTGATTTTGGTACAACCCTTAATCCCTAATTCTGATTTTGATTTCTGTTGATTATTGTTGATTTGTTGAATATTTGTTGAATATTATGTTTAGCCTATGTTACATCTGCGAAAAGTTTGTTTATATTATATAGCATATATGCTTAGTAATGATGTTTTCAAACTTGGTCCTCTGTGGGAGGTTTCTTTGTTATTCTGCTTCCCTTTCTGTCCTAATTTTTTGCATTGTGATTGGCATAATGAAATGAGCTTTGCATTACAGAAACAAAATTAGATGCTTTAAACAGGAGGGTGAAAAAAATTACGAGGCTTTAAAATTTAAGGATATACAAAATACACAAGAAGATAGATTCAGTAATGAGGTGCAAATAAATGATAAAGAGGAGCATAACAAGACGGAGATTCCATTTCTGGCTCTGATAGCAATTGCTTTGGGAATAGCTGTAATAGCTACATTAGCATCCATTAGCCAACAGCCTATTCTTGGATCACAGTTTGGTCTGCGGATTCTATGGGATGGTTCTTCCTCTTCAGGAGTTATCCCAGCTGCTGCAGGTTTCAGTTTCAAAGTTTTCGGGTTCAGAGTTATAATTCCTGAATATGCACCAGGGTAACCCCTGCTTCCCTTACTCTAGATTTACATTTGGGAAGATGAGAGTGTTCTCTAGCTTTCTTTGTCATTTGTTCCAACATTTTTATTTGGGGATGAGAGTGTTACTAAAGATTTCAACTTGAATGAGATTAAAATTAGGTTTCATTGATAGATTTCATGAGCTATTAGATGAGTGTCTTAAAATGAAAATGCTGGTTTAGAAGTATATGCTGCTGCAGTTTCTAACGGATGCAAATTTAGATGATCAGAATGGAAACTGTAATGATTTTAGTGCCAAAGTTTGTGAAGAATTAGTTTTTGACATGAGTAGGAAGAGTTTTCTTTTTCTTTTGCCTCAGATAATTTGTTTGGAATACTAGGACAAGGAAACAATTTAGATGCATGATATGGTACAGTTAACTACATTCAAGAGTGGCTTGCTGAACTAATCTACTAGATAAATTGAGCATGTAAGGACTTGGTTGTGTTTTCCTCTAAGTTTTTATGTTAAGGTGATAACATAATTTCTCATATTACAATAATGAGTATTGGTTTTGATCTTGTATCTGAATTCCTTGCAGATGGATCTACTTCTGGTTGCTTATGGCTGCAGGCTGTGGAATTTTCATTAGTGAAGAGGCTTTAAATATTTGGGTCTGTGCTTTTCACTGGTACTTCTGTTTTACATTGAGTAGCAATTTACCTTTTATTAGAACTTGTTGGTCATGGAAAAAAACTGTATTTCAGGGGCGTGTGCATTAGTGACTTGATACCCTTTTACTTAGGGAAGCTTTTCAGAAAATCTGGTGCATCTGCTGATGTTACTTCAAGGGTAAGCCATTTGAATACCATAGTATAGATATTTATATGTGATGCGAAAGTAATAATTTATATACAAATTAGTGCTAGTTTTTTATATACAAATCCTCTGAGGTATCTCAACTGGTGAGTAAAATGGTAACCAATCAACTTGTCTAGTATGCTATTATAAATGGTTTGCACATTTTGTTGGTACAGCTGGGCTTGGCAAGGCAGTAGATGTTTTGGACACACTAGGTAGTAGTATATATGACAGATTTTAATCTCAGTAGTGGTTTTACATCAGGCGTTACAACAATTATTATATTATATGGTTTTATATTTGTAGTTGTTACAATGAAAGTTACTACTTTGCCATTTTGTTGTTACAATACAGTTGATTTATGCAGTGACGTAGTATTGTTATACTTAGTTTCTATATGTAATAATATCCGATTTTGAAAGATTTGTGAGCTATGTATCCAAATATTTTTGTAGATGTTATTGCTTTGTATCTATGTTACTTTGATGTTATTTTGATGTTTGTACGAATGTGAACGAGGGTACTAACTCTATGTTTCACTTTTATACATACAGGTGCATATACAGATTGCTTACAAAAGGGGAGGATGGGACAATCTTTTGAACATTGATTTAGAATTAGTTTTTAGAATTAGTTTTCTGCTTTTCTTTGGTTACTTTTATACTTTATCAGACTAGTTTCTTCTTTTCTGCATCTAATATACAATTAGAGGAAATGGAGACAGTAGAATCAACTTTGTAAGGATTTAATTTTTTGAGCTTGTACTCTCTTTATTTGTTATTTTGCAGTTCTGGTTTATCTGTATCAGCTTCAACTTAGGTTACCAACTTATAACTCTGGTTAATTTCTTTAGAGTTTAGGAGTACTAATACTTGATTTTATTTTGGTTAACTACTAATACTTGATTTTATGCAAGTCTTTTTGAATATATTAAATAGTATTTTGGAGGTAAAATTTAATTTTTTTTTAATTTTTTTTTTTAAAAATTTCGACGGATTTGCGACGGATTTGCGACGAAAATTTGTTAGAGTTTGCGACGAGTTTGCCACGGCAATTTGAGACGGATTTGCGACGGGTTTGCGATGGATGATTTGCGACGGGGAGTTCCGTCGCAAAGCATTTGCGACGAGCTGTTTTGCGACGACTTTTTGTCCGTCGCAAATGCCGTCGCAAAAGCGAATTTGCCACGGAAAAAGGCCCATTTGCGACGGAAATTGCCGTCGCAAATGAGCGATTTTCTTGTAGTGAGAAATACTGATCGTCTTCTTCCTCTCCTTCGGCAGCAGAGGCACGACGGAGATAATCTCCGGCACGCTGGTCGCCGGTGCAGGTTCTCCGATGATGAAATTTTTTGAGGGCTTTGAGAGAGGATGGCGTGGGATTCTGAATATCAAACTCGTTTTTCTATTGAAGGTCCATGGTTACCGAAAAATAAGTAAGAAAGTGGCGGTTTCATAGAGAGAGAGAGACCTGGAAAAAATGAGAGAGAGAGAGATACCTGGCATGGAACAAAAATGAAATCTGGAAATATAGAGAGGGTTAATTTGGAAAACTGGAAATCTTGAACAAAAACGAAATCCTTCGAGGTAGAAACAAAATCCGGAACAAAAATGAAATCCTCTGAGGAAACACAGCCAAAACAGAAAAAGCCGAAACGAAATCCTTCACGATGATGGCTTGGATTGAAGAATCAAATCTGCGGGGGTGGTTGGACCCTCTAAAGTGTAAACGAAGAGAGAGAGAGAGAGAGAGAGAGAGAGAGAGAGAGAGAGAGAGAGAGAGAGATCTACCGGGAAGAGAGAGAGAGAGAGATAAAGGAGGTTTAGAGACACTAAATCCCTAATTCTGTTGTTGATTTTCCATCGATTGCTTCTGTTGTTGATATTCCTCCCAAACCCAAAATCCTTAATTCGATTTCTTCTAGTTCTTCACTTTAATTTCTGGATTTGGAGGTGCCTAGAGAGAGAGAGAGAGACCTGGAAAAAAATGAGAGAGAGAGAGATACCTGGCATGGAACAAAAACGAAATCTGGAAATATAGAGAGGGTTAATCTGGAAAACTGGAAATCTTGAACATAAACGAAATCCTTCGAGGTAGAAACAAAATCCGGAACAAAAATGAAATCCTCTGAGGAAACACAGCCAAAACAGAAAAAGCCGAAACGAAATCCTTCGCGATGATGGCTTGGATTGAAGAATCAAATATGCGGGGGTGGTTGGACCCTCTAAGGTGTAAACGAAGAGAGAGAGAGAGAGATAAAGGAGGTTTAGAGACACTAAATCCCTAATTCTGTTGTTGATTTTCCATCGATTGCTTCTGTTGTTGATATTCCTCCCAAACCCAAAATCCTTAATTCGATTTCTTCTAGTTCTTCACTTCAATTTCTGGATTTGGAGGTGCCTAGAGAGAGAGAGAGAGGGGGGGGGGGGAGAGAGAGTTTACGGTGGTTTATATATTTTTTTTACTAGAGTTTACGGTGGTTTAGACGAGAGGTTGAAGATGGAGTGGAAAGAGATATAGTGTGAAAATATTATAGTAGGACCAATGGTCTTACTTGATCTAATGGTCAAAAGTGGACTAATCTTTCATGGACAAACAAAAAAGCCACGTAAATAAAAAAAATTACACATGTAAATGTTAACTCAGATTTCCGTTAGTCCAATCAGCATCATTTAACGCCAGAGACTAATAATAGAAACAGAAAAATAAGTTGGGGACCAAAACGCCTATTTCGATAATATAGGGACAAAACTTAGAAGGACCCAATTTTATAGGGACCAAAAACATATTTAACCCTTTTAATAAATTTTAAGTTGATCTCTTTACTACTATTTTGCACTTCTATCTCACTTTTTTCACTCAAATATTGAGTAGTACATAGTAATACATAGTAAGTATAAAAAATTTATTTTCTAAAAAACAAACCGATCTAGTAATTAAATTGTTTGGACAACTCTACACTCAAACTCGATTAACGGTTCGTATTTGATTTGAGTTCTTAATATTTGACAAATATAATTAGTCTTCAAGCAACACCAACTCTTAAGCGTTTGCGCTTGCGCTTCAATTTTATTAACATACTCTCTCTTTTTAGGTTAACAAGATAGAAAAGGGATTTAGCAGAACTTATTTTTATTTTTTAGTACTTATACCCGCTAACCTATTTACCCACTACGGAAAGTAGGCCTGGACAAAAAGTCCGACCCGCCCGCAAAACCGAAGAATCCGAGTAAAACCGCAACTAATGGGCCAGGTATGAGTGGGTTACGGGTTAAAAACGGGTACAATTGGGTTCAAGTGGGTTGAATTGGGCGGGTTCGGTTGGACTAAAAAGGCCCGCTTGAAACCGAACCCGCCCAGTATCTTATATACTTAAGCCTTATTTTTGCATTTCACACGCACAGTATCTTTATATACTTAAGCCTTATTTTGCATTTCACACGCACGCACCCACTCACTCCCAAAAAAACCCAATCTGTTTCCTTCCTTTCTCGTAACTCACTCGTAAGCCTAGCAGAGGCGCGCGCGACACTGAGAGGCGAGAGAAGAGAAATCAGCAGCGCCGTTCCTCCTCCACAGTCGCTCACTACCTCTTCTTCGTCAAACCGTTTCCTTTCTCGTAACCCTCCGTCGTTCACTACCTCTTCTTCGTCAAACCTTCATCATCATCTTCGTCAAACTGTCATGGAGGAAAGCTTCAACAACCGTAGACGGTGGAAGACGACAGCCATAGACGGTGGTTATTGGTAAGGATCCTTATTTCTCCGTTAGGGTTTTGTTATTCAGTTTCTGTTAGGGTTTTGTTATTCGGTTTGTGTTAGGGTTTTGGTACGACAGCCATAGACTATGCTTATTTGGTTTTGTTCTGTTAGGGTTTCTGATTGGGGTTTTGTTCTGTTAGGGTTTCTGATTTGGGGTTTGATTTGGGGTTTTGTTCTGTAATGGTCCTTATTTGATCCTTATTTGGTTTCTGTTAGGGTTTATGTTCGATTTCATTCTTTATTTGGTTTTTGATTTGGGGTTTTGTTCCATAATGAAAACCAATTTCTTCTCTGTTAGGGTTTTTTTTAATTATTTTGTTCTTTTGCTGAATGATTGTTCTATAAGGAACCTTATTGTGTTAATGGTTTTATGTTTTCTGACTATTTGTGTTTTATTTTGATTATGTTGGAGAGCTGTTGAGTTGTGGAGCAAAGGACGAGTTGGTGGCTTGGATTGGTTGGTCTCTTGTGGAGCAACTACAAAACGATTTACTTTTATTTTGGTTTTTTTACGTGGTAATTGTTTCTTACTTTTATGAATGGATGTTTGTTGATAGTTGTAAACTTAGCATAAATGTGTATGCATACAACTTTGATGATTTTGTATTATTTTAGTTGCTTTAGCTTAAAACTTAAATGTTTCATGTGTATCACTTGTTTACTTGCTTTAGCTAAAACTTAACATAAATGTTTCATGTGTATGCATTACTTGTTTACTTGCTTTAGCTAAAACTTAACTTAAATTTTTCATGTGTATGCATAATTACTTGTTTAATGTGTATATATTACTTAGCACTTAACTTAACACTTAGCTTACAACTTAATTTAAATTTGTTTACTTTTGATTACATGTAAATAATTGTTATATGAATTGTGCTTCAGGGAGAGCTGTTGACTTGTGGAGCAAAGGACTAGCTGCTGACTTGTGGAGCATCTACAAAAGTACAAAACAATTTACTTGTAAGTTTACAGTTGTATTGTATGTGTATGCATTCTGGTTTATTTGTGTTTACTTCTTTACTAGTGTGCTTCCTTTTAATATTCTTTTGTTGATAATTTTTTCAGGGATGGCGCCTTCTAGTTCTACACCAATTATGCCAAACTTAGCTGAAGCTAGTGCTGCAACTGAACAACCAGCTGCAGCTGCTGGTAATGTTCCTAATCCCCCTGCCCCTCTACCTCCTCTTCCTAAGAAGAGGAGAGCCAATGCTAATGGTCCTAGGCGAACCTCTATTGCGTGGGACCATTTCATTGTACTTCCTGATGAATCAGTGCCTACAGCGGCATGTAAACATTGTCACATAAGGTATTTGTGTGACTCTAGGATGCATGGTACTACCAATATGAAGGACCACATAAAAATTTGTCCCGGAATTTCAAATGCTATTTACAAAGACCCCAAACAAACTGCACTTGCTTTTACTACTGCTGGGGAGGGATCTAGTATGATATCAGCAAGCACTAGGTTTAATGTTAAAGCTTGTAGGAAATCTTTAGCCACCTTTGTTATTGCTGATGAACATCCTTTTAGAGTGGTAGACAATTGCAGCCTCAATTCACTATCCCATCTAGGCGTACTGTTGCTAGAGATTGCCTCCAGGTATACCTTGATGAAAAAGAAAGACTAAAAGCCTTCTTTAAGTCTGATTGTAGTAGGGTAGCTCTCACAACTGACTGTTGGACTTCTATCCAGAATCTTAACTACTTAACCCTCACTGCTCATTTTATAGATAATGCTTGGAATTATCAAAAACGGATAATAAGCTTTGCTGTAATCCCAAATCACAGAGGTGAGACTGTTGGTAGGAAGATTGAGGAGGTTTTAAGGGATTGGGGACTTAGGAATGTTTCAACCATAACTGTAGATAATGCATCGTCGAACGATGTTGCTGTTTCTTACCTAAAAAAGAAGTTAAAGAACATGAGTGGGTTACTTCTTGATGGGATGTTCCTTCATGTGAGGTGTTGTGCCCATATCCTAAACCTTGTTGTTAATGATGGCTTAAAAGATATGCATCAATCCATATGTAACATTAGGAATGCTGTCAGATATGTTAGGTCTTCATCCCATAGGACAGCCAAGTTTAAGGAGTTTGTAGAGTTTTTTGGAATTGTTTGTAAGAAACTATTGTGTCTTGATGTTCACACAAGGTGGAACTCGATCTATTTGATGCTCTCTGTTGCTGAAAAGTATCAAGTAGTCTTTGATAAGTTGGAAGATGAAGAAACTAGTTATAAAGAGTGGTTTGGGGCGAAAGGTATCCCAACAAGCACTGATTGGGAAAATGTTAGGGCATTTAGTAGTTTCTTGAAGATTTTCTTTGATGCAACAAAGCTTTTTTCTGCATCACAAGAGGTGAGTTTGCACACTGCATTCCACCAACTATCTTTTGTCCTTAGTGAGTTGAATAATGCTTCAATTAATCTGAACACAATTTTGGCTACCATGGGTTCTGAAATGAAAAAAATATATGATAAGTATTGGGGGAAAGTTGAAAACCTAAATCCATATATTTATTTTGGTGTTATCTTTGATCCTCGATATAAGCTAAGATATATAGAGTGGTCGTTTAAGGACTTGTATGGTGAATCATCTTTTTTTGCGAAAGAGCTACTCATCTCTTTAAAAAAAATTGGGTTACGTGTTTAAGCATTATAGGCTAGTTTATGAGAAAAAGAACCCTGGCCAGTCATCTCCTAGTCCAACAATTCCTGTTTCCCAAGATGCATCCCCTGTAGTTACTGAAATTTCTTCAACACAAGCCAGGGCAGCAGCATTTATGCAACATCTTCAAGAAAAAGATTCAATTGACAAGATGAATGAGCTTGAGAGGTATCTCAGTGAGCCAAATATTGTTGATGACAAGTTTCAGATTCTGATTTGGTGGAAACAGAATGCATCTCGTTACCCAATACTTTCCACTTTAGTCAGGGACCTCATGGCCACACCTGTTAGCACTGTTGCTTCTGAAAGCGCATTTAGTACGGGTGGGAGAGTTGTAGACAACTATAGAAGTTGCCTTAAACCTGAAATGGCTGAGGCTTTGATCTGTACTCAAAATTGGTTGAGGCCTTCCATTTGCCATTTCAAAGATCTCCAACTTGATGAAGAGTATGAAATATCTGAAAGTAATGTAACTGGTAATTATATTCATTTTAATATAATTTTTATTTTTTTATATCCATGTCTTTATATTCATTTTAATATAATTTTTATTTTTTAATTATCATATAGAATTTGAAATGGGATCTTCAAGTACTAGTGTAGCTGGAGGAGGAGCTGTTGGATCATCATCTCAACCACCGCTTTCGGGCCGTGGTTGAGAGTTCTTATGGTTAGTTCCCTTTCCTTATGATGTTTATAAATTTTATATTGTTGTTGTATTAATTGTCCTTCTTTATTTTCCAGATTTTCCACTTTTTGATTTTTTGGAGTCAGTCATGACTCAGTTGCCCAAATTCAAAATCATGCCTAAAGGATTGCAGCTCAAAGACATATATGACAGTTTCATGTGAAATGAGATCTCATAAGTTGCCTTCAGATTTTGTTATTGGTACTAAACTTAGTGTTTATGTGTTTTTGAATGGAGTGATTACTATTTTAGAACTTACTAATATAGAACTTACTGTTTCTCTTCAGTTGGTGTATGCCTCACTCGTGCATGCTAGACTCGCCCTTCAAATCTTACCTTAAAGAAAAATCAGGGTGACCAAAAGTTTTTCAAATATCACATCAAACTTTCAAATAATTAATAAACAATTAGTCCCATTAACTCAAGTTTAGACACCGCTAATTAATGCATATTCAAACTCACTGTCACCTGGGCATAATTTAAAATGCTACAAAACAAAATCCTTCAAAATAAAATTTGGAGAAAAAAATCACTCCAAACACAAACCAAGAGGACAAAAAATATAGAAACACATAATAATAAACAAATATACCAGACCATTCTTTTGCCCTTTGACTTTGTCTCTTATACACTTTACCTTCACTTTCTTGTTCCGATTTAGACACCAAAAACCCAACACAAAACACACAACATACACAACATACACATAAACACAACACAACAACCTTACCATGTTTAATGATCAAAGAGCTTCAACAAGCCATGGAAGAGAGGACTATTATGATGATGATGATCAAGGAGATGAACAAATAAGAGAAATCCATGCCTTAACAATAACCCCACCTCACAGAAGAGAAACACATAGCCACCAATCATCTTTAGTTTCTATTGCTTCAAGTGAGAATTTCACAAGCATGAGCAGAGAATTCAGTGCTTTAGTTCTAGCAGGGTCAAGTGTTGACCATAATAACATAAGTCCAATGATGAGTGTCGATGGCAGTGAAAGAGAAACTATCAACAACAACAACAACAACAATAGAAATAACTTTAACAACATGTTGAGGAATATTAGAGAAGATGAGTTAATGGAAGAGACTAACCCTTTGGCAATTGTGGCAGATAACAACCCTTTGGAGCATGTTTCATCATCATCACCTCCAAGGCTTGGAGGAATGGCTGGTGGTGGTGGGTCTATCAGTGGTCAGAGTGAACTGTCAATGCAAAGGGTGAAGAAAGAAGAGGTTGAGACTAAGATAGCAGCATGGCAGAATGCTAAGGTTTCTAAGGTTAATAATAGGTTTAAGAGGGAAGATGCTGTCATCAATGGTTGGGAGAATGAGCAGGTTCAAAAAGCAACATCATGGATGAAGAAAGTTGAGGTATGATTTGCAATTTGCATGGTTGCTATGTTATTTGTTTATGATTTCTTTTTTTTGTTTTGTTTATGATGTAAATATGGTTATTGGGTTAGTAATTATGATTAGTTGGTTTGAATTTTTTTGGAGATGTGGTGACTGTTTAGTATGATTACTCTCTAGACTGAAAAACTGTCTTACTTTTGAGATTAGTTGAAGAACAAAAATGAATTAGTTTAGTTCTCTTTTTGGTCTTCAGAAAAAATGTTGTTTTTGAAGTTAAATAAAGATTGGATGAAGTTGACAAGTTAGGGACTAGGACTAGGGACTAGGGATTAGGGGGTGATTGTCTTGATGATTGCTTCATTATTAAATGTTTATGCTCCCGAGTCAGGGATCAATATATTTTAACAATAAAAGTGGGAAATTATTTCCCTTTGATTGTTATGGAACATGGGAAAGAAGATTAGTTCTCTATAAGAAAATCATGAATGTTTGAGAAAAGTCTAGATGATCACTTGTTAATTATCATTTTCTTTCCCCATCGAATTTCGATGTGTGTAATGTTGTAGCATGCACTTCAAGGGGGTTGATCCTATACAAGCTTAAAATTTAAGTCATTCAGGTTGAAACCTTTGTTAGCAAGTAGTCTAATGAATGAATTGATTTTGAATGCTGGTTTCATTTTCATGTCGATTCTGTCTTTAATAGTAAAACACTGACACTGCACACAATGTAATTACAATTTTGTTCATTATGAACAAAAAGTTTCAACCATTACTTTGCAGAGGAAGCTGGAGGAGAAAAGGGCAAAAGCTTTGGAGAAAATGCAAAATGAGGTAGCAAAAGCTCATAGAAAGGCAGCAGAGAGGAGAGCATCAGCTGAGGCTAAAAGGGGAACTAAAGTAGCCAGGGTTCTGGAGATTACCAACCTTATGAGAGCAGTTGGAAGAGCTCCTTCCAAACAATCATTTTTTAAGTTCTATTAGTATATTATTATGTAGGCAGAGTAAAGATTATGGGCATAATAATTGACATAATTTTATGAGAGCCCCTTTTCCTTTTAAATTTAATTATCTTAAAAGGTTCAAGAGGGCTTGCTGTGAGAGAAGCAGTATAAAGAGAGAAAATTGTTATGGAGATGTATATATTATTATTGTATTTTATACAAACCAATTGGAGTGTTTTTGAGTGATATAATACAATGTGTGTTAAAATTTGGAGACATGATTATTTGGTTGGTTGTGCTAGTTATATAGTAATATTTTTGGATTTTGTACATTAATATATTGCTTATTATTGTATTTAGTTGGCTTCCACAACTTTGCAAATGCATTGCCGACACAAGTAACTGGTGTGTCCAACATCTAATGCACTATTGTCTATAATAATATATAATATATTAGATTTTGGATTACCAAACTGTCCCTCCAAATCTACCCAATCAATTCTTTAATTATAAAATACTATCACAAGCGAAAGAAATAATTAATTCATTTTTGGGAAAATATCTTGCAAACCATGCCCAAACATTTAAGAAAATACTACCAAACTTTAATTTTGGCTGTGACATGAAGGTGGGTCTCACTCTCCTGTAGTGTATTGTCGTTTCATTACTAACGTTAAATCGATGTTGTCAAGCAACTAATCAGCTAAGACAAAAGTTTTAGCTATCTGACAACTTAATTAAAGATGAGAGTGTTCAACTTTTGTACGCAATTTGCGCATGATTTTGCTAGAAGTATTTCACAAATCACTACAAAGTTTCCGCGCTTTCAAGTTAAAAGCAAGACTAAAGTTAAAAAACAGTACTAGACACAGTATTTGGACCGTGATTTTCAAAAGAAGGCATTTATTAGCATTTATCAACAAAGCTATATAGAATGTTTAGTTCTGGATTTTCCACAAAGATTACAAATGTGTGTGATTTTGATTGATTTTGCATTGTAATGAAAACAAGCATTAAGAATAAAAGATGCTGCAGCTCAAAAAAATCACAAATGATAGTGTTCAGATATTTCCAACCTTTAGATGTGGTATATCAGAATATTGTTATGCACAGGTGATCTACTGGCAAATTCTCCCTCCTTCAAGAATATTGTTGTAATCATGTTAATGAACTAGAACAACTTATGTCACGGGCGCAGTTGGAGATTACTTCTTTCCTCGCAGCTCCAATATATTTCGTCTTTCAACAGATCCATATTCACGTAAATTTCTCCGCTTTTAGGGTGGTCTTTGTCACTTGCAATAAAATGGTGAACCTCATTGTCTATCTCAATCCAGCTAGAACCAGTTTCTTTAGTTATCTTCAAATCATTCATAGCTGTTCTCACCTTTGCAGCTTTTTCTGGAATGTCTCCTTCAGAACTGTTTCCTTCACCATGAAGGGCACATGCAGAAATTATGGCATTACAGGTCACAAGATCATGGTTCATATAACCAAAAATCTGATAAGCATCCTTAACACTGCCACATTTAGCATACATAGTAATTATAGCATTGCCATTGGCTACAACAGTAATCTTCAAGTCCCTCCTTTATAGTGTAAGCATGAAGACTCTAACACCATTGAATCTTAAATTGCGGAAAAAAACTATAGGATCCTCTTCATCTTCATCATCTCTTATTTTTGAATTTAAGTATCCAACTAGAATGGCATTAAACAAAGCTATAGTTTTATCTGGTATCTTGTCAAAAACTACTCTTGCTGACTTCAAACTTCCATTTTGGACATGACCAAGTTTTACTATAAGTCCATGAATTTGAAGCCCAAATTTCAAATTATTGCACTCTGAAGTCTGAACATCCATCTAGTACAATACTAAAGCAACCTGAATCAAGTGTAATGCCATTCTGAAGCATATTTATGAAAAACTCAAGGGCTCTATTTGCATAGTTGTTCTTAACAAATGCTGATAGAAGTGCAGATCAGGAATTTAAAGACCTCTCATCCATATTTATGAAAAACCCAATGAACATTCTCTCGGCATCTTTGACCATTCCATGTTGCCCATACATTTTAATCGAACTATTTCCAAGAGATGTTTCACACATGAAACCAAACTTCACTGCAAGTCCATGTAGTTGTTTCCCTATGAAAAGTCCTATCCCTGATTCACATGCACTGATCAAATTCGTAAAGGTATAATCACTCGGGTTCAATCTAGAGTTCATCATGTCCACAAAGATCCCAAATACCTTATGTCTCAAGCCTGCCTTGTGATATTCCAAAATCATATAATTTATGCATGAGATCTTTAACACTTATGTAGTTGAACACTTTTTCTGCAAGACCCAAGTGGCCGCTTTTAGAGTATATAGAAACCAGAGAAGTTGCCAAAACAACATTCTCCTGAAGTTCAATTTTTTATGACAAACCTCTCAAAGCATAGACATATCACGTGTAATACAAAACACAAGTTCAACATCGCCATTCTTTAAATATCCCTTTCATTAGGGGCAGTTCAAGTGATTATGCTCTTAACAAGCATTTCATCGAACACCTTTTGTTCTTTACCCAGTTCATTGAATTTTGAGTACAGATTCACAAGATTGTTACCCGCAAACAGGTTACCTATACAACCAGATTTGATTAAAGAACCATGGATTGCCTGAGCCAGCATGTGATTTTGTGGCCGAATTGAGAATTGAAGGAGCTAAGGCCAGTCATGATTCTCATGAAGAGGAGGAAAGTTTTGTTCACATGTTGAAACGGTTGAAAGTCCAGACTCCAAAGTGTCCAGAATATCGGGGTACGTCGGGTTTGAGAGTTTCTGTCCGCTTATGAGAAGTGGGTGGTGCCATTAGGGGTAGCGAGGTTGGAAGTTCGAACCCGTGTTTAGGACAATGCTGCAACCATTGGGCTCAAACTGAATTGTTGGTTGGTTAAGGTACAAGGGTTTTTTTTGTACCTCCACAGTTCTTCTTATACCCCCTACACAATTTGATATTCCGAGAATACCACTATAAATTTCTTCACACGGATTTATCTAACTTAAAGATAAATCCGTTTTTGGTTTTTTTCCAAAACAGATTTATCTTTAAATTAGATAAATACGTTTTTAAGAATAAAAATTACCTAATTCTGTTTTTTTATTTTTGCAAACCGGATTTACCTAAGCAACACATAATTCTGTTTTGGTAAATTTATAATAACGGATTTACCTATTTATTAGATAAATCTATTTTGCAAATACTCAAAACGGATTTATCTAATAAATAGGTAAATCCGATGTGTATTAAAAAATAACTGTTTTTTATTTAAATTTTTATGAAATGTTATAAAAACACTACTAAAACTCCGTTAAAGAGCCAAAACTAATCTAAAAATTATAAAACCACCACTAAAAATCTAATAAAACCAAAATAAGGCTATGCAACTTTTTTTAGATTTTTTGGAGATTATGAAAAGTAAAAAAAAAATAAAAAATAGTAAATGATGGAATTTGGAATTTTGAGCCCCGCAATCCCAATAGAAATCTCTTCTTGTGGAGTCTTGATGCTTGATTTTTTCGGATTTAATGGTTGTGGTTTCATTACAATCGGAGTAGGTCGCCTGAAAAACGATTTTTTAGCCTAAATTATTCACACGACGTACAACGTCGTCACGTGTTAACGAATATCTACACACTTAAAAGACAACCATACTCATATCTATTTTATTTTTAAAAAAAATTATTTTAACTTTTTACCATATTTATCACTTTTATTTATTGATTATTTTACAAAACGGATTTATCTATTTATTAGATAAATCTGTTTTGAAAAAATTCAAAACAGATTTATCTGATAATAGATAAATCCGTTATTAAAAAATAACAAAAACGGATTTAAGTATTTCTTAGGTAAATCTGTTTTGTTATTTTTGAAAACCGAATTTATCTAATTAAATATAAATCCGTTTACAGACCTAACTAAGCATGATTCTAAATGTCAAATAAACATCCAACAGACACATCCAAGTTCAAACTCGAGAGCCGATTGTCCCTTTGTCGCTGAAAATTGCAAATACATTACGGTCAGACGCAGCATGGTTATCTAATAACAAGAGTTTGGGAGGGTGTTAAAATCAAGGTTTTAAAAACCGGACCGGACCGGCCGGTTCAACCGGTTGAACCGGGAACCGGACCCCTGGCCGATTGGTTCAACCCCATTTGAACCGCAGGCCAAAGAACCGCCCCAGAACCGGATTGAACCGCCAAGAACCGCTTTGAACCGGGAAAGAACCGGGAACCGAACCGGGTTGAACCGGTTTGAACCGCCCGAAATGCAATTTTTTATTTTTAAATTTACTTTTTTCTCCAAAATTTAATATTTTTTATTTTTTATTTAATAAATTACTTATCCGGTTCAACCATGGTTGAACCGATTGAACCATGAACCGGAGGTCTCACCGGTTCGATCTCCGGTCCGGTTTTAAAAACGTTGGTTAAAATGTGAATGTGGTGGTATGGCACATTACAAATACATGATGTGGAGTAAAATTGACCATATAGGCATTGAGGCATTGAGGGCGAAATACAAGTGGCTATTTCCCACACAGTACAATATCCATTCCTGAGCCACTAATCATTTCAATCTCAGAACTTATATACATATCGACGAAAGCATATTCGTTTCTTCCCCACCCAATCCCTCTCGACTACTCTCTGTGTAAACCGCAACACACAGAGTGAGGGAAATGGAGAAGATGGCACTCACTATTATTCAAAACCCTCTTTTCTTCTCCAATTCCACCACACTTCCCAAAACCTCATCTCCACTCTTCTCTGCTAACCGTAATCACCTCTTTGCCCTTCCCTTATCCTATTCCAAATCACCCCTTCAATTTTCCTCCAGGAATAACACTATATGCATGCCTATCAAATGTTCCGTTTCCGAAGTCGTGGAGCCCATAACTGGTAATTCACACTCTTCTTGTTTGTACATTATTCATTTCCAGCTCTGTTCTGTTTTTTAGTTGATTGTATCGTTTGTTATTTGCTCACAGAGAAGAAGAAATTGATGAGAAGAGCTGACATTAGAAATATCGCCATTGTTGCTCATGTTGACCATGGTAAAACAACTCTTGTTGACGCCATGCTTAAACAAACTAAGGTATTTTATTACTTAGCTTAGGGTTCAGAACGTGAATTTTAGATAATTGTCCAAAATATGAAGGAAACTTCGTTTTCTTGTATGCTTATAATTTGTTGATTTTATGCTTTCCGCCATCGCGATGCTTTCCATTTTGCCTTAAAAAAGTTGTGGATTTTATTTGTTGGTGGAAAAGAGTGGGGGTGAGCTGATTTTGTTGATGATGTGTATCTCTTGGCTAGTGCAGGTGTTTCGTGATAATCAATTTGTACAAGAAAGGATAATGGACTCTAATGATTTGGAGCGTGAAAGAGGAATCACTATACTAAGTAAAAATACATCTGTGACCTATAAAGATGCAAAAATTAATATAATTGATACTCCAGGTCACTCTGATTTTGGTGGTGAAGTGGAGCGCATTTTGAATATGGTGGAAGGAATCCTTCTTGTGGTACTCCTCCTTTTTTACGCAATTCCTTTGAAAGTCATGCATTTTTTTGCACAGTTGACCGTTATGCTTTCATGCTGGAAATTAGTAACTTATAGCAACATGCAAAAACTTTTACGAGTTTGAAGAAATTGATGTGTTTGAAGAATCTCATCGAACTTGTATTCTGAATGATTTACTTTATGCTCTTGATTTATGTCTTGACTCTTGACACCTGATATAGCATCAATTTCGGTTTGGGATTCTGAATACAAGGATTTTTTATATTTCTTTACTTTTTATTCTAATTACTTGGATTGTAAATTCTGGGGGGGGGGGGGGGGTATTTTTCTATAAGAAACGTAGTTTTGCTTTCCTCTGCTACAAAATGTGTTCTTCTTTCTCTCTCGTATAAATGTTTAATTGTTTTGAAACCTGACGAATGGCTTCTTGTAACATATAGAGCTTATCAAGCCTCTCTTTGTTTGGTAGGTAGATTCTGTTGAAGGGCCAATGCCTCAGACAAGATTTGTCTTAAAGAAGGCTTTAGAGTTCGGCCATGCGGTTGTTGTGGTTGTGAACAAAATAGATAGACCTTCTGCTCGCCCAGATTTTGTTGTCAATTCTACTTTTGAACTCTTCATTGAACTAAATGCAACAGATGAACAGGTATGCCTGTGATATAACTCAAATAGTTTGTTTTGTGTGTTTTACAATTTGAGTTTGAACTTGGATGTCTATCAGTAGTCTGTTCAACTGTGATTTTTTATTTACAATGATTTGTGAGAAAGTTATAAAATCTTTATGATTCAAATACTGCTTGCTGGTAAAGTCAAGCATATCATTTATCTTTGAGGGATTGTAATTGTTTCAGTATTTGTGATGTTTTCTCTGCTTGCAGTGTGACTTTCAAGTAATATATGCAAGTGGTATAAAAGGGAAAGCAGGGTTATCTCCTGAAAATCTGGCAGACGACCTTGGGCCATTGTTTGAATCCATCATGAGATGTATCCCTGGACCACGTATTGATAAAGACGGCTCACTTCAAATGCTTGTTAGTAGTTGTTTATCATATTGCCTGTTGGTCTTATTTATTCAATTGTTCTATTGATTTGTGTTTTTTTTAATGGGTAGCATGTGTTCCTACAATTTACCACTACATTTTTTTTTTGACAAACAATTTACCACTACATGGGAAACAGAAATAAAAGAAGCAGATGAAAGTCTTTACTATTTGATTCAGTTTAGGGAAAATATGCATGGCAATTCTGTCTCATTTCTACTTAACATGGATGGTGCCATTTCCTTATAGACATGGCCATTTATGAAGTTTGTCGGATATGCTTTGTAGTCCATTATTGTTTTAATAGACCATAAAAAAACAAAATACCAATGGAATAACAAATTTCATTTTTAAACATCATGATATTGACCAAATTTATGTGAAGATGACTCATAAATATTTATATACAAAATCTAATCTGTAGTCTTACCATACACTTATTCATCTACTAGACTACAAGTACTGAATATGATGAACATAAAGGGCGTATAGCAATTGGGCGCTTGGAAGCTGGAGTTTTAGAAAAAGGGATGGATGTCAAGGTGTGTATTCCTTTTCCTTTGTTTCAGTGTTCAATTTGTGAATTCTTCCATGCTAATACTTCGCTAGTTCGACCAGGTGATGCATATTTGTGTATACTAAGTGAAGTTTGTTTAATAACAAATACATTTTTAGTCTCAAAAAAATTCTACTAACTCACTAAGTCACTATTCCGTGTTTTCCTTTTCAATTTTTGGGAGAGGTGGAGCAGTGATTATTGAGGCCTTAATTTCAATTTTGCATTAGCATTTTATTTTGAAATCCATTGTGGGAAATAGAATATTTTACTCTGCTTACCACTTATAGGATGATTTTTTCCAGATATGTACTCCAGAAGATTCATGTAGATTTGGAAGAGTTAGTGAGCTTTATGTGTATGACAAATTCAACAGGGTCCCTGCAGAAAGGGTGGAGGCTGGGGATATATGTGCAGTATGTGGAATTACTGATATTCAGGTAAAGGTTCAAGGTTTTAGATGAAGCGCATACTCTTGTATTTCAGTAACCTTATTAGCCATTTCAACTCAGATTGGGGAGACAATCGCTGATAAAGTGACTGGGAAGCCATTACCTTCCATCAAGGTGGAAGAACCAACAGTGAAAATGTCTTTCTCCATAAACACTTCCCCTTTTGTCGGCCGTGAGGTATGTCTATAATTACTATTTTATGTCCATCAAAAAAGTCTTCTACTTGTGTCTTTTTCTATATTGATATCCTGATGCTGTCTGTTGGACACAATAATTGCTGTTTGGTTCAACTTTCTTGGTAATATTTCAAGTTCTGTTTCAACGCTATGTAAGAGACCAGATGAAACTTCTTTTTAATTTTCCAGGGAAAGTATGTTACCAGTAGGAATTTAAGGGACAGACTTTATCGTGAAATTGAGCGAAATCTGGCTATGAAGGTTGAAGATGGTGAAACAGCTGATACATTCGTTGTCAGTGGGCGTGGAACTCTGCATATCACCATACTCATTGAAAATATGTAAGTGTGAGCGGCCATTCTATTTCTTGTTAATTATTCAAGTTCTTCAAATAATATTGCAATCTGCAGGCGAAGAGAAGGATATGAATTCATGGTTGGGCCTCCCAAAGTTATCAACAAGAAGGTGAATGACAAAGTGTTGGAACCGTATGAGGTAAACTTTCAATCAAACTTATGCTAATTATACATAAAAAATAACTAGACATGACTGCGAGTCGTGTTTGACAGATGATGAATCCTAGTTATTTTCCTGTAGAACTACATGCTTTTTTGAGGACAAAACATAGCCTAATTGACATGACTAATTACTTGATTTTTTTACTGTGTCTGTTACATGAAGGTCAGTTGGAATCTAGAATTGTTCCTATCTTAATCTTTTGTGTAATTGCATGTGTCAAAGTCCTGACTTTGTGTTATTAAAAGTATATGTTGGCCTTTTACATTACATTATTTCCAAATAACCACTTCCCCAAAATTCAGCTTTTAATTACCTTTTACTAGGAGAATCAACATTTTTGGTTATACAAATAAATTAAGATGATGCTATATAAGAAATACAAGACTATGTAAATGCAAGGCAAGCTTGCAATAAATCCACAATGGGTCTGACGTTTCCCTTGACCATGTGTCACGGTTACGGGCCTAGCTGCCCTTTATATACATAAAAAAATGTATATTCATTTTTATGACTTAACTAGGATATTACAATCAAATGCAGGAACTTGTGTTCCTGCTGAATATTAGGATTGTTAGTTATAGCTTTGTGCCGTTTGAAAGTTTTAATTACGAGTACTGAGTTTTCTCCTAAAAGTTTAAGTTCCTTCACCTGTTTCATACATATTTTAATTAGTGGAATGGTTGCAGATTGCAACTGTGGAGGTACCAGAAGTGCACATGGGAGCTGTTGTTGAACTTCTTGGCAAGAGAAAAGGGCAAATGTTTGATATGCAAGGAGTTGGGTATGCTTTCTTTGCTTCTTTCGTTATTGTGATATACTTTTACCCGTAAGTTATAACTTTATGGCATTGGCAACATAGCACTGAAATAAAACAAATTTTCTACGAGAATCTTCATCATTGCGAGGGGTTTCTTTCTTGACAGAAATTTAGAGTCATATCTTTATTCTTTTGGAATAATAGTCTATTTTCTTGCAAAAGACATATTGGTAATATATCTATATCATGACTATAATAATTGACAAAGTATGCACATTTATTCAGACTTGTGGTGAAATCTTGTTTTGTTGTTGAATGGCTATTGTGGTTGACAAAGGATGTATGATGCGATATAGCTTCGATGAGTACAGTTCAAGTGGTAACCACTGATGGAAAAATTAAGGGAGTGGGTTCTCACCTAGGCAATATCAATACTTCGGAATATCTTTTATTCCTGTGTCTGATTCAAACTTGTATTGTATACCTGATGGGAAATCCTTGAATACATCTGACTCAGTCTACATCCTGCAATTTTTTTCGAAGTTGAATTTTTGTGCCAGTGCCGACGAGATATCATTCAATTTTCCTCTCAATCATGAAATTTCGCAAGTCCCAACTATTATTTTTCCTTCATTATTAGTCTTATGATGGTTTTGTATGTTTTGCGGTTCTGTATTTTATATTGATATTGATTTACATGTATCCTAATCCTTTAAGAAATGCTGTATTCCAATGTCTATCCAATGTTATATCGCATACCCATACTTGCTTTATATTGATAATTTCGATTTTCAATATTTATTTGCAATAGATCGGAGGGAACTACATTTCTCAGATATAAGATCCCGACCCGTGGCCTTCTTGGATTGCGGAACGCAATTTTAACTGCTTCCCGAGGGACAGCCATTCTCAACACTGTCTTTGAAAGCTATGGACCGTGGGCTGGTGACATGAATACTCGGGATCTAGGCTCACTGGTAATGTCTGCATTGCTTTGGTACAACTAGGACCTAGCTTTGATATCCAACACTTTAGACTTTTTTTAGCAGACTATAAAAGTTATTGTTTGAAGCATGGGAATCCAGAATGCCAATGTTTCTTTGATTCATTAATGATACAATATGGAATTTCAGGTTGCTTTTGAGGGTGGAACAAGTACTTCTTATGCAATTGCTAGTTCACAGGAGAGGGGGCATATGTTTATTGGTCCTGGAGCGGAAGTTTATAAAGGTCAAATTATTGGCATCCATCAGCGCCCTGGGGACTTGTCCTTGAATGTTTGCAAGAAAAAAGCCGCAACAAACATTCGTTCCAACAAGGAACAATCAGGTTAGAAGCAGCTCCACTGCAATTACCATGTTATGTGAAATACGCAATAGAAGTTCTTGCATTGCAAATTGTTATTTTATCATCTGCAAGTCTTAGATACTTGGTTATTCATTTTTAGCTCCAATGCATAATTACTGTTACGGGATTATACAAAGCTGTTGAATGGGCTTTTCAGACTATGATTTGTTATGAATCCTAGGATGACATGACAGCATTTTATGAGCCTGTATCTTGGTTGTATATTTTGCAACTCCAATATTTATTAATAGTATGCAATTTTGCCTTCACTCATCTATAGTAAGCTATTAATTGACAAAATTTTAATTTTGTATGCAGTGATTCTTGATACACCGTTGGATTATAGTCTGGATGACTGCATTGAATACATCCAAGAAGATGAACTAGTTGAGGTCACCCCTCAAAGTATACGAATGTTGAAGAATCCAAAAATGGTAAAGAAAGGAAAGTAGACTTCCACCGGGAAGCAGAAATTTGCAGATGTTTTATAAGGCAGCACTGCTGAATCTGCATAGCTAAACTACCGTTTGATGCAATGCAATGTCGCATATATTTTTTCAAAACTGCAGAATAATATAGGAGCTGCTGGCAAAAGGCCATCATAGCTATTGTTCACAGTTGATTTAGAGGATAAAATCATACTGAATTTTGATTACATGTTTTGTAAAGTCAATACATACTAGCATAAAGGAACATCAAAATACAAATTTTTCATGATATGATGATTGAATATTGAAAAGCAAAGCTACACAAATGCCTTATGTTAAATTTTCCGGGATATTCTCAACGCAATCTATGGTGTTTAATGTCCTCACTAATCTTAATATAATGTTGGTACTGTTTTGATATATGTTAATCTGTAAAATGAGTGATACTGTCACTTTAGAATTGAACTGGACCTGCTAGGGGCGATTAGTTCCTTTGATTAGATGAGTACGTCACTTTGCTTCTGTTGGCTCTTTGACTCAGGTGTGAGGGGCGTCGTGAGCGGCCTCGAGCTGTAATTGGTCGCGTTCGAAGCTCCCGTGGGGTGTACCTGCAATGGCACTCCAACGCCCAAGTCAGTGGGGTGAATTTCGAGCAGAGTAACGATATGTTTTCGTGCGTACCTTTTAGCTGAGGTCAGACCCTTATATATATAGCGTCAGAGGCTCTGCGGGCGACCGTCGGATCGCATATGGCTTAATCTCCGTCGTTGATCTGTGAATCTAGGTTGTGTAGCGCTGCTTCACTATTGGGCCACTCGAGGCCGGCCCATTTACTTCAGTGGGCTGCGGCCCAGTCCAGAACAGTTGCCCCCAGGCCGAAGCCGTCCATATGAACGGGTTTAGGCCTGAGAACGGTTTCCCCCCAGAGGGGCGGCTTGCGCTCATCTGATCGCCTACGCTGAGGCGACTTGAGCTGGTACCCGCTCGGTGGGATCCTTCGTGTCCTTGGATGACGTGGCAATCAGATTCTGATTGATATGACGTTACGTCTTTTGAGGACAGTGATGACGTTTAATGATGTGATGGTTCATTTACCGAGGCGTGATTTTGCAGGGGGGAGGCGACGGGTTGCGTCCCTTCAACTTCCTGTCTGTTCCTGTTATATATATATATATATATATATATATATATATATATGAGGTCTTCCTTTCCTCATTCCCACTTTTGAAGTTTTAGTGAATTGCTCTAAGGGCGACCTTCATTTTTCCGACGAACGGTTATCATTGTTCCGGCGAGCGATCTAGTTTCCGTCAGCGATCTAACTTCCGGCGAGCGATCTAGTTTCAACCCGTCCTTGCTTTGTATTTCTGGGCGGTCTCTCCAAATCACTTTCAGGTATTTACCTTACTTCCCCTTTTCATTCCAATTCTTTTTTAACCGAGGAGGGGGTGTCGGGCTTGGGGTCGACCTTGTCGCCCCTTCCGTTAATCGTCTTCCAGGGGACCTAACTTTTATGCCCCTTCCTTGCAGTGTAATTTTATACTGGCGCGGACAAAGCAAACCGCTCGTATTTCAGGTGAGCCTCCTGTTCATTTGGCCGAGCAGGTAACTCACCGGGCCACATGTGAAGCGATGAGTGATTTCTCACCCGAAGACAGTTCTTACCCTTCTCCCATGAATATGTCGAGATCATCGGGGGACCCTCCCTCCGTGGACATGACCGATCAAAGCTCTTTGCCAGCAGATTCTCCTCCTTCTCCGTCCACTGTTCAGTCGGTCTCCCCAGCATCCGGGAACGGCGTCACTCCGACTAACGACGTAACCGCTCAAGATCAGGGCGTTGACCAAACGAACGAGATATCGGTCGAGCCTGTTGTCGTAGCTGCCCAAGTTGATCGGGAAGAACCGGACTGGAAAAACACCATAGGTGAAGACCGATATTGGGTTTCTTTGGGCGTCGTTGAAATGGTGCCCTCAATAATAAAGCCAGGGGACGAGTTGCTCTGTTATTACGAGAGGATGGTGGGCGATCCCGGGCAACAGTGGAGGGTTGAAGGTGCCGCTGAGACCGAACACGCGGCCGTCGTCCCTTCGACACTTAAATTTTCCATGTATACGAATGTCCTTCGTGATGTGGGAATTCGCCCCCATTTCACTATTTTTCAGCGTCAGGTCTTGCGCTACCTGGGGGTCGGCCCGTCTCAGCTGCACCCTAATACTTGGGCGTTTGTCAAGGTGTTTGAGCAGTTATTGAGGGTAATTGGGCGTGAGTGTTCTTGCTACCTTTTCTTCAAGATTTTCGAACTGAGTAGACGGCTTGAAACCAATAGTAACAGGAATAGGTGGGAGCATTTGAGTATTAAAGGTCATCAGGACTTCAAGCTCTTCAAACCTTATTCTGACTCGTTGAAACCGTGGAAGCATTCTTTCTTATGGGTCGTCCTAGTGTGTGACGAGGCCTGCAAGGCGGTTGCTTCTTTGGATAACCGGGGAAGGGTGACCGGTTTCAAATTTCCCATGGGGTGGACCTATACTCATTACCGCCATAGTCCGGCCACGTACAGAACTCGAGCCCGTCTTCCCGAAAGCGACTTGGGAACTTTGAAGCTACTCGAAAATATGGCATCTTGGATGAAGGAGGGGCAGTTCAAGTGTTACCAGCTGGCCCGTGTTCGGAGCGATGATGAGTTTAAAGTCGTTCTTGGTGCAAGTGGCTCTTAAGTTCTAGTCTTTTTATTCCCTTACTCGGTCATCGTTCTAATCGATTTTCTCATTATGTCTTTTGTAGGTAGCATGGATGGTATTGGTTTTGAGGAGCTGATGAGGAGGACTAAGAAAGGGAAGAAAGCTCCGCCCATATCCACCCCAGTTGTCACCGTTCCCTCTCTGGATGAAGGTGGAACCACCACGGGGGTGGATGTGGGTGGAGGCTTCTCCTCACCCACTCACAAGAAAAGGGGTCGTTCTGATCAGGCTGCGGGTACTAGTGGAAAAGGTGTTGAGGTTGACCCGCTACTCAAGAAATCAAAACCGGTCAAAGAGAAAGATGTTCAGAAGAGGTCGTCCTCTAAACTTGACCTGGAAAAATTGTCTGAATCTGACTTGGATCGCTGCCGTCAGAATCCCCTTCTCTTTGCGGCTGACGTGACTAAGGGGGGGGGGGGGCACGCCTGCTAGCTGAGCTGAAGCAGGGAGAGGCGGATCGGACCGCAGGTAAGCGCCTTCTTGCCCAAAACTTATGGCTGGAGGGGGATAACTTAGATAAAACTGACAAGCTGACTCATGCTTACGAATATATTTCAGAGTTGCGAGCGGAGATGGAGTCCACAAAGAAGAAACTGTTAGAGAAAGAGTCCGCCCTAAAGCCAATCGCCCCTGCTCTCGACGAGACTAAGACGTCGCTCTCGCTGGTAACAAAGGAACGGGATGACTTGAAGGCCGCCAAAGATGAGGCGGATGAGAATGTAAAATCAGGGGAGCTAAAACTCAGCGGTTTGTCAAACAGGGTTAAGGAGCTGAAAGAGGAGGTTGTCGTTCTTCGGAGGAATGTTGAGGTTGTGGAGAAAGAGCGAGATGACGTTCAGGGGGCATATGATCAACTGATTGACTCTACGGTGACTTTGTGTCAGGAGCGATTTGACGAGGCCCTGGCACAAGTTAGATATGTCCATCCTGAACTTGAGATCAACCCCAACATTGTCAGTAGTGCTCACTCCTTCCGAGGTGGACGTACTTTTATGAGCGACCTGCCTGACCAAATTTGAAATCTGTCTGATTGCCCCGTTGTGGGTTTGTACTTTTATTTGGGGCGGCTTACAATGTCACCCTTTTCTTTGTAATATGTACTTTATGACCTTTTTAACGCACTTGTTTTGTATGCTTGTTTGACTTTTGACGTAAGATGTTTTAATGCTCGTCCATGAGCAGTTTACCGGACCTCTGTCCAAATTGAACTCGCTTCATGGTGGTGCGATCATTAGATCACTTCGTTGGTGACTTGGTTCGTCCAAGCACATTATACCCTGCGAGGCGATTTACCGGACTCGGTTTGGTTTTAACAAGCCGCGTAGGTAGTTGACCCTACGAGGCCCTAAACTAGCCGGGT
The DNA here is from genome assembly GCA_039519185.1 of Astragalus membranaceus. Taxonomy (NCBI): domain Eukaryota; kingdom Viridiplantae; phylum Streptophyta; class Magnoliopsida; order Fabales; family Fabaceae; genus Astragalus; species Astragalus membranaceus. Next base: position 101,841,192 of record CM076847.1, read on the forward strand.
CGTTTCGTGCGGTTTGCGAACCTGGAACGGAGCAAAATATAATGAAATAAAGCATTTACACGATGCAATATCAATAAAATAATGTCTTGTCTTATTCATGACGAACGGGCGGGCCTCAATAAAAAACCCTGTGGGAAAAAGAGTGTCCCGCCCGGTTTACATAATCATTGTTTACAATTTAAATAAAATATCTTCTCAAGTTCATGGCATTCCAAGTTCGTGGGATGAGTCCTTCATTCAATGTTTCCAGCTGGTAAGCTCCCTTCCCCGTCTTCGAGATGACCCTATAAGGACCTTCCCAATTGGGGCGGGCTTGCCTTGAGCAGCATTCTTCTGCCCGATATTGGCTCGTCGGAGGACGAGCTGGCCCAAAGCTAAATCTCTCAGGACGACCTTGGCATTGTGCCTCGTGGCCATACCTTGCTTGATCGGTGCTTCTCTTAGGGCGGCTTGCGAGCGGAGTTCTTCAATTAAATCTAGTTCCTCTCTGATTATCTCTTCATTTTCTGGAGGCGGCTTGGGATTAGTTGTTCTCCAGCTCAATTCTCTGATTTCGACCGGGATAACCGCGTCCGTTCCATAAACTAGTTTGAAGGGAGATTCGCCCGTGGTAGAGTGGGGAGTTGTCCTGTACGCCCATAATACGTACTGGAGTTCTTCTGCTCATTTTCCCTTTGCTTCATCCAACTGCCTTCTCAGCCCGCGCAAGATTACCCTGTTCACGGCCTCAGTCTGACCGTTGGTCTGGGGGTGTTCAACTGAGGTGAAGCGCTGTTTCTCCCCTAGCTCGGTCAGGTACTCCTGAAAGTTTTTATCGGTGAACTGGGTGCCGTTATCTGAGACCAGCACATTTGGGACTCCGTACCGGACCATTATGTTCTTTTTGAAGAATTTCAAACAGTTTTTGGAGGTGATGGTTGCTAGAGGTTCGGCTTCAACCCACTTGGTAAAGTAATCTACCGCCACGACCAAATATTTCAGTTGTCCCGGAGCGACTGCAAATGGACCCAAGAGTTCGATTCCCCACCATGCAAATGGCCACGGTGTGGTCATGGAGTTCAACTCAACTGGAGGGGCGACGTGAACGTCTGCGTGCCTCTGGCACTTGTCACATTTCTTAACTAGCTCACTTGCATCGCCATCCATTGTGGGCCAATAGTATCCTGCTCTGAGTGCCTTTTTTGCTAGAGCTCGTGCTCCTAGATGATTCCCGCATATACCTTCATGGATCTCCCTCAACACGTAGCCGGCCTCATCCGGTGTTAGACACTTCAGTAATGGCATCAAGAACCCCCTCCGGAACAGTTTCCCTTCAATTATTGAGTAGGACGACGCTCGTCTTCGTGTAAAGGCCGCCTTCTTTGGATCATCTGGTTCCTCCCCGTCCCTAATATACTTTAGGATGGGGTTAATCCAACTCGCGCTTTGATCGGTCATGTTGACATCTGTATTTGGAGTCGCTTCTAGGCGGACACTGACATCTGTATTTGGATCGCTTTGATAACTCATATTTAGATGTGTTATTTATGCTCTTATCACTTAAATCAACACAAGTTCTCAAGTAATATTCGTGCTTTATTAGGTAAATATTAGTTATTTAGAGGAAAGAAGGGTTAGGAGCTTGTTTGTTATCATTTGACACTTTTGGTGCCTTTTTGAGTATTTTAATGCTTCTGTTAAGTGCTGCAGCGGTAAGCGCTATAGCGCTATATGGCGGTGGGACAGCTGGACACTTTTGGAGCCTACTACTGTTTGATGAGTCATCATACTTATCCCTTGCTGTTCAGAATGTGTGGAAGCTTTTTAGTGACAAGTAGGACACTTGGCGCATTTTTATTGCAAGATGTCATTGTCACCTTTTTGTAAAGCTACTTTATGAGATGTGGATAATATCTATCTCACTTCTTCTTCCTCAAACATAGATTTCGAAATAAGGAGAGTTTTTGGAGAGAAAAATTTGACACCATTCTCCTCCATTAATCCTCCACTTCAAGCTTTTATTTTTCAAGAGAAGATCATTGTAACACCCCATTCTACCCGGCTATTTTCCATAGAGATCAGAGTTTCAAAATTTCTTTTTGAATGGAATGCTACACACGTACTTGATGTAACCATTTACAATACGCAACACCATTTAATAAATTAAGGTACTCTTGATTTCACCAACAAAATCCACACATTATAATTTAGACGACTCGCAGCGGAAAAATAACATAAACTCAAAATGCCAAACAACGGCCTCATCGGAATCATTAGGTCAATGCACACGAAAATCAACAACAATTAAATATCATTAGAAATCCTAAGCCAACCCCCTAGGTGTCACGTATCAGAGCAGACCGACTCGGGAGTGAAAGGAGTAAGCCTTTACTCAGAACTACCTGTAGTAAACAACAGAAGGGTGAGTCTCAACTACATAATAAAGATTATAATAAGAAGTATATTACATCATAGCATCACACTCACACAGTCACACAGTAGCATAGTCTATACAATCACCAACTAGCATGCTTATCATGAGGGTGTATGCAATACAGTTATGCATGTGGTACCATTTTCCCAGACCGCAGCCTTATCATCATATTATCATCTCAGACCGCAGCCTTATCATTTCAATTTAGAACTCAGACCGCAGCCTTATTATCATAATTAACAACTCAGACCGCAGCCTTATGTATGCATGAGACTCCATGACAAAACCACAATCATAATTATTAACAACACGGTCCATGTACCCTATATCGCATCTTTAATTAATCTTAGTTTTAGCCCCCATGGCCTCATCACCAACCAACTCATTATTTTCTCCTCACAATCACGTCCTTAGGACTAGGATAACACTTAGGGACCAATCTAGCACCATTAGACCCGAAACTCAAACACAAGTCACGGGCGCCCCACTAGGCGCCCTAGGCGGCCACACTTGGCGCCCCACACAACACCCAAACGCACAACCATAATAGACCACCTTAAAAATTGAAACCGCTCTAGCCAAAATGTTCAAAATGGGATTTGGTCACGTGAATACAGAATTTGGCTAGGTAAAATATGCTCAGAACATGATGTGTGCACAAGGCACCCCCAAAACAAGTCAAAATGATGCCCAATAGGACAACTTTCAAACCACAAGTGCAAATCTGGAAATTCTTTAGCCAAAATACTTAAAATATGATTTGGTCAGGTGAATACAAAGTTTGGCTCAGTAAAATATGCTCAGAACATGATGTGTTCACAAGGCACCCCTAAAACAAGTCAAAATGATGCCCAATAGGACAACTTTCAAACCACAAGTGCAAATATGGAAATTCTTTAGCCAAAACACTTAAAATATGATTTGGTCAGGTGAATACAAAGTTTGGATCAGTAAAATATGCTCAGAACATGATGTGTGCACAAGGCACCCCTAAAACAAGTCAAAATGATGCCCAATAGGACAACTTTCAAACCACAAGTGCAAATCTGGAAATTCTTTAGCCAAAACACTTAAAATATGATTTGGTCAGGTGAATACAAAGTTTGGCTCAGTAAAATATGCTCAGAACATGATGTGTGCACAAGGCACCCCTAAAACAAGTCAAAATGATGCCCAATAGGACAACTTTCAAACCACAAGTGCAAATCTGGAAATTCTTTAGCCAAAACACTTAAAATATGATTTGGTCAGGTGAATACAAAGTTTGGCTCAGTAAAATATGCTCAGAACATGATGTGTGCACAAGGCACCCCTAAAACAAGTCAAAATGATGCCCAATAGGACAACTTTCAAACCACAAGTGAAAATCTGGAAATTCTTTAGCCAAAACACTTAAAATATGATTTGGTCAGGTGAATACAAAGTTTGGCTCAGTAAAATATGCTCAGAACATGATGTGTGCACAAGGCACCCCTAAAACAAGTCAAAATGATGCCCAATAGGACAACTTTCAAACCACAAGTGAAAATCTGGAAATTCTTTAGCCAAAACACTTAAAATATGATTTGGTCAGGTGAATACAAAGTTTGGCTCAGTAAAATATGCTCAGAACATGATGTGTGCACAAGGCACCCCTAAAACAAGTCAAAATGATGCCCAATAGGACAACTTTCAAACCACAAGTGAAAATCTGGAAATTCTTTAGCCAAAACACTTAAAATATGATTTGGTCAGGTGAATACAAAGTTTGGCTCAGTAAAATATGCTCAGAACATGATGTGTGCACAAGGCACCCCTAAAACAAGTCAAAATGATGCCCAATAGGACAACTTTCAAACCACAAGTGAAAATCTGGAAATTCTTTAGCCAAAGTGTTTTAAATAACATTTGGTCAGGTCAATACAAAGTTTGGCTCGGTAAAATATGCTCAGAAAATGATGTGTGCACAAGGCACCCCTAAAACAAGCCAAAATGATGCCCAACCGGACAATTTCAAAACCACAAGTGAAAATCCAGAAATTCTTTAGCCAAAGTGTTTTAAATAACATTTGGTCAGGTCAATACAAAGTTTGGCTCGGTAAAATATGCTCAGAAAATGATGTGTGCACAAGGCACCCCTAAAACAAGCCAAAATGATGCCCAACCGGACAATTTCAAAACCACAAGTGAAAATCCAGAAATTCTTTAGCCAAAGTGTTTTAAATAACATTTGGTCAGGTCAATACAAAGTTTGGCTCGGTAAAATATGTTTAGAAACTGAGTTTACCCAAAAACATGATTTATGCGCCTTGCCTAAGCATAGGCAGCAACCTGGCGCCCCACCAGGCGCCACAGGCAACAACACAGGCGCCCTGCCCAGAACACACACACGCCCAGCAACAGTAAACAGCGCCCAGTGCGCCAATTTCCCCCCCCCCCCCCAGCACTTGGCGCCCAGGCGCCCCATCACAACCAACACCAATTCTCAATTATTTTTCCAAAACTCAAAATGTCACAACAATCACAAAACACACTGCACTTTTTCCAGCAACATCCCATCTCACATATATAAATTAAGAACACTTCAAAGCACAAAATTAACACATGAAATCCAAACCTTAGCATAGGGAAATCAAATCAATCACACTAATTATCAATTCCAACTAACCTAAACAATTCTAACAAATAACAAATATGTCATGTGGGATCCTATGGTTCACATACAACCTATTATACTCTCTATTATAGAGTGAGACTCCCCTAACCTTGATTATGACGAGCTAGAGCCTTTTCCACCGAAGCACCGACAAATCACCGCAACAAAGAAACTCCTCCTTTTCACTCAATCACGCCCTTTCTCTCTTTCCCTTGGACCATTGCGAATTGATCAAAATAGAAAGGGTTAGGGAAATTCGAAACCTAAGCAATTGATAGAGAAAGGAAATCGAATCATAGAAGATTAGGAACCCTTACCTAGGATCAAGGCGCACAAACCCTAACTCCAAGCTTGAAATCGCCTTTCCTTCTCTTCTCCTCTCTTCGACTTTCTTTCTTTTCTTCTCTATTTCGACTTTCTTTCTTTCCTTTGACACTAGTGAGGCGCGACCTAGACCCCTAGTGTCTAAGGAGCGCCTAAGCCAACGGGCTTGGGCCTCTTGGGCCGTCACTTGAAATTCCGGTATTACCAACGCCATCCCCTTCAATTAAAATAAAATACCATATCATCACATAATAAAATAAAAAATAGTGCAACACTTTAAATAATTTAATCAATTACTTAATTAAATTATTTTAGGGTGTTACAACTCTCCCCCACTTAGGAAATTTCGTCCTCGAAATTCATACCTGAGTCAAATAGCTCTGGATAGGACTCCCGCATCCTACTCTCCAGCTCCCAAGTCACGCTCTCGCCAGTAGTTCCCAACCACACCACCTTCACTAAAACAATGCTTTTCCCTCTCAGCACCTTCACTTCTCTATCATCAATCCTCACTGGCATAGTCTCCACAGTGAGGTTATCTCGCACTTCAATATCATCCATATGGATCACATGAGACGGGTCCGGAATGTACTTCCGAAGTTGCGACACGTGAAATACGTCGTGCAAGTTCGAAAGGTTAGGCGGTAAAGCCACCCTATAAGCAACCTTTCCGACCCTCTCGGTGATCTGATACGGTCCAATAAATCTAGGAGTCAACTTCTTTGCTTTAAGTGCACGCCCAACACCAGCCATAGGCGTGACCCTCAAGAAAACATGCTCTCCAGCCTGAAATTCCAAATCCTTTCTTCTTCTATCATGGTAACTCTTTTGCCGACTTTGAGACTCTTTCATTTTCTCCCTGATCATTTTTATCTTCTCTGTAGTCTCTCTCACCAATTCAGGTCCAAAAACAACACTTTCGCCCGATTCATGCCAACACAAAGGAGTTCTACACCTCCGCCCATACAGTGCCTCATAAGGGGCCATCCCTATACTCGAATGGTAGCTGTTATTGTAAGTGAACTCAATCAACGAAAGGTGTGTATCCCACGCACCTCCCTGCTCTAAAACACACGATCTCAATAAGTCCTCCAATGACTGAATGGTTCTCTCTGTCTGCCCATCAGTCTGAGGATGGTAGGCTGAACTCAACCTCAATCTGGACCCCAATGCCTCTTGCAAGCTCCCCCAAAACTCCGAAGTAAACCTCGGATCCCTGTCAGATACAATACTCTTCGGGACACCATGCAACTTCACAACCACCCTAATATATATCTCGGCCAATCTCGCTACCGGATACGTGATGTTGATAGGAAGGAAGTGAGCAGACTTCGTCAACCTATCCACGATCACCCAAATAGAATCAAATCCCCGAACGGTTCTCGGTAACCCAGTCACAAAATCCATGGAAATGCTATCCCATTTCCACTCCGGAACATCTAAAGGTTGCATCAACCCCGCAGGCTTCTGGTGCTCGACCTTTGACTTCTGGCAAGTCAAACAGGCGTACACAAACTGTGCTACATCTTTCTTCATACCAGGCCACCAGAATAATTTCTTCAAGTCATGATACATCTTTGTAGCCCCTGGATGAATACTCAGCTTGCTCCTATGACTCTCCTCAAGGATCATCTTCTTCATCTCAATATCATCGGGAACGCAGATTCTGTCTCTAAATCTCAACACACCCTGGGAATCCAACCTGAAATCCCCATCCACATTCTGATCACCCGCAACTAACAAGTCAACCAGCTTCACATCTAATTTCTGGGCGTCTCTGATACTAACCAAGAAGTCATTACCAATCTTCAGCATACCCAGCTTAACACTCCGCGGTGTCACTTCACAAACCAGACTCATATCACGGAATTGCTCAATCAACTCCAACTCTTTTACCATCATTGCCGACATATGCAAATTCTTTCGACTTAAAGCATCAGCCACGACATTAGCTTTGCCGGGGTGATAGTTTAAGCCAAAATCATAGTCTTTCAGCAGCTCTAACCAACGTCTCTGCCTCATATTCAGCTCCTTCTGATCAAACAAGTATTTCAAACTTTTGTGGTCGCTGAATACCTCGAATCTAGTGCCATACAAATAGTGCCTCCAAATTTTTAGCGTAAACACAATAGCAGCCAATTCCAAATCATGAGTAGGATAGTTCTTCTCATGAGTCCGCAATTGTCTGGACGCATAAGCGACTACCTTCCCATCCTGCATCAATACGCCCCCTAAGCCCATTCTGGAAGCATCACAATATACCACAAACGGTTGATCCGGCACGGGCAACACTAACACCGGAGATGTTGTCAATCTTTTCTTCAACTCTTGGAAGCTCTCTTCACATTTAGCATCCCAAACAAAAACTCTCCCTTTACACGTCAATTGAGTCAACGGAAGGGCTAGCTTTGAGAAGCCCTCTATGAACCTCCTGTAGTAACCAGCCAACCCCAAGAAACTCCTGATCTCAGTCGCAGACTTTGGGCTCTCCCATTGTAACACTGCATCAACCTTAGCTGGGTCTACAGCTATGCCATCACTAGAAATAATGTGACCCAAAAAGCTTACCTCACGCAGCCAGAACTCGCATTTGGACAACTTAGCATAAAGCTTCTTCTCTTTCAATACCTCAAGCACCAATCTTAAGTGCTCTGCATGCTCCTCTTCAGACTTGGAGTATACCAGAATATCATCTATAAAAACTACCACAAACCGATCCAAGTAACTATGGAAGATACGGTTCATGTACTCCATAAACACTCCTGGTGCATTGGTGACACCAAACGGCATCACAGAGTATTCATAGTGTCCATATCTCGTTCGAAACGCTGTCTTCTGGACGTCTTCATCTTTTACTTTAATCTGGTGATACCGTGACCTCAAATCAATTTTACTAAAAAACCTTAGCACCCACCAGCTGGTCCATCAAATCATCAATTCTCGGAAGAGGGTACTTATTTTTAATAGTCACCTTGTTCAACTGTCTATAATCCACACACATGCGCATACTCCCATCTTTCTTCTTTACTAACAAAACCGGAGCTCCCCATGGTGACACACTAGGCCTCACAAAATTCTTTTCAAGTAACTCTTCCAACTGCTTCTTCAATTCAGATAACTCAGAAGCTGACATTCGGTACGGAGCCATGGACACAGGCCTAGTACCGGGCACAAGATCAATTCCAAACTCTACTTCCCTCTCGGGTGGCACACTAGGAATCTCATCAGGGAACACTTCAGGGAATTCACACACCACCTGCAATCCTTCAACCATAGCTTGGTTTTCAGCAGACATAGACGCTATCAAAGCAAATAGTTGACCACCATCCTTCATTACCTTATGCAGCTGATCCCCAGACAACAAAACAGACTCTCCCTCCCCAGGAGGAAAGAAACTCACAGACTTGCTGAAACAGTTGATGTGCACATGGTTATCCACTAACCAGTCCATACCAAGAATAACATCCAACCCTCCCAAAGGCAAACATATAAGGTCAACCAGAAAATCTCTGCCGAATACTGACAGAGGACACTTAGCACACAATAGAGAAGTAGTCACCGAACCCTTAGCCGGAGTGTCGATAACCATTTCCCTTTTCATATCAGACAATACTAGATTTAACTTTTCAGCACAAGCAGCAGCAATAAAAGAATGCGTAGCACCAGTATCAACTATAGCAATTAAAGGGGAACCATAAATAAAACAAGTACCTTGAATCTCATTGGGCCCCTCTGAGCCTGCTAGCGCGAAAACTCTTCCATTGGATTTTTCTTTCTTCGGTTTGGTGCATTTAGAACTGAAGTGACCAGCTTCACCACAATTGAAACACACTGATTCCTTACGATCACAGTTAGACGCCATATGACCTTTCTTCCCACAACGGTAACACATTACCTCAGTCTTGCAATCGAAACTTTTGTGACCCGACTTGCCACAGGTGTAACACACTATATCAGCGGGAGCACCTCCCCCACTAGGCTTCTTACCTTCAGAAAATTTCTTACCAGCACCTGCCTTCCACTTATTTTTACCTCCAGACACATCATATGGCTTTCCCCTAAACTGATTATTCCTCTTTTCTTTCCCAATCTTGTAGGCAGCAGAACTGTCCTCTTCATAAATTCTACTCTTGTCAACTAATCTAGCAAAATCTCGAATCTCATGATATCCAATTGCCTTCTTAATATCGGGTCGCAGGCCACTTTCAAATTTCACACATTTAGAGAACTCTGAATCAGCATCATTGGCGTAGTAAGGACAGAATTGGGCCAGCTCTTCAAATTTGGCTGCATACTCAGCCACAGTCTTATTTCCCTGTTTCAATTCTAGAAATTCCACCTCTTTCTTGGCCCGAACGTCTTCAGGGTAGTACTTTCTTTTAAATTCCCTTGTGAAGACTTCCCAAGTAATCTCTTCACCAGCAGTGTTCAACCTATGCAGCATCCCTAACCACCACTTGTCAGCCTCTTCCGCCAGCATGTGCGTCCCAAACTTCACTTGCTGGGCAGCAGTACAATCCATAACACGGAAAATCCGCTCTATCTCATTCAGCCACGACAAGGCTCCATCGGGATCATACCGACCCTTGAAGGTGGGTGGGTTTTCCCTCTGAAACGTTGCCAGATTACGGGCATTCATATCAGCAGCATTATGTTGATTCCCAACAGCTTGGGCTATGGCCTGCAGAGCAGCAGCCAAAGCAGCATCATCCCTTCTAGCCATATCAACCTAGCACTGCAGCATAAACGACAATTTAGAACTAAAAACAAAACACCTAATTGTCATACACAATATGACAGACAGACACACTTGGTCGGACAGACCGAACTTTTGCTCTGATACCACTAATGTAACACCCCATTCTACCCGGCTATTTTCCATAGAGATCAGAGTTTCAAAATTTCTTTTTGAATGGAATGCTACACACGTACTTGATGTAACCATTTACAATACGCAACACCATTTAATAAATTAAGGTACTCTTGATTTCACCAACAAAATCCACACATTATAATTTAGACGACTCGCAGCGGAAAAATAACATAAACTCAAAATGCCAAACAACGGCCTCATCGGAATCATTAGGTCAATGCACACGAAAATCAACAACAATTAAATATCATTAGAAATCCTAAGCCAACCCCCTAGGTGTCACGTATCAGAGCAGACCGACTCGGGAGTGAAAGGAGTAAGCCTTTACTCAGAACTACCTGTAGTAAACAACAACAGAAGGGTGAGTCTCAACTACATAATAAAGATTATAATAAGAAGTATATTACATCATAGCATCACACTCACACAGTCACACAGTAGCATAGTCTATACAATCACCAACTAGCATGCTTATCATGAGGGTGTATGCAATACAGTTATGCATGTGGTACCATTTTCCCAGACCGCAGCCTTATCATCATATTATCATCTCAGACCGCAGCCTTATCATTTCAATTTAGAACTCAGACCGCAGCCTTATTATCATAATTAACAACTCAGACCGCAGCCTTATGTATGCATGAGACTCCATGACAAAACCACAATCATAATTATTAACAACACGGTCCATGTACCCTATATCGCATCTTTAATTAATCTTAGTTTTAGCCCCCATGGCCTCATCACCAACCAACTCATTATTTTCTCCTCACAATCACGTCCTTAGGACTAGGATAACACTTAGGGACCAATCTAGCACCATTAGACCCGAAACTCAAACACAAGTCACGGGCGCCCCACTAGGCGCCCTAGGCGGCCACACTTGGCGCCCCACACAACACCCAAACGCACAACCATAATAGACCACCTTAAAAATTGAAACCGCTCTAGCCAAAATGTTCAAAATGGGATTTGGTCACGTGAATACAGAATTTGGCTAGGTAAAATATGCTCAGAACATGATGTGTGCACAAGGCACCCCCAAAACAAGTCAAAATGATGCCCAATAGGACAACTTTCAAACCACAAGTGCAAATCTGGAAATTCTTTAGCCAAAATACTTAAAATATGATTTGGTCAGGTGAATACAAAGTTTGGCTCAGTAAAATATGCTCAGAACATGATGTGTGCACAAGGCACCCCTAAAACAAGTCAAAATGATGCCCAATAGGACAACTTTCAAACCACAAGTGCAAATCTGGAAATTCTTTAGCCAAAACACTTAAAATATGATTTGGTCAGGTGAATACAAAGTTTGGATCAGTAAAATATGCTCAGAACATGATGTGTGCACAAGGCACCCCTAAAACAAGTCAAAATGATGCCCAATAGGACAACTTTCAAACCACAAGTGCAAATCTGGAAATTCTTTAGCCAAAACACTTAAAATATGATTTGGTCAGGTGAATACAAAGTTTGGCTCAGTAAAATATGCTCAGAACATGATGTGTGCACAAGGCACCCCTAAAACAAGTCAAAATGATGCCCAATAGGACAACTTTCAAACCACAAGTGCAAATCTGGAAATTCTTTAGCCAAAACACTTAAAATATTATTTGGTCAGGTGAATACAAAGTTTGGCTCAGTAAAATATGCTCAGAACATGATGTGTGCACAAGGCACCCCTAAAACAAGTCAAAATGATGCCCAATAGGACAACTTTCAAACCACAAGTGAAAATCTGGAAATTCTTTAGCCAAAACACTTAAAATATGATTTGGTCAGGTGAATACAAAGTTTGGCTCAGTAAAATATGCTCAGAACATGATGTGTGCACAAGGCACCCCTAAAACAAGTCAAAATGATGCCCAATAGGACAACTTTCAAACCACAAGTGAAAATCTGGAAATTCTTTAGCCAAAACACTTAAAATATGATTTGGTCAGGTGAATACAAAGTTTGGCTCAGTAAAATATGCTCAGAACATGATGTGTGCACAAGGCACCCCTAAAACAAGTCAAAATGATGCCCAATAGGACAACTTTCAAACCACAAGTGAAAATCTGGAAATTCTTTAGCCAAAACACTTAAAATATGATTTGGTCAGGTGAATACAAAGTTTGGCTCAGTAAAATATGCTCAGAACATGATGTGTGCACAAGGCACCCCTAAAACAAGTCAAAATGATGCCCAATAGGACAACTTTCAAACCACAAGTGAAAATCTGGAAATTCTTTAGCCAAAGTGTTTTAAATAACATTTGGTCAGGTCAATACAAAGTTTGGCTCGGTAAAATATGCTCAGAAAATGATGTGTGCACAAGGCACCCCTAAAACAAGCCAAAATGATGCCCAACCGGACAATTTCAAAACCACAAGTGAAAATCCAGAAATTCTTTAGCCAAAGTGTTTTAAATAACATTTGGTCAGGTCAATACAAAGTTTGGCTCGGTAAAATATGCTCAGAAAATGATGTGTGCACAAGGCACCCCTAAAACAAGCCAAAATGATGCCCAACCGGACAATTTCAAAACCACAAGTGAAAATCCAGAAATTCTTTAGCCAAAGTGTTTTAAATAACATTTGGTCAGGTCAATACAAAGTTTGGCTCGGTAAAATATGTTTAGAAACTGAGTTTACCCAAAAACATGATTTATGCGCCTTGCCTAAGCATAGGCAGCAACCTGGCGCCCCACCAGGCGCCACAGGCAACAACACAGGCGCCCTGCCCAGAACACACACACGCCCAGCAACAGTAAACAGCGCCCAGTGCGCCAATTTCCCCCCCCCCCCCCCCCCCAGCACTTGGCGCCCAGGCGCCCCATCACAACCAACACCAATTCTCAATTATTTTTCCAAAACTCAAAATGTCACAACAATCACAAAACACACTGCACTTTTTCCAGCAACATCCCATCTCACATATATAAATTAAGAACACTTCAAAGCACAAAATTAACACATGAAATCCAAACCTTAGCATAGGGAAATCAAATCAATCACACTAATTATCAATTCCAACTAACCTAAACAATTCTAACAAATAACAAATATGTCATGTGGGATCCTATGGTTCACATACAACCTATTATACTCTCTATTATAGAGTGAGACTCCCCTAACCTTGATTATGACGAGCTAGAGCCTTTTCCACCGAAGCACCGACAAATCACCGCAACAAAGAAACTCCTCCTTTTCACTCAATCACGCCCTTTCTCTCTTTCCCTTGGACCATTGCGAATTGATCAAAATAGAAAGGGTTAGGGAAATTCGAAACCTAAGCAATTGATAGAGAAAGGAAATCGAATCATAGAAGATTAGGAACCCTTACCTAGGATCAAGGCGCACAAACCCTAACTCCAAGCTTGAAATCGCCCTTCCTTCTCTTCTCCTCTCTTCGACTTTCTTTCTTTTCTTCTCTATTTCGACTTTCTTTCTTTCCTTTGACACTAGTGAGGCGCGACCTAGACCCCTAGTGTCTAAGGAGCGCCTAAGCCAACGGGCTTGGGCCTCTTGGGCCGTCACTTGAAATTCCGGTATTACCAACGCCATCCCCTTCAATTAAAATAAAATACCATATCATCACATAATAAAATAAAAAATAGTGCAACACTTTAAATAATTTAATCAATTACTTAATTAAATTATTTTAGGGTGTTACAATCATCATTTCCAGCGTTATGAAGCTGTGCTGTAGCGTCAGCAACCCGTCACATGAGAAGGAGGCCACTACGTGCATCTTTTGCAACCTTGCTTCTTCTTTTCATTTTCGGTAATATAAGCTTTTTAGTTTGTATTGTGTTGATGATGCTCATCATGAGCTAAACACTTAGTAGTTGGATTGTTTTAATCTTTGTAATGACTCTTTAGTATTGTTAATATAACGTTATGATGTTTGTGTTTCAATCCTTGTATTTTAATGCTTTCAAACTTGTTTTGGGATTTATCAACTGAAACGAGTTGATTGGTAGGTACAGACATGGTCCATGATTCGAACTCAAGAATTGATATGAATGAAAGGTTGTTTAAAGACATTTAGACAGCTTGTGCTTAACTCTAGACATATGGGAGCAATAGTTCATAAGGTGAATACTGTGGGTTCTTCATTATACATGGGTGGACTTATTTAGAACCTAGACATATGAGTCTTGTAACAAAACGCGTTAGTGACCGAAAGACACAAAATCATATGCTACAGCACTTAACGCTATAGTGTCTAACGTTATAGCGCTTCACTACTAAGAAATTATTTAGCAAAGAGCAATCCAACTCAGTTTATCAACTCTTGAACTTTCTTTACTTGTTTATTTACATTTATGTTACTCACAATACTTGTTGACAACTTGTTATTGTTACTTGTTGTTACTTGTTTTTCTCACTAGCTAAATTACTAATTTAAATATAGAAGTAAACTCAACAATCTCCGTGGGAACGATCTTTACTTATCACTCTATTACTTGTTGTGATTGTGTATACTTGCACAAACTACTTTTCGCACAACAAGTTTTTGGCGCCGTTGCCGGGGATTGTGAAAGTCAATTTCTATTGTTTAGTTAGTAAGTTTAGTTAGTTTAGATTCTTTTATTAGTTTGTTCTGTTTTTCAACAATTTTTTTTCCTAAGTTATATTGTGTTTTGTGTTTGTAGTGTGTTTCTCTTTGTTGTTATTTGTGTTTAGTGTTTGTCAAAAAAAAAATCCACTTTATGTCATGGACCATTTGAATTTTTACTCCATGCAAGCAAGGAATGCTCAACAACAATTTTTCAACTTTGACTTCCATGGGGATGAACATGAAAGGGGCTGTTATGAGACAAATTTCATGCCCATGATAGCCTAAAATATGGATTATGGCATGGGAAATGCTGTGTGTGAGCAAGATTCATATTCTCAAGCTCAAACTGAAGGATTACATGAGGACAACTCTGATTTAAAAGAACTCTTAGTTCAATTCCTTTAAGATATCAAAGTGGATAAGCAAGAATATGGAAGAGAGTTGTATTGAAGAGGTAGTTGAGCAAAAAGAAGATAATTTCAAAGAACTCTTAGCTCATTCCATTGAATATATGAAGGTGGAGCGTGACAACTTTGAAGCTTCGTGTAAGAATATAGAGGCTCACTTTAACACTATAATGGAGCATCTAAAAGAAGAGAGTTGTATTGAAGAGGTGGTTGGGCAAAAGAAAGAAAAACGTGTAGAGTTTGAAGATGAATGTTATCATTTGGGCAACTCTGATTTTAAAGAAATTTTTGCTCAGTTCATTGAATCTACTGAGTTGGTTGAGCAAGAGGAAGAAAAAGAAAGTGTAGAGTATGAACTTGAATGTGGTCATTTGGAAATAGTGGAAGAAAAACAAAAAAAATTGTGTAGTTGTAGAAAAAGAAAAATTCAAAAATAGTGACAAGAAAGAAAAACCAAGGTTGAGGTATGAAAAGAGTCATGTGACAATTGAGACTCAACCCTTGTTAATTGAAGAAAATAGTCCTCCGCAAGTGATAATTCTAGTTTATATAGAGTTATTTATACTTCTAAACGTAACAAATTGCTTGAAACCCAAGTACAAAGTGTGTTAAATATAGTGGTATTAGTAAAATAACAACATTCTAGGAATTATGTGATGAATAAAGCATTTTTGTATATATATTGGTATGTTTGATGTGTTTGTTCAGTTTTCCTACAGATGATGCTTCTGCACCACGATGCTTGTGCACTTAGTGCTTCTGCACCATCCTGCGCTGAAGATTTATAACCCCACAATGGAAGCACCTCAATTCATACCTCTGCTCCAAAACTTCTATGACATCATGCTTTCTCACAATTCACATGGAGCACATGCCCACATGCATAAGGAGGCGCCCACCATAAACATCGTCATGAAAGGCTACTCACCTAAAGACACATGGCCTTACACAATTGGACCTCTCCTTCTGGAAATGTGCTGAACTCAATCTCCACATCTAAAGATCAGAAAAGCAACCATGGTTAAGCCTCCTTAGGTTAACTTGGTTTTCAAGCACACCCTCAAGCAAAAGAAATCTCCAAGGCTATAAAAAGGGCTCCCACTTCTCACTTGAAGAGCATCGCATATCTCACTTGATAATATGTAGATCATACACTTCACTTATATTTTAGTAGTTTCATTTCTTATAGTTTTTATAGTAGATAGTTGGCAAGAAGGTGAGGAAGAAATCGACAACTTCTTCCTTCACTTCTTCATCAACTTAGTTAGGTGCAACTGCACCAGGAAGTCAGTGCTTCTGCACTGCAGGGCATTTATATGCAAGAGTGCTTCAATCAGTGTAATCTCTACCTTATTGATATCTCTTGTACTTTCATCTATATTAATATGTTTCATTTCATCTATCTTTGCCTTGCAATGCTTATTATGAGCTAAACCTTTTTTGGTTGAGATGTTCTAACTTTATAATGAACTTTTGAGTAAGTTATTGTGCTTTTTAGTGTTGCAAGCATTTTGGGTCTTGTGTTATACTACATCCATCTTATTTTAAGGTTGATCACTTAGAATAAGTAGAGTTATATTCACATACATGGTTTATAATTAGAAATCAAGACTAATAAGGGTGAGTGTTTTAATGAAGGCTTTGTTAACTTGTGTATTAAAGAAAACTTTATTAAAACCAGTGTTTTAAAAACCAGCTCGGCCCGGTCGAACCGGGAGACGGGGGGTAACCGAGCCGGTCAAGGTTTTGGATCGGCCATGCAGCAAACCGGTGGGAACCGGTGTGACTCGGCCGGTTTTTGGAAAAATCGGTGACCCGGCTCGAACCGGACCGGGTTGTGCATTTTGCTTTTTTTTTTTATCAAATCTTTGAACTGTAAATGGGAGGGGCCGCGCGAACGCAGGCCCCCACTAGTGATTGCCATCTAGGTAAGTATGTTTCCCATTGACATACGCCTTGCTTTTATATCTCATTCTCCTCCCTGTTCCGTTCATTCTATGCGATGTGGGACTATTTGTAAACTACTTAAAACAAAAGAGACTCAAAAAAAACCCTCAACAAAATGCCATTAGTGGGGTTTGAACCCCTGACCTGTTGAAAGCAAATGCTGAGCGCTACCATGAGGCTACCAATCTTATTGAGTATATTATTTATTTCAAATATATATAATTGGGACCTCTTTTCCTAAAAGTCAAGTACGCTCATCCCCATGGCATTAGCTTGTAATATTAATATTATGTTTCAACAAACTTATTTAATATTAAGTATTTTTTTAAAGATTTATTTAATATTAAGTTGTTAACTTATGAAATTTGTTCTAAATATTTATTGAAGCATGATATGAACTTTTAAAATTTATTTAATATATACCAAGCAAATAAAAATAAAATAGGCATGGTGTGTAATTTTAGCAAATTAAGTTTTACTAGTATGAAATATATAGGTCCTGAAAATTTGGGAATTTTTTATATTTTAGTAGATATAAAATAAACATAGTTATTAATTTTACAGGGAGGAAATTTATATTATATACTATATAGGTATTGAAAATTCTCGAAATAGAGACCGGGTCCGAGTCATCTGGTCCCGGTTTTGGTCATGCGGTTCAACTGTCGACCCCTCGGTCCGACCATTGACCCAGTGACCCGGTACCTTCACCGAGTCGGTCACCGGTCCGAGTTTTAAAACATTGATTAAAACCATGTTAAGTCCTAGACATAGGATAACATAGTCCTTAGGGTGAAACAGTGTGTACTTCAAAGGCAGGAGTGAACTTATTTAGCAAGCCCAGGCATGGGAAGCTTGTAACGAAACTCTGAAGAAAGTAGCTGAAAAGCACACACTCATGCAACTGCACTCAATGCAACTGCACCTTGGTGCTTCTGCATCACTAAAAGCATAGAAACTCTCAAAAGAACATTATTTAGTGAAAACATCTCTACCATCTTTCTTAACTGATTTCCTTCATATTCTTTTACATATTTGCATTCTATTTTCACTTAACTTAAAAACCCCAAAATTTGTGAGTAGAATAGTAGTACTAATTTATATGCTTTCTAAACATACATAAAGTTAATCCAATCCCTGTGGGTTCGACCTTTCTTATCATTGTATTACTTGTTTGTGACTGTGTATACCTGCACATCTTTTCACACACCAGCAAGAGAGGGGGAATTCCTATCCCAAATGCTTATTGGTTGAGGCATGGGAACACTTGCTTCCCTATACCAAATACTTGGGATTTCTGACCAAAAAGAGTAAGCGGAAGAATGATATTTTCTTCTTGTCCTATTATCCACCCTAACAAGGGTTTTGAATGTCAAGTCTAGCTAAGGACTCTTAAACTAAGCGCTACTGGGAGGCAACCCAAGGTTCTTAAACTAACAATTTTGTGTTTTTAATTTTTCTTTTGTGCATGAATGAATTTTGTGAAGTGAGAAAAAAAGCCACCAAAGGAGAAACCCTGGGACCAAGTTGGCAGATGACCTTCCCAAGAAGAAGTGCCAGTTAGCGCTGTAGCGGCTGATGCTACAGCGCCTAAAGCCCAGTCCCCTCAGTACAAACCTGCATCTGAGGAAAATACTATTGATCTTTCTGCAGAGAGGGAAGCAGCAGAAAAGCTGGCTGAGACGAAAGCTTACAAGGAAGCAGAGGATCCCCAGAATGAGGCTACAGCGCCTAGCGCTGTAGCGGCAGGAAAGAAAAAAATCTAGTAGCAGAGCCACCACAGTGCCCACCAGAGCAAGCAATAGGCTCAAATCTGGGTTAGCAAACAAGTACTCTAACCCTTCTTTTTAAAAAAATGTTGTTTGTTTGTTTTCAATAAATCTGTTAGGTGTTATAGTGTTTGTTCTTGCATCTAACAGTATGTTTAGAGTTTTATTTCTGTTGTTTTTAATTCTGTTGAGTTTTAGTCATAGGCCTCTCCCATTAGAATTGCATGAGAAGTGGAGACACTGCTAGGTCTTAAGTTGGGGGGAGGACCTTAAATGTGTTTAATGTTATATGTGAAATGTTAATGTTATGTGTTTAATGTTATGTTTGTTGAATGAAAAGCATGATCAGTTGCAATTCCTAGTTTTTCAATAATAGGATATGTTTCTTCCTGGGCTAAATTTAATGATGATTATGTGTTGTGAGTAGAGTAGCATTGTTTGAACAATGACTAGTCTTATTGCTGCTTCTACACAAAACTCTAGGCTTAGCAAGGAACCTAGTTAGCTAGGAATGATAAGGTTTAGTCAAGTTTTTACTAAAAATTGAGAGTACCATTTGAAGCTAAGTTTGGGGGTGCATCGGTTATATTAAGGCTAGGGATGAAGATTATAGGATGGTCAGTGCAATAGAACCCAAAGTGTACAAATGGTCATTTAAAAAGCTGCAATTGCCTGAAACAAATGCTGAACTGTTCCAAAAATGCATATAAAAAAAAAGAAGAAAAAGAAAAGAAAAAAATAAAAAAAAAAGATAGAAATGCAAATAAGGAGTTCAGTAATGAGGGCATTGCAGCTGAATCTGTTCATCAAGTAACCAGTGCTATAGCATCTAATGCTATAGCGCTGAGAAATCACCAAATCAATAGTTAGTGCACTGGCCAAAGATCTGAAATGCCTAATCAAGTCCTTTGTTGTGCTTTGAAGCCCCTCAAGTCTTTTGTGAAGTTGTTAGTCTACTCTCCTTTTTGAAAAATTCTTTGGCTAAACCAAAAGAATGCCACTCTTTCCAAGGCTAGGAGAAATGTTGAAACTAGCTAAGAGCTAAACTAAGCCTAGTAGTCACACACTCACAATTGAGCAGTAATAATTCTAGATGTTGTGAAAAACAATGGTGTGTGTGTGTGTGGGAGAGAGAATGTGAATCTGAAAATTTGGCCCACTAAGAACATTTTTGAAAAATTGTTTGATTTAGGGATGCAACTGACCTTGTCTTTCTATGCTGTTATTGTTCTATTTTAAGTTTGTTTGTTTGTCTTTATAAAGTGTCATTCATTGAGGACAATCAATGGTTTAGGTTTGGGGTGTGATAACTCTTATCTATAAGAGTTATTTATGCTTTCTAGACTTAAACAAATGCGATTTCAGAAGTAATAATAATTTTTTTAAGAGAAAGATATTGTTGTTGTCTTGTTTGTGTGGTTAATCTATGTAATTGTTTCATTGTTGTTGTGTTGCAATGGTTTAAGTTTGGGGGTGTGATAACTCATATTTAAATGTGTTATTTATGCTCTTAGCACTTAAATCAACACAAGTTCTCAAGTAATATTCGTGCTTTATTAGGTAAATATTAGTTATTTAGAGGAAAGAAGGGTTAGGAGCTTGTTTGTTATCATTTGACACTTTTGGTGCCTTTTTGAGTATTTTAATGCTTCTGTTAAGTGCTGCAGCGGTAAGCGCTATAGCGCTATATGGCGGTGGGACAGCTGGACACTTTTGGAGCCTACTACTGTTTGATGAGTCATCATACTTATCCATTGCTGTTCAGAATGTGTGGAAGCTTTTTAGTGACAAGTAGGACACTTGGCGCATTTTTATTGAAAAATGTCATTGTCACCTTTTTGTAAAGCTACTTTACGAGATGTGGATAATATCTATCTCACTTCTTCTTCCTCAAACATAGATTTCGAAATAAGGAGAGTTTTTGGAGAGAAAAACTTGACACCCTTCTCCTTCATTAATCCTCCACTTCAAGCTTTTATTTTTCAAGAGAAGATCATCATTTCCAACGCTGTGAAGCTGTGCTGTAGCGTCAGCAACCCGTCACATGAGAAGGAGGCCACTACGTGCATCTTTTGCAACCTTGCTTATTCTTTTCATTTTCGGTAATATGAGCTTTTTAGTTTGTATTGTGTTGATGATGCTCATCATGAGCTAAACACTTAGTAGTTGGATTGTTTTAAGCTTTGTAATGACTCTTTAGTATTGTTAATATAACGTTATGATGTTTGTGTTTCAATCCTTGTATTTTAATGCTTTCAAACTTGTTTTGGGATTGATCAACTGAAACGAGTTGATTCGTGGGTACAGACATGGTCCATGATTCGAACTCAAGGATTGATATGAATGAAGTTGTTTAAAGACATTTAGACAACTTGTGCTTAACTCTAGACATAGGGGAGCAATAGTTCATAAGGTGAATACTGTGGGTTCTTCATTATACAGGGATGGACTTATTTAGAACCTAGACATATGAATCTTGTAACAAAACCCTGGCGTTAGTGACCGAAAGGCACAAAATCATATGCTACAGCACTTAACGCTATAGCGTCTAACGTTATAGCGCTTCACAACTGAGAAATTATTTAGCAAAGAGCAATCCAACTCACTTTATCAACTCTTGAACTTTCTTTACTTGTTTATTTACATTTATGTTACTCACAATACTTGTTGACAACTTGTTATTGTTACTTGTTTTTCTCACTAGCTAAATTACTAATTTAAATATAGAAGTAAACTCAACAATCTCCGTGGGAACGATCTTTACTTATCACTCTATTACTTGCTGCGATTGTGTATACTTGCACAAACTACTTTTCGCACAACACGCTTCTAGGCGGACACTGGGATGGGGGAGGATCTTTTGAATCACACTCCTATGATTCCCTGGAGCCTTGGTACTTGCCAGTTTTGAAAGCACATCGGCCCTTGCATTCTCTGATCTGGGGATATGTTGGACTTCCGCATGGTCGAACTGCTCGAGCAGCTCTCTTACCTTCGCGAGGTACCTTTGTAAGACTTCGTCTTTGGCATCAAATGTTTCTTTGATCTGAGACACTACCAGCAGGGAGTCTGAATGGAGCTCGACTCTTTGCACTTTAAATTCACGGGCGAGCATGAGACCAGCAATACACGCTTCATATTCCGCCTGATTGTTAGAGGTGGAAAAAGAGAAGGTTAAAGAGACTTCAACCGTCATTCCTTCTGGATTTTCTAAAATCAAACCCGCCCCCGCTACGTTTGCCGTTAGAGGAGCCGTCCACGTGTAGCCTCCAGGTTGGTTCAAAGACTTCGCCCTGGATCAGGGTCATCTCCGCAATGTTATCGGCTATGATCTATGCTTTGGTAGTCGTTCTGGTTTCATATCTGATCCCGAACTCCGAGAGTTCCACCGCCCATTTGATCATTCTTCCCGCTAGATCTGGCCGATGTAAGATCTGCCTAATGGGTTGGTTGGTTCTAAGGACGATCTGGTGAGTCACGAAATATGGCCTCAGTCTCTGGGAAGCCACAATCAGGGCCAGGGCTAACTTCTCAATTCTTGCGGTTATAAACGCAGTCTTTTCGTGATCTGGTGGGTGCATTGCGATCTGATTGTACCCCGAGTATGCGTCCAAAAATGAGAGCAATTGGTAACCACTCGCGCTGTCGACTAACCGGTCCACCCTGGGCATTAGGAAGGAGTCTTTAGGAGATGCTCGGTTAAGGTCAGTGTAGTCGACGCACATGCGCCAGTTCCCATTTGCCTTCTTTACCATGACTACATTTGACAACCATGTTGTGTACTTAATCTCCTCGATGAACCCAGCTTCTATTAGATCGTCGACCGCTTTGCTGGCCGCTTGTGCTTTCTCTTCGTTTTGGATCTGTCTTCGTTGGGCGACCCATTTAGCTGCGGGGTTGACTGTCAAGTGGTGGCATGCTACCTCGGGTGGAATGCTCGGCATATCGGCCGCACTCCAGGCAAATACATCGGCGTGCTCCCTTAAACACTGGATTAACGAGTCTTTCACTTGTGGGGGAAGGTCGCTCACTACTTTCACCGTTTTCTCTGGGTTGCTCCCCAACTGTATCTGGACGAACTCTCCGTCCGGCTCTGGTCTCTTGATTCTGTTTTTAAGTTCCCTGGTTAGGTTATCATCCCTTTCTTCCACGTCACTGAATGGGTCGTAGCGGGCGTCTAGGTCGGCCACGTTGACTTGGTTCCCGCCCTTACTTACAGTGTCCGCCTTTCTCGCCTCGTACTCTCCTTGTTCTTTTATGCTCATGAAATGACATCGTCGAGCGGCTTGTAAGTCGACCGGGACGGTAACCACCTCATTATTGTCGGAGTAAAGCTTCATCTTCAAGTGGACTGTGGAGGTCACTGCCCCTAGTTTCCCCAATGTGGGTCGCCCAATAATGCACTGGTATACTGATTTGCATGGCAACACAAGGAAATTGGTTTTCAAAGTCCTACACTTTGGCTTATTTCCTCTATCATCCCCAAACGTTACCATGAGTTCCACCGTTCCAAGGGGTGTGGTCAAGGATCCGTTGAAGCCTATTAAATCGGAGTCACGATAGGCCTTTAACTCGCTTTTTGAAATTCTCAGGACATCTATAAGCTCCTCGAAGATGATGTCAGTCGAGCTTCCCTGGTCGATAAGGATTCTCCTGAATTCGACGTTTGCCATTACTGCAGTGACAATCAAAGGGACATACTTGTTTGGCTTCCCATCAAGCATGTCATCATCGTTGAACGCCAAGGGTGGTCGATTCGACGGAGCAGTGGCAGTGGAGGTTGACGCGACACTCATTATCTCTTTCCATCTCCTCTTCATGGATTTGTATGTTTCCCCTCCTTCCATGGGGCATCCTTCAGTGATCACATTGCGATAGGGCGTCCTCTTGACCTCCTTTGGTCGTTCTCGACCTCATCATCCTCGTCGTCGTCTTCTTTTCCGCCTTTGCTGACTTCATTCACAACGGCTTTCCCCTTTCTAGGGGACCGAGCTCCATTCTTATCCTCTTGTCTACCTGTTTGCCCCGTTTTGACATATTGGGTTAGCTTACCTTTTCTGATTAGCTCCTCTATGTCGTCCTTGAGGGCCATGCAATTGTTGGTGTCATGCCCGCTGCTTCTATGATATCGACAGTATTTTCGGGACGGGTGCTGCCCTTCTTTGAGGACAAGAGGATCAGGTTTCTTGATATCTCTGAATTCCGTGTTCGCGCACTCAGATAGAATTTGGGCATATGAGGCGTTAAGCTTTGTTCGATCGGGGAACTTCCTCTGCTTGAATTCCCTTGATGGTCCTTCCTGTTCCCTCCTAGATCCTTGACCCCGGTTCACTTGGGGTTCTCTAGCCGTGCCTGCGACGGCTTGGGTGGCCATCGCCCTCTCTTCATAATTCATAAACCTCTGAGATCGTCGAAGGAAAGTTTCAAGTATCGGTGGCTCGTTCACCCCAACTTCTATGTCGAATAGGCTACCAGTGCGGAGACCGTCTCGAAGAAACCACAAACGCGTGTCGTCCTCCAGTCCTCGCAAGTTGGCGGCTTCCTTGTTGAATCGTTCAACGTAGTCACAGAGGGACTCATCCGGGCCTTGTCTAATTGCCTTTAGGATGACATGTGATTTGGGCTTTACCCTGGATGCGGTAAAGCGGGCACTGAAAACTCGGGCTAGCTGTTCCCAGGATGAGATATTGTTGGGCCTTAACTCGGTGAACCACTCCATGGCGGGTCCCTTCAGGGTTAATGGGAAGATTTTGCACTTGACCGGCCCATACACCCCTCTGTACTTCATTACCAAATCGAAATACCTCAAGTGGGCGTCCAGGTCCTTCACCCCGCTATACATCCTGAGGTCTGAGGGAGGCTTCTCTAGTGCTCGCAGGATGGGATACTCCTCTATGTCGCGAGTGAAGGGTCCCATGTCGTCGCCGCTCATCCTCCTACGAGGTGGTCGGTCCTCGGGGCGGCGCGCCCGCTGACCACGTCGTTCAGAGGTGGAATCATGGCGATGAGGTCGTGCTGGCGGATGTTCATTGTAGTATGGACGGGGGTATCTGTCGAGCGATCGGCTCCTTGACCGAGCTAATGAATCAGTGGAGTTGTACGAAGATTCTTGGTAAGTTTCCTCCTCAGGCCAGTAGGTAGGGTCGGTCTAAGTGGGTGGTGTCCGTGGTCGAACCTGGATCGCACCTCGCCCTGTTCGCCTTCTTGGGGGCGATCAATGCACAAATGACCTCCTCGGGGGCGATCGATGCCTCCGGGATGGGTTACCTCTGCGCACAGAGGATTCGTCGTCGTGGCGACGTTGCTCGGGTGCGGTATATGCTCTCCCGGAAGCGACCTGGTGCGCGATGTGTCTGTCCCTTACGCTCAACAGATCGTACAATTCCTGCATGATCGCGCTTGGTAGCCCGATTGTTGCTTGATGGGCGGGGGCCCCTTGGGCTCTAGAGGCGGTATCTTCAGCGTCGGCGACGTGGCCTTCTGGAGTCTGTTGTTGTTGCCGAGGGATCATGGTCGAGTTCCGCAAGCGCGGGGAGCCGCGTGGTCGCCCTCGTGGTGGCATGTTAGTCAGGGTGGAAAAGAAGCTCCCACTGTGGTCGCCAATGAACTGGACCCTGCTAGGGGCGATTAGTTCCTTTGATTAGATGAGTACGTCACTTTGCTTCTGTTGGCTCTTTGACTCAGGTGTGAGGGGCGTCGTGAGCGGCCTCGAGCTGTAATTGGTCGCATTCGGAGCTCCCGCGGGGTGTACCTGCAATGGCACTCCAACGCCCAAGTCAGTGGGGTGAATTTCGAGCAGAGTAACGATATGTTTTCGTACGTACCTTTTAGCTAAGGTCAGACCCTTATATATAGCGTCAGAGGCTCTGCGGGCGACCGTCGGATCGCATATGGCTTAATCTCCGCCGTTGATCTGTGAATCTAGGTTGTGTAGCGCTGTTTCACTATTGAGCCGCTCGAGGTCGGCCCATTTACTTCAGTGGGCTGCGGCCCAGTCCAGAACAAGAATTGGCTGGCTTGTTGCTTTTTCTTTACCATCGTGTTTAATGACATCAGGTACATTATTATTTCTTGAGTAAAAGTCTACTTTAGTCCTTAACAATTTTTAACCGTCCCTAACATTTTCAAAACAGGGACAAGTTAATTTTTTAGGACAAATTAATCTCTGACATTCCAAAAAATTGTCAGAAACCAATTTGTCGCGTCAAATCAAAAATTTATCAAAGACTAAAATAGTCTTTACTCTTAATTCTTTGGACCTCAAGTAGTATTTCAGGTTTCTTCTCGTACTGCTAGTTGGTTCTCTCCAACCAACTTTCTTTTCTCCTGAGCCACTGGTTCTGCTCCATGATATAATGCGAATTTATGATAGACTACCCTTGGATCAATTCTTGGCATGTTCTCTGGTTTTCATGCAAAAATTTCAGCATTTATAGTTCAAGTTCTTATGAAGTTGTCTTCCCCATCTTATGAAAGTTGTGTTCCAACCTTTGTTTCCTTTCTAAGGTCTATCTACACTTTTAAGTCCTCAACAGCCTTCAGCCTTTGATCATTATCCTCCGTGGTTAACTATGTTAATGAAATATGGTTAACTTTTTTTTATTGCAGGGCTTAAAGGTTGGGCAGCATATAGCAGGGCTTATGGTTAAAAAATTTTTGTCCGTAAATTTACACACGCAAAAAGGACTTACGGCGAATTCTTGCATGGACACCAGCATAACAACATGTCATTAATTTTGATGAAAAGAGAGAGTGAGGCTGTGAGAGAGTAAGAAATAAATGGTGAAACGAATTCCACGTGACACTTAGGGGTGTCACAACCATCCACAAAATCAAACGGATGGATTCAATCCAATCCATTAATATTTTTTTTTTGTAATGGATGGATTGGATGGATTTTGTTATGGATGGACCGGATATCCGGTGGACAAATGGACCATTTTGATACCCCTAGTGACACTGTATGCAGAATTTTCTATATCACAATCATTTCTCTTTTAAAAAATCTATAAAATTAAGAAAATGTTTCACATGATTTTTTCCTCCCCATTTTAAAGAAAAAGTATCGTGTTTGTTTTTATTGTCCTCGTTGCGTTTGCAATCAGGCATAGCATATTTTTAGAGGGCGATGTGCCGATGTCATAAAATTTCTAGAAGTCAATACTCGATGAAAGGTGACCATGGTAGTTGTTCTAGAAAACAATGGACAAATTTTCCAAAAGAAAAGAAATCTGCAAGCATATCTGTTCTGGATCGGCGAAACCAATAGGCCCAATTCGACAAAGCCCATGGTCCATACTTAATGGACGGCGCAGATGTTTCCTCTCTATCCAATGGCATAGGCTCATACGCTTAACCGCCCATCAGAACATGTCACGTGTATGCATCAATCCCAATAAAAGCACGGTCATATTACTGCTACAGGTACGCATTTATTACCTCACAATCACCCATTCTCAATGCTGACTTAAGCATCAGAGTCAGTGGCAGACCCAAGACCCTAGGTTAGGGGTGCAAAAAATTTCTTTATCAAAAACGTTGGTTCATTGGATTGTTTAAATTTTTTTCCAACTATCCTGACTTAATTTACTAAAATTAAGGAACCAAGTTATCTAACTCCAAATTTATTTAAGAGTAAAACGTCAAATTAGTCTCTAAGTTTACCCGCCATTACCTATTTAAGTCCTAAAGTATAGGAAAATAAGAATTAGTCCGTAAAATTACTTCCTAAAGTTTTATAAATAGTCTCTAACGGAGATTAATAAGACAAATTTATTAAAAATTGGATGCAAATTGAGTGCAAATATAAGGATACTAGTGCAAATTTAAAATTTCAGGGGATTCAAAATAATTTTATATAGGGGTACTAGTACTAATTAATATTTTTTTTCCAGGAGGTCCAACTAACCCCCGGACACAATGTAGGTCTGCCATTGATCGGAGTGTGTGCAGGTACCACCCCCTCGCCGGACCAACACGAGCCTAATCACTTCGAAAGCTGATCAATCATCACAACAACTACACCTCGAGAACAACTCGGAATGAGCTAACTACTCAGCTTGGTAAACACTTCGGTCTCTAACTCGGGCGAAGCCTGCAGCTAGTACAAATCAATATTTTTTCAAAAAAATCCCATTACAAATAAACATTTAAATAGACTCGCCTTATGATAATAGTCAAGTGCTACAATACTAACTTTTCTAAACATTTAATTTAATATTGGTAAATTAAAGTCAGGCACTTGAACGATGGAGAAGAAATATTTTCCACATGTTCTAGAAGTACAAGTATGGAATGCTGTGCCGCTCTTGTGAGAAATTAATTTAACCTATAATTTAGGTTAAAAGAAGCGCCTATCATTGACAATATAAGTTTTGACATAATGTTTAATTTGGACAAATTAAGCATTGTGATACTATTGACATGGACATCATAATATTTAACAATGTTATTCAAGCCAAATTTTCGTTTCTTATCCTTCATTTCTTATATTCAAACAGAGTATAAATAGAGTATTTCCTTCGTTTGTAACACTTCAGGTTTTATGATCAAATAGATTGTAGATGGATGTAATATTAATATTAATTAATGTGTAAATAC
Organism: Astragalus membranaceus; assembly: GCA_039519185.1. NCBI lineage: Eukaryota > Viridiplantae > Streptophyta > Magnoliopsida > Fabales > Fabaceae > Astragalus > Astragalus membranaceus. The sequence goes on from CM076847.1 coordinate 101,869,711, forward strand.
CAGTATTGATTGTTGAAACCATTTATAAAAGCTTTCGTTTTTGCCGATGCTTGTTCATGAAACGCTAGGGAGAAAAAATCAAAGCATCATGAATCATGAGATTTCATTAGGGTTTAATTAATATATACATCTTTGTAAAACTTATTACACTATCCACCAATAACAATACATGGTAGAGATGACATCAGGTAATTACTAATTGAGTAACTTCTTTTTAATGATGTGTCAACCTATAATTGATAGATAATGTAAAACATGTATACACATATTGTGTATATAAATTAAACTCATTTCATTATATGATCGGGTCAAAAGACGACTTACTTGTACCTAAAATAAGGAATAACACGATGGAGTTATGATTGTGTAATATTTAAATTAATTTGATGTAATTATGTGAGTTACGTATCTGATTGTCAAAAAAGAGAGATAGTCAATAATGCTAGTATTTTTTTTTTCAATCAACGCTTTCAGTAAAAATTTGTCTTAGTTCCATGCTTTCATAGGAAAATAGATTTATTGGCTAAGCTAACATATTTTATTTTACATAGCATATAGTAATGATAATGATTCAAGATGAAAGTTTGTAGAAAAACTAAGTAAAATTGTGTTAGTTTTGTTTTTTTGACAAAAAAGATTTGTTAGTTACTAGTAATAAAATGAACAATGACTCGGTCAATTGCACTGATACGATGGTCAAACAGTCAAAAGAGGAAGAAGCGGAAAATGATTGAGTGCAAAAACAATAATTCACACTTTGCTTGTTATCTAATCTAAAAGTCAACTGAGAAACAATCCACTTTCTAATGATTCTAGATGAATAAACGCGATAAAAAACAGAGATATATAATACATACAAATAATTTTATAAAAAACAGATAAAATAGAAAGATGTAAAAGAAAAGGAAAATATTTAAATTAAGTAATAGCATCTATTGCAGAGACTTAAGGACACATATAACTTCCGTTGCAGATGTTCCGGCATACACAAAATTTTTGGTCATATAATTTTTTTAGGTTTAAATATGTTTTAGGCCCCTGCAAATATAGGATGTTTTGGTTTAATCCCCTGCAATTTTTTTTTTCAAATGAGCCCTTGCAAAATGTCACGTTTTGTTTTAGGCCCTTCTGTTACTCAGCTGTTAGCTTGATGTTAAATTTGTCACAGGTTGTCTTCCACGTGGCATTTTTTTGTTGTTTTCAATGCCAGGTGTACCCTTCATTGAACAGAATAAAAATTCCAAAAATCAGAGCCCTTTCCCTTGTTCTTCTTCTGTTCTTCTTCTTCCTCTATTCTCTTCTCCGCGCAGCGCCTCCATGGATGATTACAGCCGTTTCAGTCGTGGTTCTTCATCAAATCCAGCGAATCATTCATCAAATGAAGGGAATCGCAGACGACTTCCAGTTTGTGGCTGTGGGAGTACGATGAGATTCTACATTTCTGGGTCATTGCAAAACCTTGGACGCCCATACTGGAAGTGCATCCACTGGGTATTGGGTTTACTTTTTGTTTTATTGATTATTCATCTTTCTTCCTCACAGTGTGATTATTGATTATTGTTGTATTTCATTTCTTTTTAGGTGAAAGGAGACAGCTGCAAGTTGTTTGTGTGGGATGATGAACTTGGTGAGAAACATTTAACATTTAGAGATGCTACTTCATCAACGGAGACAGCTAGTGGTGTAAATTCTGAAAGTCACAGCTGCAAAGGTTGCATTTATGCAGAGAAAGCAATTGAAGCTGGGACAAAAAAGAATCAGAATCTGAAAGCAAAATTGGTCTATGAAAGGGAAACAGTTAAGGGGCTTACAACTAGGATTCAGTGGCTTCAATTTCTGTTGTTTTTGTTATGGGTTATATTGGTTGTATATGTGGCCTGGAAATTAAGGGTTCCGTAGTTTGTGATAAGTGTAGGATCCATGGATTGTAGTTTTCCTTTCTTATCATTAGTGTTTGTAATTTGTGGAATGAATCCTAATGAAAGTGTGATTTCATTGTTATTGTTAAGATTTTAATGTATTTCTGTTCACAGATAGCCATTGATGCACAAACAATTGAGATTGTTAAGTCTCAAAATGTAAATGCATTGTTTAATTAAGCCCCTGCGAATATAGGTTTTTTTTGTTTAAGGCCTCTGCAAATATAATTTTTTTTTCTTAAACCCCTGCAAATATAATTTTTTTAAGCCCCTGTCAAATATTGATGACAGACTTCCAATAAGACTTGAAGTAAGACATCAAATAAGACCTGCATATACTCATATTGAGACTGAATATAGTCATATTAAGACTTCAAATTTCTCTTCAAATACTTGGTAAATATTACACATAATTACTGTCATAGGATGAGTTCAAAATAAAAAGTAATTAAAACAAAATACAATCTCAACTTCTTAAACAAAATACCAACTTCTTAAAATTACAACTCCTTAAACAAAATACCAACTTCTTAAAATTACAACTTAAACAAAATACCAACTTCTTAAGACTAAACTGTTTTCCTTTTCCTCAACTTGTACTTGACTGGGACATACTTGGTCACCTTTTCTTTGACCACTGGAGATTTTGTCTTTGATTCTTGAGTCTCATTCACAGCAGTTGGTTCCGAAACAGCAGGAACTGATGCACAAGTTGGTTCTGAAACAGCAGGAACTGAAACAGCAGGAACTGATGCACGAGTTTGTCTTCTTATTTGGAGCTTTGGTATCATGCCTTGCTTATCTTTGAAGCTCTTCTTTTTGTTTGCAGCTATTTTAATTTGTTGAATAGCATGAACTGTTGCACCACTTGGTTCTAAAACAGCAGGAACAACAACAGTAGCAGGAACTAATGCACCACTTGGTTCTGAAACAGTAGGAATAACAACAGTAGCAGGAACTGATGCAGCAGTTTGTTCAGATACAACATGAACTTGTTTAGATACATCAGGAACTTGTTCAGATACATCACCATCACCAACCAGTTCATCTGTTTTGGGTTTCTTAGGCTTCCTCTATAATTGCCAATAAAAACAATATACAATTTAAATTAGCACCAATACAAAACAATTTGTCACTCACTTCTGAACTCTTGCAACCCCTTGAATTGTGGCCCAATTTGTCACATTTTGTACACCTGTACTGCGTATTCCGCCTCTTCAGTTTTACTGCGTTAGGATTCTCATCAGGTTCCCTTCTCCTAAGGTCACTTTGAAATTAAGCACAAACAAAGCACAAAAATAAGCACAAACAGAAACGCGAAAGAAAGCACAAAAATAAAAACAAAGCACAAAGAAAGCACAAAGGGACAATGGCTTCCTTGAAGCACAACAATATAGTGACAATGGCTTCCTCGAAGTTCCTAATGGCTTCAAACAGAAACGCGAAAGCAGAAAACGAAAGAAAGAAGAGAGAAACACTTACCTAATGGCTTCCTCGAAGTTCCTTCACACCAGAGAACGCGAACCCAGACTTGCTTCTTCCTGCGAAAAAGAAACCTTCTCTCTTCTGTTCGTCAACAAACCTTCTCTTCTCTTCGTCAACAAACCCAGGAAAGAACAAAACTCAGAAAACACATTTTGAAAAAAGCCCTTCTGTTTTCCTGTTTTACACGTGGATGTACACCTGGCATTGGAAACAAAAAAAATGCCACGTGGAAGATAACCTGTGACAAATTTAAAGTCAAGCTAACAGCTGAGTAACAGAAGGGCCTAAAACAAAACGTGACATTTTGCAAGGGATTATTTGAAAAAAAAAATTGCAAGGGTTTAAACCAAAACACCCTATATTTGCAGGGGCCTAAAACATATTTAAGCCATTTTTTATAGGTGTTTTTTTTTGTACCCACCCCTTGAACCCCATACCCCCCCAAATTGACCAAATGGACCAAAATACCCCTAAAAAATTGTTAAAAAACGAAATCATTCATCATTCCATCATATTTTCAGAAAAAGTGAGTTTTTTTCCCTAAACTTCCTGGAAATAGACGTATTTCCTGAACGTATTTTTCCAAAAAACATTCCGGAAATACCATTTTTTAAGGTATTTCCAGAAATCCCTAAAATTTAACATTCCGAAAATACCTTAAAAATGGTATTTCCAGAATGTTTTTGATTTTTTTTTTTTGGAATTTCCTTTTAATTAATTTTTTTGCTTTTTTCAGTGGCAACCAGAGCAGGAAACATAGAGCGAGGCGAGCATTCAGGAGCGGGAGGAGATCAGCAGAGTCCTTCTGGCAGTAGGAGTAGGTTCTGATTGAGGACTAGACAGGCTGGACATGCGTCTGAGCGTCAGAGACGTGTCCGAGAGCGAGAGCAGCAGCAGGAGGCTGAGCCAGACGCCATGCATGTAGATGACCAGGCTGGGGTTGCTCAGCATGATGATGAGGCTGCTGAGCAGGTTTTGTTACACCGGTTGCATGTCCATTGCGTCCAGAGACTACTACAGACGGGACAGGTAATACTTTTAATAATTTGTTTATTTTTTAACAATTAATTACTTTTAATAATTTATTAATTACTTTTATTTTTTTACAGGACCGGGGTAAGATTAAAGTTGCTTCTCATGGGGGGAAGATACTGAAAATGAGACCTCAGCAACACCACCCACATATAGCAGGATGGTTGCAGCAGGCCCATCTGTTTGAGCTGGACATGACACCTCTCGGCAACATCAGCCACGAGCTCATATCAGCTTTTGTGGAGAGGTGGCATTCTGAGACCAGCTCATTCCACATGCCGCGGGGGAGATGACAGTGACGTTGGACGACGTGTCCGCGTTGCTCCACTTGCCGCTCACCGGCACACCGTTGGCGCATCAGCCACATTTTGACACTGCCGATGCTATTCAGGCTGGAGTTGACCTGCTGGGCATTGACCACACAGCCTGCTGGGCAGAGTGTCAGTTCAACAGGGGACCGGCATTCCGATTTTCTTTCTTGATGGCCGCATACACACAGAACATGGAGCGCGGCCATCTTGATCAGGCGGCACGGTGCTATCTGCTACACTTGTTGGGCAGCACCATTTTTGCCGACAAGAGTCACACATCTGTCCCTGTCAAGTGGGTGACTCTTATTTCGGACTTTGCCGTGTGTGGCCAGTGAGCTTGGGGTCCAGCTGCTCTAGCTATTCTCTACGAGCAGCTGAATGATGCTTGTTACTGGGAGACGTCGCAGATTGACGGATATGCTTCTCTGCTGCAGGTAACTAATTAATTAATTATTTTTATTTCTTTTTAATTACTTTTATTTATATAATTTTTTTTTATTATTTTAGTGCTGGATATATGAGTATTTCCCCACCAATGGGTGCGAAAAGACTTTGGTGCCAGTGAACTTCCACGTTGCAGCAGGTGGGCGAACAAGAAGTGAGATAGTATCAAGCTTCCGGAGTTTCGGCAGCTGCTGGATGACTTGCAGAGGGAGCTGGTCATATGGAGCCCCTGGGACGACCACAGACAGTACCTCCGGTTTCACAACATTTCATTATTCAGAGGTTGGCTGCTGTGGGGGGATGTGGCGGTGCCTTATATGCCAGACAGGGTCCGTTGGCAGTTTGGATATGTCCAGCAGATTCCTGATCCACCTATTTCGGGCCCACGTCCATCTCCGGAGGTCATAGTACAACAGCTGATGTTCTATCAGTCCCCAGCGCGGGCTTTCAGGGATAACGGTCGACGGACACCCGTCTAGGGTCTTGTGATGACGAGTACCTACCATGGTACTTCCAGGTGTCCATTCCCCGCCTGACTCCGGCTCCGCCTTCACCTCCGCCTCCGCCATCACCTCCGGCTCCGCCTTCACCTACAGCTGCTGAGGATGTTGTTCCACTTCCCTTCGAGTCCAGGATGACAACAGCTACGCATGTCCAGGATGCCTATGATCGTCTTTTGTCAGTCGACGGAGTCGACGGCATTCCTGAGGATGTCTATGATAGTCTGTTTACTGCTTTACAGATTTTGAACATTTAGTTGTATTATTTTTTGTATTTTTACTGTATTATTTCGCGTAATTTGATTTCACGTTCGGTTACAATTATTTTGCGCGATTTTAAATAATTTTTTTTTACAAATTTCCGGAAATACACATATTTCCGGAAGGCAGAAATATGGGTTTTCCGGAAATACCTCAGAAAAAGGTATTTCCGGAAACCAAAATGGCTTCCGAAAAACCCATATTTCTGCCTTCCAGAAATATGTGTATTTCCGGAAATTTGTAAAAAAAAAAAAAATTTTAAGGGCCATTTTGGGGATTTAGCATAAAAGGGGGGTATGGGGTTCAAGAGGGTACAAAAAAAACACCCTTTTTTTATCACTTAATTCATTTCTAGCCTATTTTTGGTATTTAAAAAAAAGTTTATTATTGGCATTTCTCATAAGCTTTATAAAATTCCGGCATATAAACCTCCTTTTTTTGGAGCAAAAAGATTTAGGGCGAGGGGATGACGCCTCACTCGTAGTTACATTTACCTCACCGCAAAGAGACTAGTGAGGAGTTGAACCTGGGACCTCTCGAATACAACTCCCGTCATGCTCCACTGGGCCAACCTCTTGGGGTTTTATAAACCTCCTTGGCATTTTAGTTTCTATTCATAATGATAATAGAGGATTAAACAGATTTATTATTTTTTAACTTCCACCTAACAGTGGTTAAGCATTCTCAAAAGTCGATGTAAATTTTGGCAAAAATTGTAATAAAAAAATAAAAAACAAATGTTAAAAAATCAATAAAAAAAACTTTTTTTTTCTGCATATATATAATTTTTCTAAAATATAGGTACCTTACTTTTGAAAGGATAAAATATAAATACCTTAAAATAAAATTGTAATAATTTCTAAACTTGGATTCACGGTTCTCGGTTCAAGAGCAGGGGCATGTTGACTGTTAGATCTAGAGAGAAAAAATTTCTCTCTACTTCAAATGAGTTTGCATGCCGCTTCACAGACAGTGGAACCAAAGACGGAGGGAGGTTAGATCACTTTAGATAATTAATTGGATAATAATAGTATAATAGTAGCAATATAGAAATACTTGTGAGGATGCAAACTCTACTTGCTCTATAGTTTCACATATTTTCAACATGGAATATGCACTAGAATCTGTTGGAGAAATTTCCAAAATATATATTTGGAAAGTTATTAGTGTTTAAATTCAATTATTGATACGAAATATCATAGTTTACAAAGTGGCCCGGTGGTTGTGCGTTGTGGCGTTAAGCGTGTGGTTGCGAGTTTGAATCTTGTTGAACCTTTTTATTCAATTTTATTACTTTACCAAAAATCAAAATAGATCATCAAAAAGTAATATCACAAGATTCGAACCTACGCCCATCCAACGAAGAGGTGCAATGCCTTGCCAAACAGACCAACGCGATTGTTAATGAAAAGCTATGAACGGCATTGGTATATAACCGTTTCTATTTCCAGAAACTCTTTTCAAGGGTTGTTTTCTTTCACTAAAAGACATGTAACTCTCTATAAATAGAGATATTCTGGAGCCAGAAAAGGCACACGAAATTTAATTTCTCCTAAGTATAAATTTCATCACTTTCTTATTCTAAATCATCTCTTTGCTTCTTTGGTGCACAAGAGTGAGTACGGAGACTTTATTCCGTAAAGCATTATTGATCGATACGCTTGGTGTGGGTGTGCAGACCATGTCAAAGAGCTCCATTGTATCCTGAAAGGGATTCGCTAGTCATCCTATTGCATCCAATCTAGAATGATTGGTGGGGGCAAATCAAACCTAAAGCTTAGTGTCATACACACCTTGGAATCTTGTGCAATGATGAGTTTACCTTCTCATTGTTATTTATTTTACATTTCACTAACATTTATTTTTACTAATGATTTTTGATATGTTTAGTTGTTCTTCTTAGTTGCAGCATTATTCCCACCAACAAATTGTTCTCACGATCTTTAGGTTCGATTATGCATTTGTGTTGAAATGATGACTGCAACATTAAAGGAATGGGTTTCTCTACTTACAATTTGAAAGAGATGATTTCATATTTAAGACCAAAGATGATTTATGATAACAACTTTCTACTATGGTGAAAGGTACACAATTACTCTAAATAAATATACATGAAATGCTTGATGGTCTAAATTAATAACACATGTATAGATGAATTTTAATTCAAGTTTATTCATGAAAGTGGTTTGTTTAAACTAAGGAAAAATAATTTGTTTTAGAAATAATTTTCATGAATGTGGAACTCTAAACCATGTGTGGAAAAATTGTGAAAACAAAGTTAATTTTGTTTTAAAAATTTGTTTGATATATGATTACATATTGTTATATTTTAATCTATAAAATAGTTTATATGAATTATCATAAATATCAAATGGATGGTTTAATGATATTGTACTTTTGTGTATGAAATTAATAAATTTAGAATTGATGATCTCATGTATATGTGCATGATAATATGAAAGTAATTGTTAATTTCTTTCCTATATTGATATTGAAAATGATTTGGGTATGTTTTAAGTTATTGTAAGTTTAAAATGTTCATGGAGGAAAGTGATTGAAAATATTAATAACTTTGGTTCATTGTTTATTTTCTATTGTGATTATTATTTTGTTTTACCATGGAACATATATATACATGAAATTGAAATTTGACACTTAGAATTTATGATGTATTAGTTGTGTGATAAATAATTAATATGGAAATGTTCCCTTTCATAAAATAGAAATAAATTCTAAAATGTTTTATTTAATTTTATGTGGAGTATATGACTTACACGTTTGGACCACTTTATGAAATTAAAGTAAATTATGACAAATATTTATGATCATGGTTGTTGTTGCTTTATATATCTAATGTATTGAATGTATGGCTTCTTAAATATATTCAAGTGGACATAGAACTTCAAATTGAAATGGTTATTAAATATTTAATAGCAAAGAAATAATGACATAAAGTTTGTGTATATGACACGATAAATGACAAAATTGTCATGGTGATAATTAGTTTAGACTATCAAGAATATATAAAAGTCATAGCTATGTGATTGATTGAATAATCAAAGTTTAATAAAGTTGGAATAAGTATTGCAATTCTTTGACGAAAGAATTGACAAGGATATGATGTTGAAGACATCATTGGTGATGTGATACAATCTCATATCTAATTGATCACCAATAGTGAAAACCCAACTCACACTTGAATAACATCGAGTCTTGAGTTCAATGGAGAAAGTACACTATAAAAGTGATTGAAGTACTCAACAATAGATACATACTGATGGGTAAAAGTACTTGGACCATAAGAATAAAGTGGTAGGGATGAGATTTTCCTCTTAATGGACATATAGCTTATATTTGCTGAGATGCATAATTATGGGTGCATTTCTGATCTAGTCTACCTATATGAGAATGAAGTGGGGCCGCTTCATAGAGTTCAAAGGCTTAACTCTTAAATTCTCATGAAAAGGATACCGGACACAAGGCCTAAACAAAAGTGTCATTTTTATAATTCGATCAATGGTACCGAGATTTCATGTGTGAGTTATGCACACTTGTTCTAATGAATAATTGGTTCAAAGCTTGTCTACCAATCTATTTAGGGATGAGTGAAGACTTAACTTACTAAGTAGTGGTTCAAATTGTAAGATACCATTATCTGAAACCATGATATTTCCGGAATATTGGATTTGGATATTTTGGAAATGGTGGGGGATTGTTGGAGAAATTTCCAAAATATATATTTGAAAATCTATTAGTGTTTAAATCCAATTATTGATACAAAATATCATAGTTTACAAAGCGGCCCAGTGGTTGTGCGTTGTGGCTTTAAGCGTGTGGTTGCGAGTTTGAATATTCTTGTTGAACCTTTTTATTCAATTTTATTATTTTACGAAAAATCAAAATAGATCATCAAAAAGTAATACCACAAGATTCGAACCTGTGCCCATCCAGCGAAGAGGTGCAATGCCTTGCCAAACAGACCAACGCGATTGTTAATGAAAAGCTATGAACGGTATTGGTATATAATCGTTTCTATTTCCAGAAACTTTTTTCAAGGGTTGTTTTCTTTCGCTAAAAGACATGTAACTCTCTATAAATAGAGACATTCTGGAGCCAGAAAAGACACACGAAAATTAATTTCTCCTAAGTATAAATTTCATCATTTTCTTATTCCAAATCATCTTTTTGCTTCTCTGGTGCACAAGACATAGACTTTATTCCGTAAAACATTATTGATCGATATGCTTGGTGTGGGTGTGCAGACCATGTCAAGGAACTCCATTGTATCCTGAAGGGGATTCGCTGGTCATCCTATTGCATCCAATCTAGAGTGATTAGTGGGGGCGAATCGAACCTAAAACTTAGTGTCATACACACATTGGAGTCTTGTGCAATGATGAATTTACCTTCTCCTTGTTATTTATTTTACATTTCACTAACATTTATTTTTACTAATGATTTTCAATATGTTTAGTTGTTCTTCTTAGTTGCAGCATTATTCCCATTAACAAATTGTTCTCACACAATCTATAGTCTTGTGGGGTAGAGGCAGACCTAGAACCGTGAGTCAAGGAATGCACAAATTCAGCATATTCTGCCAAAAATTCATAAGAGGTTATGTATTTTTGATTACTGTCTTCACTAATTCATAACAACATAAGTTTGAACACAATTTTTTTAATCTTCATCTTGTTTCACGATTTACAACATGTTATAACATTGCCCCAATAAGAATTCACGTTGGTGTGCTGCATAAAAACACTTTTTGCCCCAATAAGAAAAGAGATGTTTCTCCCATAAAAACACTTTTTGGACTCTTCTAAAGTTAAATAAACACATGGAGAGCTTAAGTATTCTATATTGTTTTAGGAGTAAAAAATCCAAAAAAGCCTTTTACAAAAAAAAACCTATTTGTTCTCTAAATAAAATGAAAAATACTAATTTAACTATTAAAAAATGAAATACTAGTCAAACTAGTCTTTTTGATACAAACTAGTCAAACTAATCTCTAAAGAGGACTAAAATATCTTTAAAATTATTATTTTTTTGACAAGATCTCTAAAATTATTTTAAAATGTCTAATTTTACAAATATTTAAGAACCGAATCGATACTTTCATAAAACTATTTCCTTTTGGTGCAAATTGATTTGGTGCAATTTGATTTGGTGCAATTTGGTTGAGATTTGAGCATTTTAGTATCTCACAAAATCCAAATCCGTTTTTGGTCGAAAAACGGGTTTGGATTTTGTGAGAGACTAAAATGCTCAAATTTCAACCAAATTGCACCAAACCAATTGCAAAATGCTCGAAATTACTGCAGTAAGTGAATACAACCAAAAGATTTCAATGAAATTTATGCAAAATCAAGCACGACATTGAAACAAAAAATTCAAAAAGAAATAATTTTATGTTTTTGATTTAAAAATAAATGAAATGCCACATCATTTAATGAAATACACATCAGCCATGACACTTAAGACGTCACGTCAACAATTAATTGTCAGTGTGACGTTTGTTAACTTATTGGACGAAAAACACTATCGAGGGACCAAAATGAAACAAAAATGGAAGATGAGCGACCAAAACAAGATTAAAAAAAGATAAATGACCAAAATGAAACATAGAGCAAACATAAAGGATAAAAAGTGTTATTTAGCATTTTTTTTTCAAACTAAGTAAGTCTAAGTTTTTTGTATCCGCTTGGGTATCCACCGGTCGTCATAGGTACTTGTAAGGATCCAAACTCCTCTTAATTACATAGTATTTAATTACATTGTTTCCATAATCGGCTAGAAGTTACTTATCTTGTAAAATGGCATTAAACAAATTAATTAGGTAGTAGTTAATTACACCGTTTCCATAAAGGTTCTTGTATCCACTTTATGAAATGTAATTGTTTTATTCTTATTAAAAAATACCAATTTTACAAAAAAATTATATATTTCACACACACGTAAATAAACACAAAGAAAACACAACACTTCCTACAATTTTCATTTTCCTTCATATGCTTATTATTTTCTTTTTATGATTGGATTTTTGTCTTTATGAATATAAGTTGCTATATAAAGAAGTTACAAAGTTTTTTTAGTACAATAGTCTGAGTGGTAATTGAGCTCCAATATGCACGTGGCCAACCAGATTTTTCGGTATAGATTAATCACTGCTAAGACTAATGAATACTACACACTAACAATACAGTAACCACAAATTAAAAAATAATCTTTTTAGTATTTTAGTACGAAAATAAAGTATAAATTTTATTTTATGCTTTCATTGTGGCCTGTATTCCATAAAACTCAATTGAGAATTGTTAAATTAAAGATATCCATCATTCTTACATTTTTGTAAAAAAATCTGTTCCTACTTAATTGCATCTCTCTAAAAAAATTCATATAATTTTATGTATTAATTTTTTTGACTGATTATTAAATTTATTATTTATTTTATGCAATCAATAATAACAAAAACGGGATTTTTAATAACATGTCTATAAATTTGTCAAAAAAAAAATAACATGTCTATAAATTGTTCTTAAAACTTGTTTTAGTAAGTTTATTAAGATAATTTATAAACTAACTTTTAATTTAAGTTTATGGAAAAATGTATTAAATAGGTAGTATTTTTTTTTTGAGGGAGTGTGATCCTTTTTTGACAAGTGTGATCTTCTTTTTTGGTGAGTACTCAATTTGGTAGTATTTAATTACTCCACTGTTTCCATAATCGGCTAGAAGATAATTATCTTGTAGTAAAATGGCATTAAGGAAATTACAAAATGGAAAAGAAAAGATGGCAAGTCAAAGGAAGCTTCCCAGTGTCCACCAACGAAACCATTTATCTCAAACAGACAGGTAAGATAAGGAGACTAAATTAATTTACCAAAAATAAAAACAAGAAAAAGGGAAAAATAATCAATACACAATTTAAAACTGGATACTCTTCTTCTTATGAACATTAATTACATTGTGGTGATTATTAATTAAGATAAAATTGGGAAAAAACCAGCTCATTATTCTTCTGTATTTCTTTTTTCTAGAGAGAGAGAAAAGAAAAATCCAAGGAAAGAGAAAGCGAAAGAAGGAGAAGAAGACCATGGACGTGTCTGCATATCAACTTTGACCTTCTCCTTCAATCCCTTCTCAATTTCCTTCCTCTTTCTTTCTCTCTCTCTCAAAACCCTCCCTTAAATCACCCACCCCTTCCCTCACCTTTCATTTCCTCTTATCATCAGGTTATTTAATTTCAGAGAAACAAACACAGATCTATTAATTATTGATAATTAATAATTAATAATAATATTTCTCCAGATTTGTTGAAAAGCTGAATCCCTAATCGATGGGAAATTGCTGTGTAACGCCAACGGGAGCGAAGAAGAAGGAAAAGCCCAATCCCAAGCCCAAGGGAGATGAGCCGATTAACAAGAAGAAGCTGGTGGTATTAAAAGAGCCGACGGGCCGTGAGATCGGGCTAAGATACGAGCTAGGAAGGGAACTAGGAAGAGGTGAATTTGGAATAACGTATCTATGCAAAGATAGAGAAACGGGAGAAGAGTTAGCGTGTAAGTCAATTTCGAAGAAGAAATTGAGAACCGCGATTGATATTGAAGATGTGAGGAGAGAAGTTGAAATTATGAGGCACTTGCCTAAACACGCTAATATCGTGTCGTTGAAAGATACTTATGAAGACGACAATGCCGTTCATCTTGTTATGGAGCTTTGTGAAGGTGGTGAGCTTTTTGATCGTATCGTTGCGCGTGGTCATTATACCGAACGTGCTGCTGCTGCTGTTACGAAAACCATCGTTGAAGTTGTGCAGGTTTGTTTGAATTTTAATTCATGATTTTGTTTATGGATTTTTTGGATAATTGTTTATGAAAATTAATTGATTGTTTTTATTTTTGAAAAGGATAGTTATACTTGATTATATTTTATTGCTTTTCATATTTTATTTTATTTATTTGCAAGTTGGAATACTCTGATAGATAATTCAACAAGAATGTTATTAATTACTTTCTTAATTGATAGTATTACTCTCTTAATTGTCTGAAATAATAAGTAATTGTCACTTTTAAAAAACTGAAAATATATTAATTACTCTGTTAGAAATCATTATTATTTTGAAATATAGTGTGTAGTTTGAAACAAACTTAAACTTAGCATATGACCACCATTTTGAAGACAAATTTTAACTAGTACTACTTGACAATAATTTTTAGATGAGTACAATGCTATTTGCTGTTGAGTACTACAATTTTCACATCCCTTTGTTTTGGGTTTTCGTAGAGTTGATTATAAAATTTGATTTTAAAAGAATTGGTCTTAAAAAATTGATTTATGTTTGGTAATGATATACCTTAAAAGTGGGTTTGAAAGATAACAGTAAAACAATTTTACTAAGTTTTTGTTGTATTTTAGAGTTGGTTTTGGATAAACATTGCCATACCACTTGTAAAAAAGAAAAAATTGAAATGATCTTGTAATAGTCATGAATATTCTTATGAGTTGAAATCAACTTTGTTCTGATGTGCTTTTGTGGTCCATCCTTTTTCTTTTGTTCGTTATTCTGAATTTGGGATTCAGTCTTAATTATTTTGTATTTTGTTGTGTTTTAGATGTGCCACAAACACGGTGTGATGCATCGGGATCTCAAACCCGAGAACTTTTTGTTTGCAAACAAGAAGGAAACAGCACCTTTGAAAGCTATTGACTTTGGTTTGTCAATTTTCTTTAAACCAGGTAAATCCTCTTTGCCAGTGATTGAATCTCTTGATGTTGTCGCATTAAGTTTGATCTTTATCATTTTGTTGCTCCATCTATGTACAATTAGCTGAAGTTTTCCATGTTCTGCAGGTGAAAAATTTAATGAGATAGTTGGAAGTCCATATTACATGGCCCCTGAGGTATTAAAGCGAAATTATGGCCCTGAAATAGATATCTGGAGTGCTGGAGTAATTCTTTACATCTTACTGTGTGGTGTCCCGCCGTTTTGGGCAGGTTGGTTTTGTCTTGTAAATGATGTATTTGGCTTTAGTGCGTCATAGGTCTTAATAACCCAGATTCCACTTGTAGGTCACTATGGTGCTCTCACACAGTCGAGTACACACACAACTGCACACAATACATAATAAAAACTGTTAGGAGAAACATTAATGCACATTTTTTTTAATCTCACTTCGATACCAAGTGAGCGATTTATTTATCACTAATCAAATATTATTTTCTAGCCCTTGTCATCTACCTGGACTGTGACAAAATAGACATTGCCTTGGCTACACTTGCCTATTCACTAGCAATCTTGAGCTATTCAGCATGTTAGTCTGGAAATAGATGCCAAGATGACTAACTGCATTACCAGTGATATCGGACTCATTAACATGTGTGTCCAGTGAAATGATGAAGATTCAACAGTTTTTTCTATACATTTCTTTACGATATGATATATTTTAGTTACTATAACCTGTTTGGAAAGGATGTTGTTATCATAATATCATTTACCATGATCTATCTTACATGGATGAAAATGGTATTTTTGTGCTAAAATGATATTTTTATACCTTGTATTTACATTTTGTTTGTGTCCCTATTATGTTAAACTCATGTTCATGCTTAAACTATCCTAGCCTTAATTGCCTTGTTTCTGAGCAATGAAGTAGTATGTTAACCTCATAAAAAGAAGATAAAGGATGATATTACAAATAATTTTTTCGTTTACTTTCCATTGCTCCATTGCAATTTCAGTTGCATCATTTTTTCTTGCTTTCTTCTGTGTATTAAGTTTGATTTTTAAATCTTCTCTTTCTTAAAATGCAGAAACTGAACAGGGAGTTGCTCAAGCAATTATACGATCTGTTGTTGACTTTAAAAGGGAGCCATGGCCAAAGGTTTCTGATAATGCGAAAGACCTTGTGAAGAAGATGCTTGATCCTGACCCAAAGTGTCGGCTTACTGCACAGGAAGTGTTAGGTAATACACAGTTCATGTAGAACACTTTGAGAGATGAAGTTTAACATAGAACTCTAGAATGTTTTCTGCTTAGCAGATGAACATTGTTCTTTATAAAATTTGAAAAGTTGAATTGTGGGAATGTTAACGTTGCTTGTTCACTAAATGCAGATCATCCATGGTTGCGGAATGCAAAGACTGCACCTAATGTTTCATTGGGAGAAACTGTCAGATCAAGGCTCATGCAATTTTCTGTTATGAACAAACTCAAGAAAAGAGCATTGAGGGTAATTTTAACATTACTATTTTAAAATTTAATGGAAAAAAAATGAAATTATTTCTAAAATGTTTATCCACATACAACTCTTCTGTTTTGCCAAGTTTTTGATTTTGCTATTTTGGACTCCATGCGAACAGGTGATTGCAGATCATTTGTCTGTAGATGAAGTTGCTGGAATAAAGCATGGATTCACGGTGATGGATAAAGGCAATAGAGGCAAAATTAACATTGACGAATTACAAGCAGGGTTGCTTGAGCTAGGCCACCAAATTCCTGATGGAGATGTCCAAATACTGATGGAAGCTGTGAGTATTACTCATTATCTAGAATCTTTTCTGTTTGTTCCACAATTGATGGTTGTAGAAATAGGTAGTTTGTCAAACTAATGATCACCTTGGGTTATTTTAAGGGTGTATTGGTTCGTATATATATGCCAACACAAACGGGTTTGTTAACAAACAATTTTGAAAAGGTGTCTCTTCAGCATCTAATGTTTAGGGGCTTCTTTTACAGGGTGATGTAGACAAAGATGGGTACCTAGATTATGGAGAGTTTGTAGCCATTTCTATTCATTTGAGAAAGATAGACCATGACGACCACCTTCACAAAGCCTTCCAATTTTTCGATCAGAACCAAAGTGGGTATATTGAACTTGAAGAGTTACGTAACGCCTTATCTGATGAGGTCGAAACAAACAGTGAAGAAGTCATTAGTGCAATTATGCATGATGTTGACACAGATAAGGTCAGTATATTTCACTTTTAGTTAAAATTTTAAATAAATGCAATGGATCTCCATAGTATTCTTGATCTGAATTTTGACTTTAAAACAGCTAGGTTTTTTATTTGTCTCATTTGGAACCAATGTTCTCTTCATGAAATTGTAGGATGGAAGAATAAGTTATGAGGAATTTGCTGCAATGATGAAGGCTGGCACAGATTGGAGAAAAGCATCAAGGCAGTATTCACGGGAGAGGTTTACTAGTCTAAGTCTGAAACTGATCAAGGACGGGTCATTGCAATCAAACAACGAGGGTAGATGACTTTAGAAAATGGCTAATTTTACTCCTTGAAAGGCAAATATAATAGGATAAAAGAAAAGTTGTCATCAATTTTCTTTTTCCTTCATTGTAATTGTTTTCTCTAATTTTCCTTGTATCCTTTCGAGAAACCACCCATGTTTAGGGTGATTGTGAGATAGGATATATATGCCTGAGTAGTGATGCCAGGTTTGCAGTTTTTTATATTTTTTTCACTCCTTTGGTTTGTTAAGGGTGTTGCTGGGGAAAAGGTGAGGATGAGAGGCTTGGACAAGTCATCAAATAGTGAATGTAAATACTTCAAATATTACGTCTATATTGATTACAATCATTTGGCACTTGTTTTAGCCGAATCTTTACGCTTCTGTTGTCTAAAATAGATCAGTTATCCATTTTAGCATTTCAAAAAATTGGATCTTAATCTTATTAGCAAATGTGTATGATAAATCACCAACTGGGTTTCAGTGATAGAAGAGACAAGAAAACATGTTGGCTCTGATGAAGATATGATCAGATTTACATAGTACACAGCTAAGTGTTTATGTGTTTAGATTGCGGTAACATGCTGGCTTTAATGAAAGATATGATCAGGTTTACACAGTACACAAGTAAGGGTTTATATGTTGTAGATTGTGGAAGAAGAATTGATATATTTTTTTAAAATAAAGTTTAAAATTATTGAGTACTATTATCTATTCTTTATTCCTTTGGCTAATTCACATACTAACTAACTAGAAGCGTCAAAATACTTTTGCAGGTATCCAACTCCGTAGTTTGTAATTATAACAAATTAAGCAAACTTTTTGGGGATCACACAAAGGTAGGCCCAATCCTATATCTATCCCGCTGAAGAATTTGGATAGAGAATTGGTGTGTCTGTGTGAAACTAAAATATTCATTTCCATCATCTTCGTTGAGCATCAATTGAGACGATGACATAGGCTCATCAAGGGCTCCTTTTCACTAGGCAGTAGGAACATCCCTTGAGCACTTTCTATCCTTACAAAAATGAGATCTAGAGGTGGATCGAGCATTTTGGCATGCTACCGTACGTATCCACCAAAATATTAAACAAAGAAAATGGTTTAACTTTTCACATGTTATAGCAAGTTAAAATGCTTAGACAACCTTTGTACCTTATTTTCAAAGGATCCTTTGATAATGATGTCAAAAAGCGTCTAGGAAGTAGGGGTGGACAGCGGTCGGGTACGGGCCCATTGACACCCATCCGGCGCAAACCGCGGATGCAATATGGAGGCCCAAATGTAACCAATTAAATAATCGGGTTGGGCGGATTTGTGCGGGTACATGGTGGATAAGAACGGTTTGGGCCTTTGTTGGCCCAATTCGTTTTTTGTCTATTTTCAGAAGAAAAAAAACAATTTTTTTTTAAAAATGTTTACATTTTGGGCCTTCTGCGGCCCAATACTTTTTTGGTAGATTTTAAGATAAAAAACTTTTTTTAATTTTTTTTAAACATGTTAAACCTGATATTTTTTTAATAGAAAACCATTTTTGAAAGCATTATTTCCCTGTTCTAACAGAATAACAGAGTAAAAAGCATGCATTTAACACACTAGCATACTAAAACAAATTTGAAACACAATCAACAACAGATTCTAAAGCATTATAGGTAATTATTTCCCTGTTCTTTCCCAGATAAAAGACACTATAACACTTTTTTCCTGTTCAAATAGACTGATTATCAGTTCAAATCATACATTTAAGTTAATGCTGCTGTCAAAGCACACAGTTAACACAATATCACATTAGAATCATAGGCCATACAACACAAACCCAATTGAAACTAAAAAATTTAAAGTTTACTGCTGCTGCTCATTTAAGTTTAAACAAACAAGCAGTAACTAATTTAACATCACAGGCTCAACATCAATCAATTTCACAGACACCTAATTAAAGCAACCAACAGTTAATAAGTCTAGAAGTGTTCCAACTTCCAACTAGTAAATTAGTCTAATTTACAATTTACACCCATGCAAGGGGAATTTCAAGCTTCTTCAAGAAGCAAAGAAGCTCAAGAGTGGCATCCATTTGAACCTGCAAAATAAAATAAGATACAATTTCAGATAGCAGATTTCCAACTAGTATGTATGCATGTTATAAAGAACTCATTCAAATGTGTGTTGAAAGCAGCAACTTTGTTCACACTTGAAATATCAATTACCCCAAATGTGTGTTGAATAGTATCTCATACCCTCCATATGCATCAGTTGGACTAGCAGTCATTCACACTGTACATAAACAACAGATTCCACTAAATTCAGTATGACTAATTCAAAAAAAGTGTATAGATTACTACTACCAGCAAAGATTTGTACTAGTATGCATTGAGGAAAAATCCCTAAATTTTGAAATGAAGTAAAGAAAGGCTTCATTATATTGCATGCAAATATCACAACATCATACAGGATTAAGAAACTAACTTCCAAATTCCAATTATAAAAGGAAAGAATAATCATAAATCTGTTTTTTTAACATATACAGCAAGAAATTCAAATTTCTACCAGCAGTTTTTTTAACATATACCCAGAAGCAGCAGATTCAATATACTTGTCAGTTTTAATATCAGTTTTAATATATTACCAGCAGCAGATTCATCATGAACCTAAACCCATCACCCTCTACTACCTTAAATGGTTGCTCATCAACTATTACAAAAATAGCAACCGCCTTTTTACAAGCATCAACATCATCTTGTACTAGTTGTGCCTAAACTAGAAATTTCCCCAGGACTAAAGGTAAGAGTTGTTTGTGTGGGGTCATTAATGAGAGCATATGGATATTGAGGACATACCGGAATGTGAGCTATCATGTTAGACGTACCATGAATCTTAGAGTCGCATCGGTATTTTATGTGGCAGTGTTTGCAAGCTGCCATAGGTTCCTTCTCGTCCGGTAATCTAACAAAATGATCCCACGCTTTAGAAGTTGTCCTCTTTTTGTTTGCATTTGACTTCCTCTTCTTTCCATGCGGTGGTTTAGGAGGAACTACAGCTGCAGCAGTTGCTGGTTGCCCAGTGGCAGCTTGAGGGGGATTTTGACCATCCATTGCTGAAACTCAAAAGCATATAATTAAAACATTGTTAATAACCATACAATAAATCTATAAAGCATACAACTAGCAAGAAGACAAATCAATAAAGCATATAAGCAGAAAACAGAATACAAAAAATCATATAGCATATAAACTTATAAATTTATCTTCAAAAGAATCTTTCTTACTTTCTATTCTATCTGCATATAGACAATTTTAAAACCACTAAGTCAGAATCATTTTTAATTTACCTAAAGCAAAAAAACCATATTCAAACCACTAAATTTTACAAGTTCTAACAATCTGCCAATCAATGAACCACAATTAGAACTCATACGACTCCTAGATTTACGGCTTCTTCTCCTTCCTTGCCTCCAGCCTCAAATAAATAAGTGAACATACAACACAAAAAGATCAATTAGTGACATTACATAAAGATAAATTAATAGTACACACATCATTGAACAATATAAGAAAATACCATCATAAGAATTATAGACACACTAACCTTGTTTCTTAGTTCTTTGACACTTGCTCCAAATGTTGCTTGATTTCCCTGCCCAAGCATTAAACAAATTAATCATCAACACATAAAACAAATCAAAATGAAACAACAACTAAAAACAGAAACACAGTACAGTCAAAACAAAAACAATTTATAAAATGAACATAAACCATTAAAACAAAATAGAACCTTAATCTCAGTGAAACAATAAATGAAAATAGAACCCTAATCTCATTAAACAATAAACCCTAATCTCAGTGAAACAATAAACAAAATAGAACCCTAATCTCAGTGGAGCATTAAAAGCAGATACGTTGTTAAACCTTTAAACACAAAATGAAAAACCCTAAAATGAAAATCCAAAAAAACCAAAAGCCCTAAACTGAAAGCTAGCAAACAAAGATTTCAAAGATTAGGGTTGAAAGATAGCGAACAGTACGATGAGAAACAAATATGAGATTTGAAAGATAAACCTAATACTCATAACACAAACCCTAACACATAGAGAAACAAAGATTGGGAGGGGAAACTGAGAAATAAAACAAAAACGAGACAACGATCTTCCAGAGAGAGGGAGAGAGAGAGTAAAAAGGCTTACCAGTGTGAGTGGAAGACGACGAACGTTGTAACGGGCTAACGGCGACAGCACAGTGAGCTTGAAGACAACGATCGTGTGTGAGAGACAGACTGTGAGTGTGAAGAGCTTCAAGAATCAAGACTCTGCATCCATTTGAACGGCGCTAGGGTTTTTCTCATACTCTGCATTTGAGTGAAATGAGTGAAACGAAGTGAGAGACAGAGAGTTTTACACTATTAGCGCTTTTATTTTAGCGAGAAACGACGTCGTATTACGAAATACTAATTTTTAAAAAATAAAATACCTGCTGGGTCGGTCGGGTGCGGGTAGTGTTGGATCTGAGCTTGCACTCCGCATCCGTTCGTATTAATCCACAAAAGCCCAAATGCTGCACTTCTCAACCCGCGTATCCGCTCAGACCCGACCCGCTTTCGGTTTTCCATGTTCGGTTTCTACGGTTTTGGTCGGGTTCGGTGGATCTATCCACCCCTACTAGGAAGTTTGCTCCGCTACAAGAGGTATCCAACAAGATATTATTAAAACAAACCAAAAGGAAAATTTAACTTTTTCACGTGTCTATGAGTCTATCTTAAATCCTAATGTCCGACCCAGCAGTAGCTCAGCTTCAACATAATTAGCTAGCAATACCAATCCTTGCTCGCATGTGCTGAATTATTTGATTTTGTGGCTTTTTTTGTTTCTAAAGAATATCTTCCCGCGTGTGTCATTTCCCAGACACTAATTTTTATCGTTTATCCCTGCGGGATCAACCGCCTCTGACAATGCAGTCCACGTGTCACCATATGAAGCCATCAGTGTCTAGAACTTGCACGACTTTTACCACCACCGGTGTGCACGCACGGGCAACAACTTCAATTAATGCAAAATTTCTGTCTTGTTAAAATTATTTTTAGAATTGCAATACGAAAAAGTCTTATTTGTATTGAGTTTATAATCAAAACCTACTTTAATTTAAACATATAGCCGTTGGCTATTTAAGATAAAGCTGTTTGGCTGACTTGTTAACTAACATAACTGAATGCAAATTGGTTATAACTAACCTAAAAGTCTATTCAAGTTTGTTATGTAACAAACTTTGGTTGTTAAACTAGTAACAACCAAACTCTAACAGCTATTTCCAGTGAAAGCTATATAAAGCACACATATGTACAGAAAATAATTCATTCATACAATCAATAAAGAAGTTTTAGATTTACAAGTCTCTAAGAGTTTTTGTTCTACCAGTTTTCTCTATACATCAGTAATATCCTTCTTTCTACAATCCATTAGCTCCTATCATCTTCCCTTGAGAATTCTGAGAAATTGCTCATCTTCAACAAAGTGTGTTGAACCTCGCATAGCAGAAAAGGGTTGATTAGTATCTCAGTAACTGAGATAAAGAAACAGGAAAGTAAAGGGTGAAAAGAGTGGTGATATTACCTTTAAAGAAGTTCTTTGAAGGTGAGTTCTGGTGTAAATCATTGAGTTGTGTTTGAGTGTGACTCAAACAGTATATGCAGGTGACACAGATAAGGATTAGAGTTCTATTCAGTTCAAGAAAGATAGATCAAGAACACTTAAGGTGTGAGATTTACCTTCTGAGTACTGAGGAACCAAGATCTTAAGGTGTACCTACAAAATAATCAAAAACAGAAATTAGGGTTTCTGTGTATTCAAAGATCGAACAAAGAAAGTGTGAGAAATTGTGAATAAAGGATTGTGTGAGTACCTAAAGTGTTTCTGGGTGATTGATTAGTAAAATCAATCACAGATTGAAGCAGTTAGGGTTTCAAGTTTTTCAGCTCGTATCGCGAAGTGAGAAGAGGTAATACGAGCTTCAGCTTGGTGTGATTCAGATCAAAACCTGTGAGGTTTTGCTTTCATCATCATCACCGTTCATCATAAGCCAAGAAACCAGAGTTACGCCGCTGCAATCATCGGAGATCGGTGAGAACAGCGTAACTAGGGTTTCGTTTGTGAGAGAGAAAGAAGAGAGAAGGAAGAGATCGGTAAACCAAGAAAGAGAAAGAAGGTTCTTGAAGTTCTGATAGAGTGAGAGAGTGAGAATAAGTGACCGTGTGTTTTCTCATCATTGGGCTGGGCCTGAGTAATAAGTTGGGCCTTGTTACTAAGTAGCACCACCCTCAGTTTATTATACACCCTGCAGAGTTATAATAAACATCATTAGTAAAAATTTGAAAAAAACAACATGGTATACACAGAGCTACTATAAACGATCCAGGGCATATACTCTAATCTCTACTCAATTCTTGTGTTCTCTTTAAAGTTTCTTTCTATTTTTTTTGAAAAAAAACTAACTGTGTGTGAAGTGTTTCAGTTTTAATATGTCTAAGGATATGCAAACACATCCTAGTTTTGGGGCTCAAATTCCCATCCTAAATGGAAAGAATTGGGATAGATGGTGCCACCAAATGAAGGCAGTTTTTGGCTGCCAGGGAGTACTAAAGGTTGTCAGAGATGGTGTGACACCAGTGACAGCACCTGCTACTGCAGAAGATGATGCAAAATTTGAAGAAGAAACCCAGAAAGACTGGAAAGCATTACATCTAATTCATATAGGATTAGATGATAGTAATTTTGATAGAGTTAGGGGAATTGAGAGTGCCAAGCAAGCTTGGGATACTCTTGATTCCTACTACAATGGTTCAATTGAGGCTAAGAAAGAAAAGCTGGAAGCTCTTAAGGCTCAGTTTGAAACCTTAAGGATGAAAAATGATGAGGATGTTGTGACCTACTGTGGTCGTGTAAAGAAAATTACCAATGCCATGACCCTAAATGGTCATACCTTTACTGATGAAGAGATTTGTAGGAAAATCTTGAGATCACTAACTAAGAAATATTATGTTGCAGTGAACAGCCTTGAAGACACCCTAAATGTTGAGGACTTAAAGGTTGAGCAGCTGCAGAGCAGATTAGAAGCCAAAGAAATACGGCTGAATCTGCTAAATGGAGACAGTGATGATGAAGACACTGCCTTCTTCACAAAAGGCAAAGGTAAGAAAGGCTCAAAGCCTGGCAACAGTAAGTCTTCCTCTAAACCTAACTCTAACAAAAATAAGCCTAAATCTAAACCTAATTCTAAGAATAAGGGTGATTCTAAGAAAAAGGATAAATCAAAAGTTCAATGCTATAGATGTGATAAATTTGGGCATTATGCCACTGAATGCCCAACCAGGAATAAGTCTAAATCAGAAGTAGAAGCTAATGTTGCAAAAGAGGATTCTGATTCTGACAGTCCAGTAGTGTTTAGTGCTATAAGTGATAACTCTAAACCTAGACCTAAGGCAGAAACTAAGGTAACTAATATTGAACTTAAGAAATGTAAGGACTATATTGCACTAGTGGTTACTAAGAGTGATGGGAGCTGTATTACAGAAATATGGTATTTGGATTCTGCTTGTTCTAACCATCTTACAGGAAATAAAGATTGGCTAGTAGATTTCAACCCTAACAAGAGGACTACTATCAGATGTGCAAATGATAGGTCACTACAAGCTACAGGTATGGGAAACATACTGCTAAAGAAAGAAGATGGTCAGGTAGTCACAATTCATAATGTCTACTATGTTCCAGGTATGAGCTGCAACCTAATTAGTCTAGGGCAACTTATAGAGGGAGGATTTTCAGTCATTATGAAAGACCTGAAACTTAAGATTTTTGATAAGAAAAACAAACTGATTTTAACATCTCAATTAGCTAAGAACAGGACTTTTAAAACCAGTATTAGCACTATAGAGGCAGAATGCCTTAGTGCTACCACTGATTTTGAAAGTGTTCTATGGCATAGGAGGTATGGGCATTTAAACTATAAGAGTCTTCTTAATCTTAGCTCTAAAGGCCTAGTGGAAGGTTTACCTAAGATTGAGAAACCTAATAGTGTATGTACCACCTGTCTGTTGGGTAAACAACCCAGGAAGATGTTCAAGACAGATTTAAAACTAAGGTCTAAACATCTCCTACAGGTTGTTTACACAGACATATGTGGCCCATTTGATGTGATTTCAAAAGGGGGGAACAAGTATTTTTTATCCTTTATTGATGAGTTTTCAAGGAAGATTTGGGTCTACCTGATTAAGACAAAAGATGAGGCTTTAATTAAATTCAAGGAATTTAAAGCCTTGGTAGAAAAACAAAGTGGTAACATGCTTAAGATCCTTAGGTCAGATGGAGGAGGAGAGTTTACTTCAAAAGATTTTGAAACCTTCTGTACAAGTCATGGAATTGTTCATGAGGTTACTTCTCCCTACACTCCACAACACAATGGAGTGGCAGAGAGAAGGAACAGAACAATTCTGGACATGGCCAAAAGCATGATGAAGTTAAAATCCCTTCCAAAAGACCTTTGGGGTGAAGCAGTATCCACTGCTGTTTATCTACTAAACAGATGTCCTACTAGAGGCTTAGATGATAAGGTACCTGAGGAAATGTGGACTGGGGATAAACCTAGTGTCACACATCTAAGGGTATTTGGATCATTAACCTATGGACACATACCTGATCCTAAGAGAAAGAAATTAGATGACAAGAGCAAACCTATGGTACTAGTTGGGTATCACCCTACTGGTGCCTACAGGCTAATTGATCCTCTAACAGGAAAATTAGAAATATCAAGGGATGTTACTATACTTGAGGATGAGGAATGGGACTGGAATAAAAAGGAGCAAGCAAGCTCTACTGTTTCTGTTATGGTTAATGAAGGTAACACTGAGTTACCAGAACATCATCAAGGAATTGATGATGATGAAAGTGATGATGAGCCTATTGAAGGTGATGTTCAAATTGAGGAACATGCTGTTGAGCCAAACTCACCTGAGATAGTTCATCAGGAAACTGGTGGTGCTAATAATCCTATTAGGCCTGCTAGAGTCAGAAATCTACCTAGTAGGTTGGCTGATTATGACCTAGTAAGGGATAATGAGGTGGATGATGATGGAGATATCATCCATTTTGCTATGGTGGCAGATTCTGAACCTCTAGACTATGCTGAAGCTCTAAAAAACAAGGAGTGGAAAGTGGCTATGCTAGAGGAACTGAAATCTATTGAAAAAAATAAAACTTGGACTTTAACTAAGTTGCCTAATGGAAAGAGAGCTATTAGTGTTAAATGGATTTTTAAACTAAAGCTTGATCCTAATGGAAACATAGTTAAATACAAGGCAAGGCTGGTGGCACGTGGCTTCCAACAGAAATAAGGCATTGACTTCACAGAAGTTTTTGCCCCTGTTGCTAGACATGAGACTATCAGGCTAGTGACAGCACTAGCCTGTAGCAGAAGTTGGGACATGTACCATCTAGATGTGAAATCTGCCTTTTTAAATGGACCCTTGGAGGAAATTGTTTACATCAATCAGCCTCCTGGGTTTATTGAAAAAGGCAAGGAAAACTATGTGTATCTCTTACATAAGGCCCTCTATGGACTTAAACAGGCTCCAAGGGCCTGGAATAAGAGGATAGATGGGTTCTTTATTCAAAATGGTTTTGCTAGATGTACAACAGAGTATGGAGTCTATGTCAAAGGTGACATAAACTCCTACTTGCTGATTGTATGTCTTTATGTGGATGACCTACTTGTGAATGGTAGTAGTGCTAAAGAGATAGCAAGTTTCAAATCTTCTATGAAAGAAGAGTTTGAAATGACTGACTTGGGAAAACTGACCTATTTTCTTGGGTTGGAGTTCTTAAGAGTCAATGAAGGAATTATCCTGCACCAACAGAAGTATGCTAAGGAGATCTTAAAAAGGTTTGAACTGGACAATTGCAATCCTGCAATTAATCCAGCTGAAGGAAACTTGACTAAGATAGAAGAGGAAGAGGCTACTAAAGTTGATGCAACTCTCTATAGACAAATTATTGGGTCACTGAGATACTTGTGTCACAGTAGACCTGATATACTTTATGCTACTGGTGTAACCAGTAGATTTATGAACAGCCCTTTGCAGATTCATTTGAATGCTGCAAAGCGCATCCTAAGGTATATAAAAGGTACCACTAACTATGGTCTGTTTTTTCCTAATGGCAGGTCTACAGGTAATAACAAGCTGGTTGGCTACTGTGACTCAGATTGGTGTGGAGACAAGGTTGACAGAAGAAGCACCAGTGGTTATGTGTTTCTATTTCAAGGGGCTGCTATCTCTTGGAGCTCTAAGAAACAGGCCACTGTGGCACTGTCATCATGTGAAGCAGAATACATTTCTGCATGTCATGCTGCCACCCAAGCAGCCTGGTTAGAAACCTTGCTTAAGGAAATAAGTGTAGAATTAACTAATCCTATAACTCTGTTTATGGATAATAAGTCAGCTATTAACTTAGCCAAAAATCCAATATCACATGGAAGAACTAAACACATAGAAACTAAGTTCCACTACATTAGGGAACAAGTTGCTAAGGGTGTTCTAGTATTGGACTACTGCTCAACAAATGATCAGGTGGCTGACATATTCACCAAGGCTCTTAAAGGTGAAGGTTTTGCTAAACTTAGAAGGCAACTAAATGTGATTTCTTTCTAAGTCCCTAAGAAAGGAATGACCTATAGCTATTGTCTAAGGGCTTGTCTTAGACTATTATTGTTTTTTAAACCTTCCAGGGGGTTGTCCTGTGTTCTAAGTTGCCTATGCTGTTTGTTCTAAGTTTAGCTCTAGTCTAGGTTAAGGTAGGGCTGTCTACTTTAACTTAGGTATGTTTTGATTAAGGTAGGGTATTGAGTTTATAATCAAAACCTACTTTAATTTAAACATATAGCCGTTGGCTATTTAAGATAAAGCTGTTTGGCTGACTTGTTAACTAACATAACTGAATACAAATTGGTTATAACTAACCTAAAAGTCTATTCAAGTTTGTTATGTAACAAACTTTGGTTGTTAAACTAGTAACAACCAAACTCTAACAGCTATTTCCAGTGAAAGCTATATAAAGCACACATATGTACAGAAAATAATTCATTCATACAATCAATAAAGAAGTTTTAGATTTACAAGTCTCTAAGAGTTTTTGTTCTACCAGTTTTCTCTATACATCAGTAATATCCTTCTTTCTACAATCCATTAGCTCCTATCATCTTCCCTTGAGAATTCTGAGAAATTGTTCATCTTCAACAAAGTGTGTTGAACCTCGCATAGCAGAAAATGGTTGATTAGTATCTCAGTAACTGAGATAAAGAAACAGGAAAGTAAAGGGTGAAAAGAGTGGTGATATTACCTTTAAAGAAGTTCTTTGAAGGTGAGTTCTGGTGTAAATCATTGAGTTGTGTTTGAGTGTGACTCAAACAGTATATGCAGGTGACACAGATAAGGATTAGAGTTCTATTCAGTTCAAGAAAGATAGATCAAGAACACTTAAGGTGTGAGATTTACCTTCTGAGTACTGAGGAACCAAGATCTTAAGGTGTACCTGCAAAATAATCAAAAACAGAAATTAGGGTTTCTGTGTATTCAAAGATCGAACAAAGAAAGTGTGAGAAATTGTGAATAAAGGATTGTGTGAGTACCTAAAGTGTTTCTGGGTGATTGATTAGTAAAATCAATCACAGATTGAAGCAGTTAGGGTTTCAAGTTTTTCAGCTCGTATCGCGAAGTGAGAAGAGGTAATACGAGCTTCAGCTTGGTGTGATTCAGATCAAAACCTGTGAGGTTTTGCTTTCATCATCATCACCGTTCATCATAAGCCAAGAAACCAGAGTTACGCCGCTGCAATCACCGGAGATCGGTGAGAACAGCGTAACTAGGGTTTCGTTTGTGAGAGAGAAAGAAGAGAGAAGGAAGAGATCGGGAAACCAAGAAAGAGAAAGAAGGTTCTTGAAGTTCTGATAGAGTGAGAGAGTGAGAATAAGTGATCGTGTGTTTTCTCATCATTGGGCTGGGCCTGAGTAATAAGTTGGGCCTTGTTACTAAGTAGCACCACCCTCAGTTTATTATACACCCTGCAGAGTTATAATAAACATCATTAGTAAAAATTTGAAAAAAACAACAATTTGTTAGTCATTTGAATGCTAAAGTATCCCGAAACACGTTGCTTAAAATCACTCTTTATATATATTTGTCACATTTTTTTTACCAAATCGGTTAATGAGGAATGAACTTTGAGTATTTTGATGGTTAAGTTTTTTTCTGAGCACTAAAAGACTCCAAAACACGCTGGTTATTGAGGCACAAAATTCGCATATTTGAGTAGTTGATATTTTTTGAAAACACAACATCTGAAACCACAGCTTAACATCGTATTTTACATATTTTGTTATTAAATTATTTTTATTCACCGAACCGGTTACTAGGAAACAAAACTTGCGTATTTGAACAGTTAAACATTTCTCTTTACGTACTTTATTGCGAAATTACTATTTTATTTCAACAAACTGGTTATTGAGAAACACACTTTGCGTATGTGAACAATAATTTTTTTTTCTAAACTCTAAAATATCTCAAAACACGCTACCTAACATCACACTTTTAAGAAAAGTATGAAAAACAAGAAGGGATGAGAAATTAAAAAGGGGGAATGAGGGATTAAAAAAAAGGGGGCGAGGGGGGTAGGGGGTAGGAGTGGGATGGGGGGTAGGGGTTTTGGCGCCAAAAGTGAAAGGGCCAATTAGAGATTACACAACATTTATATTTTTAAGATACCCACCGTATAAAAACCCCGCTGCGCTCTCTTCCGCCACTTAATTCAATTCAAAATTCGTTAACACAAGTGCTTTGATAGTCATCAACTAATCTCGTTCGTCGTTGCTTTGTGCCTTTGATATTTGATTGAAGGAGCATTCCACACTTCTTCTGCTCTTTGATTCGTTCGTCTAGCTCAACCTTTTATCTTCTATTTGAAAGCTTTCGTTTCGTGGTGAGTTAGTTCTTCATGACCATTTTGATCAAGTGAATAATTAGAATCTTGTTGTCATGGCATTTCATTATAAATTGTTATTATTTGGTGTGCTTTGAAAAACGATCATACATTGAGTATCTGAAATCCAAGAGATTCAGCCTTGAGATGGGCGTTGTGATTTGTTGAATTGCATGTTCTGTTCTGCGTTTTTGAGGTGTGCTTGTTTTCGCGCGTGTGGTTGTTTGGTTGGTTACTTGGTTCGGCGACACAAGAACCACCACCGACTTCACTGCCACGTGCAAATTCTATTCCTTTTATGCGTTGGAAGAGTATGCAAATTAGATATATTTGCCTCCTTTTTCCCAACTATATAAAACTTAAGCTAAGAGCAAAGGTGGCAACTATATCTAATTTAATTTAAGAATTAACTTTTACTTAAATGGCGAAATATATCGTGAAATGAAACTTGAATCGATGTTCAGTATTAGCAAACGCGTCTTTTTTTTTTTAAATAAAAAAACATTGAAATTACTCCACGGACGTACATGAATCCTCTCCTTCCTACTTATCCTGCACCTCTTTCTATCTTTTCTATTTTTCTCTTAAATTCACTCGCTCTCATTATTATTTATAGTTTTTTAATTTTTTTCTCTCTCCTCCCGCCCTTATATTTTGTGGCCAAGAGGAAGGAAGAAAGTAGATGATTAAACACCTCCACCGACTGTTCCTTCATGTTGATCTGCGAGAGAACGAAACATGCCATCATAACTCGTTTTTACTTACTTTTTCACTTCCTCCTTCGCTGTACTTCCATTGAAGTTGTGGTAGCCAGGTGACGGCCATGCTAAGGGTAGCTTCAGCACAGTCCACAGGGTGGAATGTTTCTCCTTTGAGGGTACCCCTGCCACGTCTCAATCACCGTCATAAGTCCCTAGGTTCATATTACCGAACCCATCAACAATTTTCACTTTTGATTACTTACTATTCATATATCACATACTATTATGATATTATTCATGTGGCAGCTCTTTTTAATTCCTTTCGTTCTTTCTTTGTAGCTTCAAGAATCTTAATTAAAGCACCAATAGTTTTAGTAAATATTTAGTTTATGCTTCTCAATGGTGTGTCGCAGTAGTCAAGTGTTCCAAGATGACGGTCACGTCTAAAATTTGGGTCAACGAAGGGAACCTGATAGTCCACGGGAAGACAATACTGACTGAAGTACCAGACAACATTGTTCTAACTCCAGCAACTGGAAACGACGTCGTTACTGGTGCATTCATTGGTGCTACTTCTTCCATCACCAAAAGCATCCATGTCTTCCCCATGGGTGTCTTAGAGTAAGTACTTTTATTAGCATTTACATTCTTATTAGTTATGTTCCGTTTTCATAGAAATAGTTAAACTGATTATTGTCACAGGGGTCTTCAATTCTTGAGTTGTTTCCGTTTCAAGTTATGGTGGATGACTCATAGAGTGGGAACTTGTGGGAGGGATGTACCTCTAGAGACTCAATTCATGCTTATAGAGAGCAAAGATGGTAAAAATCCAACCATCTACATTGTCTTGCTTCCTCTCCTTGAAGGTCCCTTTCGAGCTGTTCTTCAAGGCAATGACAAAAACCAGATAGAGATTTGTCTTGAAAGTGGTGAGTTGCTCACTTTAAACAAACAAATGGAGTTTGTTCCCAACCGGACCCATTGGTACGGCCGAATAATACTCACTCGAAGAAGAAAGAGCACGACTCAGCTCCTCCATCAATATCTGTAGATATCGGTCAGGTTGGGAACAGAGTTTATAGCTTTGGAGAAAATATATTTGTCCCAAAGAACCAAAACATATTTTTCCCTTTTGGTGTGTGGTTTGGTTTTGTAGGAGATCCTGCTGTTAAGACTAATCAAGGCCTTCGCCTGGTTTACTTGCACGCCGGTACCGATCCCTATGAAGTCATCAACCAAGCTGTCAAGTAAGGCCTCTTTCTCTCATTTGGTGAACATTGTAATCTGTATTTCGACAAGTGTAGTGGTACTGACTCATTTTCTGCTTGTCATTCAAGGACTGTAGAAAAACATATGAAAACTTTCCTTCGTCGTGAGAAAAAAAGAGTAAGAATCTTCACCTCCTGGAGCTATCACCAATGGATCCATTTATTAATATGTATAAGAGGTCTTGTAACCTTTTATTTGTTGGTTTTATGCAGTTGCCATCTTTTCTTGACTGGTTTGGCTGGTGCACATGGGATGCCTTCTATACTGATGTCACTGAAAAGGGTATTGAGGAGGGCTTGAAAAGGTAATTAGTGGAAATAGTACTATATTGGTTTAGTGAGAAGAGATTGTGATGATGTTTAGATATTGACTTCGATTTTGTATTTTGTTCGATTTTACTTCAGCCTATCGGAGGGAGGGACACCACCACGGTTTCTTATCATAGATGATGGCTGGCAACAGATTGAAAGCAAACCAATAGATGCTGATAGTGTTGTACAAGAAGGAGCACAGTATGAGAGTTTTTTGATTTCTATATTTAGCACCATTATTTTGTTTCTATAATCATTATTCTTATTAAAAAATGTATATATAAAACTTCTATAGTATTTCTGATTTGTTGTGATAACTGCAGGTTTGCTACTAGGTTGATTGGTATTAAAGAGAACACTAAATTTACAATATCAGGCCTGAAGCATGTTGTAGAAGAAGCAAAGCAGCATTACAATGTGAAGTATAGTCTTGGATACTGAAATTCTTTAAATTTTGAAATGATTCATGTTCTTTTGTTCTTGAGCTGTTTGGCATATCTAAAGTTAGGTGGCACAGAAGAATTACGTGAAGAGTTGCTTGCTAATTTGTGTGCTTGTGTTGGACAGATATGTTTATGTATGGCATGCTCTAGCTGGTTATTGGGGTGGAGTGAAGCCAGCAGCAAGTGGAATGGAAAATTATGACACTACCTTAGCATACCCAGTACAATCTCCAGGTGTTCTAGGAAACCAACCAGACATTGTTCTAGATAGTTTGGCTATACATGGCTTAGGCCTTGTGCACCCAAAGAAAGTTTTCAAGTTCTACAATGAGCTCCATGCTTACTTAGCTTCATGTGGAGTAGATGGAGTAAAGGTTGATGTACAAAACATTATTGAGACCCTTGGTTCTGGATACGGTGGTCGAGTCTCACTCACTCGCAGCTATCATCAAGCACTCGAGGCATCCATTGCTCGTAATTTTCCCGACAATGGATGCATTGCCTGCATGTGTCACAATACTGATGGACTTTATAGTACCAAGGAGACTGCTGTTGTGAGAGCCTCTGATGATTTTTATCCGCGTGATCCTGCTTCTCATACCATCCATGTTTCTTCTGTTGCATATAACTCACTTTTCCTTGGAGAGTTTATGCAACCTGATTGGGACATGTTTCATGTAAGTGGAAGTGATATAATTAGTTAGTGAACCCACCTCAATGATATAATTCTTGTTAACCAAAATGCATTTGTAATTTCAGAGTTTACATCCAGCAGCGGAGTATCATGCTGCAGCTCGTGCAATCAGTGGAGGTCCAATTTATGTCAGGTATAGTGATATCTATTTATATCTTATCTTACATTGGATCATACATAAAATGAGTAATTAAGTATGTGTTAATATTATGATGTGGTTTTTGTTGCTTTTATAGTGATAAGCCAGGAAAGCACAATTTTGATATTCTTAAGAAACTGGTTCTGCCTGATAGTTCGGTTCTCCGAGCCCAATTGACGGGTCGGCCTACTATTGATTGTCTCTTTGTTGATCCAGCAAGAGATGGGAATAGGTTTGTTAAATCTTGTATCTGTTTTAATCAAGCAATGCTTCTGAGTAGTTGGTGTAGTAGAAATTGATGTGCCTGAATTTCATTTCAGCATGCTCAAGATATGGAATTTGAACAAATGCTCTGGAGTGGTTGGTGTGTTTAACTGTCAAGGTGCTGGGTGGTGCAAGCTAGAGAAGAAAAACCGTATTCATTGTGCAGCCCGTGGGACACTTAGTACTTCTGTTTGTACCTCTGATGTTGATTCCATTGCTCAAGTAGCTGGTGCTGATTCAAATGGGGACACCATTGTTTATGCCTACAAATCAGGTAATTTAATCAGTATATACTCTGTTGTGATTTTACTATTTGTGATGAAGTTAAGTGATATAAGAAATAAGACATCTCATTCATTATGCTTTTATTGAATACCTCAATTCAACTACATTTTAGGTGAGGTAATTCGGCTACCAAAAGGTGCTTCAATGCCAGTGACACTAAAAGTTCTAGAATATGAACTTCTTCATTTCTGTCCAATCAAGGTAACTAGGCTAAAGTATTAGACTATTAGTCAATATGATATTTTCATTGAGTTTTTATTTTTATGCCTATGAATATGATATTGATATGCTAAGTGAACTAATGGTGTTGGACAGGAAATTGCGCCAAGTATTTCATTTGCACCAGTAGGACTATTGGAAATGTTTAACACTGGAGGAGCTGTGGAGCATTTTGAAATACATAAAGCATATGTTACCCTCAGAGTAAGGGGAAGTGGTAGGTTTGGTGTTTATTCCTCTGAGAGCCCATTGAAGTGTGTGGTGGGTGGTAATGAAACTGACTTTAAGTATGACTCAGAGACTAGGTTGACAACTTTCTACATCCCAGTGCCAGCAGAGGAGATGTATAGATGGCCAATAGAAATCCATTTTTGAGTTGGAGGGGTTTTGTAACTTTTGTTGTCTTAAATTGACATATAGGATATAGCAGTAGCATTTTTGGGTAAGGGGTGGGGTGGAGGGAGTTGATTTGGTATAATGGAGGTGATAGTACTATTCAGGGAGAGTAACATATCAGTGGTGGAGAAGAATGATCTAGTTCTTTGCCTGGGGATGTAATAGGCTTATTTCTTTTGAATTAAATCATGTTGTTTTTTACTTGTCTTTTTTTTTTTTAAAAAAAGAATTTTTTTAGTTTTTTAATTATTATTTCTATACTTTAAGGTTATATTAGTTATTTGTTTTTTTAATTAAACTTTTAATTGTTGTAGTGAGGGAAATAAGTGAAATGGATAATAAACTACGAAATGTATCATAAGAAAAAAAGAAAAAGACTAATAATTTTATAAAAAATATTAAAATCTATTAATTTTATTAGCTTATGTAAAACCACCTTAACATATATGTAAAAAGAAACGAGGGGAGTACAAGTGGCTCTTGGACTTTTAATGTATCATCTATCACTTCTTCACCACCATAGTTCTATCTCTTGGCTCTTTTATGCTTTCTAGTTTTCTCTTTAATCAGGGACAGTGAACCTTTGTTGCATTCTTATGTAATAACAATTCTAAGGCTTAGTACTAGTTTTTGTGTTCATTTTCATTGGGTGGACATCGTTGAATATTTAGTTTGATTTCACAATTGGAAATTGGTTGTTATGCTGGTTTAATTCATTCTATAAGACCTAAACAAAAGGGGATTCGAACTCGAACTATTTCTATCAACTTTGGTTGTGCACACCAAACTCTGTTAATTTGCTTTTACAAGAAAAAAATGAAGAATCAAATTCGGAGTTGATATTTTGATACACAATTCTTAAAAATGATTATATATATATATATATATATATATATATATATATATATATATATATAACTGATTTTATTACATGCAATAATGTGGTACACTTGTTGCCCATCAAGTTTTGGGTGGCATAACCAATGTTGTTGGCCTAATGACATAATCTACCATGGGACATGGAGATCGATCTGATACTCTTGAGTTCGATTCCTGCGGTAGATAAACTCGGTCTTGGCCAGTGCGAAATTTGATCCTAAACACGATCGAATATTAGTCTTTCGTTGAAAGCGTTGGGATACTCCGTGGATAGCTAACAATAGTTCTAACAAAAAAAAGTTTTGGGTGGCATTGTGGAGGTTACTATTCGTATGTGGTTGGCTACATCCCTACTAAATTAGGTTTTCTCTAGAAATTTCCTCCATTTCCTCACAAAAGGAGTTTCGAGTCTCAAATGGTGAAGTTGGGTAACTAAATAAATGGAACGTGAAAGCTGGGTTTTAGTTGGAGGAGATCCTTGTTTGCCTGGGAGGAGATCCTTGTTTGCCTGGGAGGAGGGTTTGGTGAGATACCGTATCCGTATACTTGATGTTGTATATGATATGGGGATCTGTTGGAAAAAGTCCCACATTGGATAGGCTAAGCATTTCTATAGTGGAAAAAGCCTATAAAAGGAGAGCTTCTCCTCATTTACAAATCACACCACTTGACGATAAATCATTCCTCAAGTTTTCTCTCTTCTCCCTGCAAGTGGCACACTAGGTTTTCCTTTCCTTTTTCCTCTAAACCAGGAGGTTGTGAGATGAAAACAGTCTCTTCCAAGGGTCCATTCAAAAAGGCAGACTTAACATCTAAATGATGTAAGTCCCATCCCTTACTGCAGGCCAAGGCAGTGATCAGTCTAATGGTCAACCAGTCTAATGGTCTCATGCCTGGCCACAGGTGAGAAAACTTCCTCATAATCTATCCCCTGCTTTTGTTGGAACCCTCTAGCAACAAGTCTTGCTTTATGCTTGACAATTTTCCAATTGGGGGTCCAACTTGAGCTTAAAGACCCATTTAACACTTATTGCTTTCTTTCCTTTAGGCAAGATTGTCAAAGACCAGGTCTTATTTTTCTCAATAGAGGCCAGCTCCTCTATCATAGCATTTTTCCAGTTTTTATCCTTTAAAGCCTCTAAGTCCACTGGTTCCATATCAGCCATCATAGCATAGTGGATGAGGTCACCATGCTCATTCACTTCACTATCTATGGCAATATCATAATCTGCAAGCCTCCTGGGAGGCTGTCTCAACCTTTGTGTTCTAGGCAGGGACTGAACAGTAGGTTCAGGTTCTGTTTCAGCATTGTCCTCTTCCTCTTCTTGAGGATTCTGATCCTCATTAGGTAGAATAGGATCATCTTCATCATAACTATCACCATTAGGATTAGGTTCAGTGTCTAAGACCTCCTTTAGGATTGTAGAGTCCACTGAACTTACTAGTTCGGCTTTGTCCCAGTCCCATTGCTTGTCTTCAAGCACAATCACATCCCTAGATATCTCAATCTTGTCAGTTTTAGGATCTAGCAGCCTATAAGCACCTGTAGGATGATATCCAACAAGGATTAAGGGCCTGCTCTTATCCTCTAACTTCTTTCTCTCACCATCAGGTATATGGCTATATGCAAGTGAGCCAAATACCCTTAGGTGAGAAACCTTAGGCTTGTCACCACACTAGACATGTTCTGGTACCTTGTCTTCCAAACCTTTAGTAGAGCACCATATTTAGGATATAGACAGCTGTATGAACAGCTTCTGCCCATAGCCTTTTAGGTAGCCCCTTTGACTTGATCATGCTCCTACCCATATCAAGTATTGTCCTATTTCACCTTTCAGCAATACCATTATGCTGAGGAGTATATGGTGATGTTACCTCATGTATTATGCCTTGAGTGGTGCAGTATCCCTCAAAATCTTTTGAGGTGTACTCACCACCACCATCAGTCCTTAAGACCTTAAGTTTCTTACCACTTTGAGTTTCTTCCCTTGCCTTAAACTCCTTAAAAACACCATAGGCTTCTCCTTTAGTCTTAACTAGATATAGCCAGATTTTTCTAGAAAATTCATCTACAAAAGTCATGAAGTATTTATTTCCCCTAATAGAGGGTACATCAAGTGGTCCACATAGGTCAGAATATACAACATGCAAAATATCCTTAGAAGAATGTTTCATTTCCTTATTAAACTTCTTTCTAGGTTGCTTACCCACTAGGCAAGTAGTACATGTCTCTTTAGTAACTTCAATTTTAGGTAACCCTTCTACTAACCCTTTAGTACTTAGGTTACTTAGGCCTTTGAAGTTTAAATGCCCAAACCTTTTATGCCTTAACATACCTTCAACATTAGCTGTGGCACTTAGACAATCTGTCTCTGTGACACTAATGCTGGTTTTGAAGGTTCTATTGGTGGCTAAAGGTGTTGTTAAAACTAGTTTGTCTTTAACATCATACAACTTTAGTTTTAGATCCTTCATTACTACTGAAAAACCCTTCTCTATAAGCTGTTCTAGGCTGATAAGGTTACAGCTGATCCCAAGAACATAGAAAACATCTTTTATCAAAATTACTTGTCCATTTTCTTTTGTAAATCTTATGTTTCCTACTCCTTCAGCAGTTATTGCCTTATTGCTAGCACAATTTATAGTGGTTTTTCTACTAGAATCAAAGTCAACTAACCACTCTTTGTTTCCAGTCATGTGATTAGAACACTCTGAATCTAGATACCAAATTTCAGTGATGGTTTTTCCATCACTTGTAGTAACTGACAAGACTACACAGTCACTATTTCCTTTAAGTCTAGGTTAGTTACAACAAAATCCTCCCTAGGTTCTGTTTCTCCTAACTCATCAGTTATCATACTAAAGCCTACATGTTCAGATTCTGAATCAGAATCTTCTTTAGCCATATTGGCTTCAGTTTCAGTTTCCTTAAGCTTAGAATCCTTTCTAGTAGGGCATTCTGTAACACCCTAATATTTCAACCGCCGAACAAATACTAGAATATACTTTAAGGCATATATCAGAGTAAAATTCCTGTCTTTAGATATTGAACAAAACTAAAATTTGATAAAAACTCATCAAGCGAGCTCTCATGTTTCGTACCTTCAATTAGAAGTACATAATTAATATGAAAACCATATTTTATTTTCCTTCCCACATCCTAATGTCCAATATCCAAAACATAAATAGCGGAAATGATTTATAACTTCTAATACCGATACAAGTCATAATATCGAAGTTACAAAGAAAACAAGGGAAGCAACATAAACCCTAAACAAAGTTCTCAGTAATCTCCATGACCTTCATATGGTGCACCGGCTAACCGTGCTCCTTTGCTTCTGACTTTCCCTGTTTCTCTGTAAAAACCACAACAATTAAAGGGTGAGATAAACATTATCTCAGTGAGTCCTACCGAGACCCCTCACTAACAATAGCGGTTCATTATGCATCATTTTTTGCACTCGTAGCCCTACTAAGCGACTAAAGGTTGCATTTCATACTAATACAACACCGAACACCTGCAGTTTCAGTCCCCCGGTGAACCCAATCCACTAATCCTTTCATCAGTGGGCAAACATAGAAGGGGCCTAGGTTGTGGGCTCATGACTTCCCTATCGTAGTGTGTTATCATAGGGGTCGTCACCCCAATTAATGTCGATCACATCAATTATCATACCTTGATCCTTTTATCAAGTAGTTCATTATCATACCTTGAATTATATCAAGTAATTTCATTAACATACCTTGAATAATGTCAAGTAATTTCATTTCATTATCATGTACATGTGTTCTCACTCGTAATCCTAATCGGTTATCATACATTTGACATACTTTGATAAATTCCAAGGTCTTATTCATGCCTACGCTTAATTAAGCGAATTACGGCTATTTCATCAATGCATAGGGTTGGGGAAGGGATTGGAATGGACTTGGAACCAATTGGAATGGCTTAAAACATATTTTGGAAGAAGGTAACAGAAGTGGACGCACGGTTCGTGTGCTAAGGCGCACGACCCGTGCGCATTTTCAAAGAAAATGGCGCATAGTTACAAACAGGGATGCACGGTCCGGGCGCAGAGGCGCACGACCCGTGCGCATTTTAAAAGTTTTGCGCACATAAAACAGAATGACGCGCACGACCCGTGCCACAAGGCGCCCGGCCCGTGCGTGTCTAACAGTGTGTAGAAAATGATGTTTTCGTGCTATTCTTCCATTCTGTTCGATTCCAATGTTCATTCCGAACGATTTCCTAACACAACCAACATTATTACAGAGCAACAACCAGTACAAACAACAGTCATGGCCATCAAATAATGCAAACAATCACATAACATTCATCAATTCATTCCACACAAAACAACAATTCTTACATTTTCGAAATTACGGTTTTGATGGAATTTTACGAAACGAAAACAGCGTGACCCGGTTCAGAACACATGCAAACACATATTCGAAAACAAATCCCTAAGCGAGTATAGAACTCACCATTCGTGATGATAATCACGCACAACCGAGAATCCACGCCAAACAAGCAACTGCGTAATTACTCGAAGGGTC
The DNA here is from genome assembly GCA_039519185.1 of Astragalus membranaceus. NCBI lineage: Eukaryota > Viridiplantae > Streptophyta > Magnoliopsida > Fabales > Fabaceae > Astragalus > Astragalus membranaceus. Next base: position 101,910,068 of record CM076847.1, read on the forward strand.
CCCGAAACGCTTCCCGATTCCAAACTCAGCTACCCGAATGCTCCAATAGCTACCCAAAACGAATTTGAACCACAATGTGGCCCGTGTATGTGTACTAGCTGTTGAACCAAGGACAAACACGCTTTGTTTCGTATGATAACAAATTACATCTTGTCTACTAATGGTTGCAGTTGTATGAAAGTACAGGGACAAAATCAAAGAACAGGGATTAAATCAAAGAGCAGGGACTAAAGTGCAATGGCTTGCAAAAGAAGCAACAATGAAGTTGAAGACCTAATTGTTTATCTTCTTCTGATAGGACTCAAATGTAAGATCATATCCCTTCAGCTTTATGACATTTAGTAGCTGAGAGATGATTTTTCAAAACATGCATGTTGCATCAAAACAAGCTTTGAAAAATATTTTATAAAATTGCATGCATGCATGCATAGGGTGGCACCTAAACCTAAAAACAATTTTGTGGAAAGCTTGAAATGTATTTCCTAATCTATTATAAAGCTTGAAATCGATTTCCTAATCTATTGTTGAAGCTTGAAATCGATTTCAATACACAATGTTTTAAGCATGAAATCGATTTCAATACACAATGTTTCAAAGCATGTAATCGATTTCTCCTTGAGTATGTGAAGCAAAGAATCGATTTCTCCTTGAGTAGATTACAAGCCCAATGTATTAAGCAAAGAATCGATTCCTTACTTTCCTTACTTTCCTTTCTTGAAACAATCGATTACATGCCTTAGTTATACAGGCAATGAATCGATTATGAGCCCTCTATTATGAAGCACATAATCGATTATATGCCTCCTTGTTTTAAGCAAAGAATCGATTACAATATATTCCTTTTTAACCAAACAATCGATTATGCCATTTACACTATCAGAGCACATAATCGATTCTTGTTTCTTGTGTTTTATTTCAATGGTCAAATTTTCTACATTCCCTATAAATAGGGAGCTTGGATCCACAGATCAAACACACCACTCCACTTCTCTTCTACGCAATTTCAAATCAAAAGCAAAGAGAAAAAAATAAGAGCTTTCATTTTCAGATCTATATTTTAAAGTTCTTCATTTCAAAACCAGTCATCCCTCACTCTACTATATTGTTACTATACTGCTGAAGTGATTGGTTCGTAGATCTCATATTGTATTCGTTTTCTAAGTGGTTATTTTGAAATCTTGGGAGGTGTTCTTGGGTCGTTCAATCAGTGAGATTGAAGCGGTGTTGAAATCCTGGGAGGTGTTCTTGGGTCGTTCAATCGGGGAGATTGAAGCGGTGTTGAAATCCTTAGCGGGGAGCTCAGGTTCTCAATATGGGTAAATTGAGATTTGCTATTTGAAGTTGCCTGTTTGTAAAACATTCTTCATCATATAGTGGTTGTCAGCAAGTCCAAAGGTTGCAAAGCCTGAGGCCGAGGACGTAGGGCTTTTATCCCGAACCTCGTAAAAATCCCGGTGTATCTCTATCCCTCTCTCTTTACATTCTTTACAGTTTATATTTGTCTATTATCATTGCACTGCATATCTCTCTATCCCGAATTCTGATAATAGCATAATATTACGATGTGCCTGATCTGTCTGCTTAGGTACATCATATTAGGTGCATCATACAGTTTAAATCTCAGTTTCCGCATTTGATTTAAACGAACACAGTTAATGCTTTAAATCTTAGTTTCCACATCTGTTTTAAACAAGCATTGTAAAATCTTTGAAAACTGAAAAGAATTCAAGTTTTGCACATAACCTTATTCACCCCCCTCTAAGGTTATCCTATTGTCCGACAAGTGGTATCAGTAGCTAGAAATTGCATATAGAGCTTAGCATCTCGCAATTTTATTTTATTTATCTATATTTGATCATGGGTTCTTTTATGAAAGAGGGGATGTCCTTCAATAGGCCACCCCTGTTTGATGGGACTAACTATGACTACTGGAGTAGTCGAATGAAGTGTCATGTGCAGGCAATAGATTTCACTCCGTAGAGAATTATTGTTGATGGGCCACTGATTTCTATGAAGATCAAAATTACAAAACCTGGTGGTGCTGTTGACGGAGATACTACAAAAATTCAAGCTACCGGCAAAGCAGAAGAAGTTCCAGTTGAAGACATCTACACCATTGATCTGAGCGAGCTGAGAAAGTCCGAGTTAGACAAAATCTCTCAGAATGCCAAAGCTATGAACATTCTTCACCTATCTCTATGTGAAGAAGAATATGGAAGGGTAAAAGGATGGCAGACAGCTAAAGAGATCCGGGATTGCTTGGAAGCTACACATGTCGGTACAAGCCAAGTGAAGGATACAAAAATCAGAATCCTCACGTCTGAGTATGAAGCCTTCAAAATGAAGGAAGGTGAATCTGTTGCAGCTATGCACCAGAGACTGAATCTGATAGTGAACAACTTGAGGGCACTGGGGAAGAAGTATTCTCCAAAGGATATAAATGGGAAGATTCTTGCATCTCTGACCAGTGAGTTCTTTCCAAATACTTGTGCAATCACTGAAGCAAAAAATATTGGCACTCTGCCCCAAGAAGACTTGATTGGGTCACTTCTTGCATTTGAGGTAGTAGTGGCTGCTAAGAAGGATCAAGAAAAGGAAGTGGTAAAAGAAAATAAGTCTCTTGCCCTTGCTGCTAAAACCCCTAAGGTAGCAAGGAAAGAGGTTGAGTCTGATGAAGAAACTGATGAAGATATGGCTATGTTTGCCAAGAATTTCAAAAGATTCATGAGATTCAACAAGCTTGGAAAGGGGGATTTCTCTAAGAAGTCTGGGTTCAACAAAGAAGACAAGTATGAGAAGAGAGATGATCAACCAAAGTGTTTCGAATGCAACAAACCTGGTCACCTCAAAACAAATTGTCCAAAGCTGAAATCCAAATACAAACAGAAGAAAGCCATGAAGGCTACATGGGACAACACAGGTACTGATGGTGATACAGAGGAAGAAGAGGAAGTCGCAAATGCTGTTTGTCTTATGGCTTAAGCTACATGGGATAGTCTTGGCACTGATAGTGAATCAGATGAAGATGAGAAGACTGACAATGTTGTCTGCAATATGGCAAATGACGCATCTAAGGTAATCCTTAATTCCTATAGTCTTTCTGATTCTTCTATGCATGATGATTTATTTGATGATGCGGGTAGTAGTCACGATTTGAGTGAGGCTTTTGAAGCTCTCTATTTTGAACATGAAACTCTTTTGTTAAAATCTAAGAAATTGACAAAGAGCAACAAAAGCTTGTCCACTCAAATTGAGACTCTTGAAAATGAGGTAGCTAAATTGAAGAATGAGCTACATAAAACAAAACCTTTCAACCTTGAGTTTCTTGAGCTTAAACAAAATTTTGAAAAAACCAAGGTTGAAAATGAAATTTTGAAAGAAACCCTAAAAAAGTTTGAGGTTGGTGAAAAGGCCTTGACCAAGCTACTTCACTCCCAACATGAATATGTTGGTAGGAGAGGTATTGGGTACAAAGGTAATTCCACCTCCTCTGTTTTGAACAAGAAAATAACTTTTGTAGCTGCTACTTCAAGTTATATACCTACTGTTTTCTCATGCACCTATTGTCAAAAAGGGAACCATAGCTCTCTCAGATGTCCTATTCGTAAATTATGTGAGCTTGGTACCCTTATACCTGCCTGTGAGAAACCAAGGTGGATTGTGAAAGCAAACCCCTTGACGACTAACCCCCAAGGACCCAACAAAATTTGGGTACCTCGTGCTAGTTGTTAAATGTTCCTTTTGCAGGTTGGTCCTTCATCCAAAAAGAAAAATGTGTGGATGGTTGATAGTGGATGCTCAAGGCATATGACTGGTGATGCTTCACTATTTTTGAAATTGAGCAACAAAGCAAGTGGATCTGTGAAATTTTCCAACAACGAATCTGCACAAGTAATAGGTAAAGGTTGTGTGGGTAAGGAAAACACAATTAAAATTAAAAATGCTTTATTAGTTGATGGTGTTAAATTTAACTTACTAAGTGTTAGCCAATTATGTGATAATGATTTTGATGTGCATTTTTCTGTTGATAAATGTGTTATTACCCATATGACTTCTAAACTCTACATTACTGGCTTTCGAGAAAACAACGTATACTATGTTGACTTTGACAATGTAAGTGATGATATTCTATGCATGCCTACCTTGATTGATGATGTGGATCTGTGGCATAGATGTTTAGGACATGCTAGTATAGAACATCTATCCAAGTTAAGTAAGAATGAGCATGTTAGAGGTCTACCTAAGTTGAAATATGAAAAAGGCCAATTATGTGATGCATGTCAGCTAGGTAAGATGCATAAAACCTATTTTAAATCAAAACTTGTTATTTCCACCAAAAACGTGCTTGAACTGCTCCATCTTGATTTATTTGGTGAAATTGATGTTGTAAGTCTAGGAGGGTCTAAGTATGTCTTTGTAATTGTTGATGATTATTCTAGATATACTTGGGTTACTCTACTTGCAAATAAAAGTGATGCTTTTAACGAGTTTGCTAAGTTGTGCAGAAAGTTACAAAATGAGAAAAACTTAGTCATCAAAGAAATTAGAAGTGATCATGGAGGAGAGTACGAAAATTCATCATTCAAGACGTGGTGTGAAAAGTATGGTGTTCATCATAACTTTTCAGCTCCTTGGAGCTAATTATTGGTAGTCCATCAAAGGGGGTAACAACTCGTTCTTCTCTTAATCTTTTATGCTTTCATAGTGCTTTTGTCTCTCAAATAGTTCCTAATAATATTAAGGAAGCTTTAAATAATCCAGAATGGGTTGTGTCAATGCAAAAAAAAACTTGAAAAATTTGAATGGAACAAAGTTTGGCATTTAGTTGAAAAACCTGTTGATAGAACTGTTATTGGAACTAAATGGGTTTTTCGCAACAAACTTGATGAAAATGGTACTATTTTATTAAACCAAAGCCGTTTGGTTGTTCAAGGTTTTAACCAAATCGAAGGGGTGGATTTTGAAGAAACTTTTGCTCCAGTGGCTAGGTTGGAGTCCATTCGTATAATATTGGCATTTGCTAGTTACATGGACTTCAAACTACACCAAATGGATGTCAAGAGTGCCTTCCAAAATGGTTTTTTAGAAGAAGTATTTGTAAAACAACCCCCTGGTTTTGAAGATTTTAAAAACCCAAACCATGTTTTCAAACTTGACAAAGCTCTTTATGGATTAAAGCAAGCCCCTAGAGCTTGGTATGAGAGACTAAACAAACATTTAACTGCCAATGGTTTCCAAAAGGGTAAGATTGACTCTACCTTATTCCTTAAAACCAAGGGCAAACATATCATTTTAGTTCAAATCTATGTTGATGATATTATCTTTGGGTCTACTAATGATGATCTGTGCAAGGAATTTTCTAAGATGATGACTAGTGAATTTGAAATGAGCATGATGGGGGAACTAAATTTCTTTTTGGGACTTCAAGTAAAACAAATGAATGAAGGAATCTTCATATGTCAAAACAAGTTCTCAAAGGAGCTGCTAAAGAAATATGACATGAATGATGCAAAGGAAATCGACACTCCTATGGCGACCGCAACAAAGTTGGATAAGGATGAGCAAGGTAAACCGGTAAATGAAACTATGTATCAAGGTATGATCGGTAGTCTATTATATTTAACTGCTTCTCGTCCTGATATTATGTTCACTGTCTACCTGTGTGCTCGATTTCAAGCGTGTCCAAAAGAATCACATTTAAAAGCTGTAAAACGGATTCTTAGATATGTTAAGGGGACCATAGACTTTGGTTTGTGGTACCCGAAGTCGAGTATGTTTTATTTAGTTGGTTTCTGTGATGCTGATTTTGCTGGTTGTACTTTAGATAGAAAAAGTACTAGTGGAACTTGTCATTTCTTAGGTCCTTGTTTGACCTCCTGGTCTAGTAAGAAACAGAACAGTGTTGCTTTGTCCACCGCTGAAGCCGAATATGTGGCGGCTGGAGACTGCGTTGCACAAGTTCTGTGGATGAAACAGACTTTGGAGGATTTTGGTTTATTATTCGAAAATGTGCCTGTTTTATGTGATAACACTAGTGCTATAAATATTGCTAAGAACCTCATCCAACATTCTAGAACTAAGCATATAGACATAAGGCATCATTTCATTAGAGATCATGTGTCTAGGGGGAGCATAGCATTGAAATTTGTAGGCACTGATGACCAACTAGCGGACATCTTCACTAAACCCCTAGCCGAAGCTCAATTTTGTAAAATCCGTAGAGAGCTAGGGATGCTTGACTTTGCTGGTTTATAAAGTGATTATGTTTGTATGTGCTAATGAAAACAAAGGGGGAGAAAATATATGCATGGGGGAGAAAATATCTACTTATAATGTGATTATGTGGGGGAGAAAATATCTGCTGCTATCTGTGCTTATGTTGTGATTAATTATATGTTTGGTTTAGTTGAGTATTTTTATGCTTATGCTTAGGGGGAGCTCTTTGAAAATTTTTCATTATTATCACCCCCTATGCATAATGTAATTTGTTATCATCAAAAAGGGGGAGTTTGTTGAACCAAGGACAAACACGCTTTGTTTTGTATGATAACAAATTACATCTTGTCTACTAATGGTTGCAGTTGTATGAAAGTACAGGGACAAAATCAAAGAACAGGGATTAAATCAAAGAGCAGGGACTAAAGTGCAATGGCTTGCAAAAGAAGCAACAATGAAGTTGAAGACCTAATTGTTTATCTGCTTTTGATAGGACTCAAATGTAAGATCCTATCCCTTCAGCTTTATGACATTTAGTAGCTGGGAGATGATTTTTCAAAACATGCATGTTGCATCAAAACAAGCTTTGAAAAATATTTTATAAAATTGCATGCATGCATAGGGTGGCACCTAAACCTAAAAACAATTTTGTGGAAAGCTTAAAATGTATTTCCTAATCTATTATAAAGCTTGAAATCGATTTCCTAATCTATTGTTGAAGCTTGAAATCGATTTCAATACACAATGTTTTAAGCATGAAATCGATTTCAATACACAATGTTTCAAAGCATGTAATCGATTTCTCCTTGAGTATGTGAAGCAAAGAATCGATTTCTCCTTGAGTATGTGAAGCAAATAATCGATTTAACATTGAGTATGCAAGGCATATAATCGATTTCAACATACTCTATTTTGAAGAGAACAATCGATTACAAGCCCAATGTATTAAGCAAAGAATTGATTCCTTACCTTCCTTACTTTCCTTTCTTGAAACAATCGATTACATGCCTTAGTTATACAGGCAATGAATCGATTATGAGCCCTCTATTATGAAGCACATAATCGATTATATGCCTCCTTGTTTTAAGCAAAGAATCGATTACAATGTATTCCTTTTTAACCAAACAATCGATTAATGCATTTACACTATCAGAGCACATAATCGATTCTTGTTTCTTGTGTTTTATTTCAACGGTCAAATTTTCTACATTCCCTATAAATAGGGAGCTTGGATCCACAGATCAAACACACCACTCCACTTCTCTTCTACGCAATTTCAAATCAAAAGCAAAGAGAAAAAAATAAGAGCCTTCATTTTCAGATCTATATTTTAAGTTCTTCATTTCAAAACCAGTCATCCCGCACTCTACTATATTGTTACTATACTGCTGAAGTGATTGGTTCGTAGATCTCATATTGTATTCGTTTTCTAAGTGGTTATTTTGAAATCCTGGGAGGTGTTCTTGGGTCGTTCAATCAGTGAGATTGAAGCGGTGTTGAAATCCTGAGAGGTGTTCTTGGGTCGTTCAATCGGGGAGATTGAAGCGGTGTTGAAATCCTTAGCGGGGAGCTCAGGTTCTCAATTTGGGTAAATTGAGATTTGCTATTTGAAGTTGTCTGTTTGTAAAACATTCTTTATCATATAGTGGTTGTCAGCAAGTCCAAAGGTTGCAAAGCCTGAGGCCGAGGACGTAGGGCTTTTATCCCGAACCTCGTAAAAATCCTAGTGTATCTCTATCCCTCTCTCTTTACATTCTTTACAGTTTATATTTGTCTATTATTATCATTGCACTGCATATCTGTCTATCCTGAATTCTGATAATAGCATAATATTACACTTTGCCTGATCTGTCTGCTTAGGTACATCATATTAGGTGCATCATACAGTTTAAATCTCAGTTTCCGCATTTGATTTAAACGAACACAGTTAATGCTTTAAATCTTAGTTTCCACATCTATTTTAAACAAGCATTGTAAAAGTTTTGAAAACCGAAAGGAATTCAAGTTTTGCACATAACCTTATTCACTCCCCTCTAAGGTTATTCTATAGTCCAACACTAGCAACTGAGTGTCAAGCTTAACCACCACATGCAAGTATATAAGAGAGGTTGGGGTTGGTTTTGGTGTCTGTTGTTTCCAGCAACAATGGGTCATTTTGAAACGAATATAATTTAGTCAATTCTTAACTAAATTTAGCAAAACGAGTGTCTATTGTGAAGAGAATTTTGTCTAGTTTCTGAGGGTTTAGGTTACGTGTTTATGTGACAAGTATTTGAGGAGTTATCAGCGAAACATTGTGACTAGTCCAAAACTGACACTGATTCAAAAGTGAAACTTGTAAATCATTTTCCTCCCATAATACTCAGTCAACTTAGGTGGTTCTTGTTCGAAATCTGAAGGGTTTACTGTCTAGTTTCTAATGAATCAAAAATGAGCTTAAACGGAGGTCTGTACAGTGAGTTACGAAGGAAATACCAGAGGGTGTCAAAACTGTTTTCTGCAGAACTTGTTGTGGGAGTTGATTTCTTCAACTCCACCACTAAGGATCACGAATACCAGCCCCAAAAATGTTCCATTCACGCCCCCAGCTCTTAATATTTCACTTCAAGGTTTTGAAATTACAATGTGGCTACCCAAGTGCCCTAATCTTGCTCTAGGCTTCACATGCAAGGTTTGGAAGACTTCAAAACTCCATTTTTGGTGACTTTGAGCTTGAAAGCTTAAGAATGGTGAAAGGAGAAATATGAGGAATGTGTTTGTGAAATTAGTATCAATGAGAAGAGGGTGAAAAACTGAAAACACTGGTGCTAAGATTACTTACATGCATCAAAGATTGGAAGGAAGCTCTATCCTCTCCTCCCTCTATTCCTTTCGCAACCCTTCTCCCTCTCTCAAGCTCTTTCTCTAATTTTCTTTCTTTCTAACTTTTAGGATATGTTTTTGTGAGTGTGTGTGTTGTGTTTGTAATTTAATGGGCCGAAGGATTAATGATGTGGGAAGGACAAAAATACCCTCACACCTAACACATCTCTCCTACATTGCCTAAACTAATCTAATTTACTTCAATTAGTCAGCAAGCATACAATTAACTAATTTACCCAAACACACGTGGTCAAGTATATTTAATCACTTAATTAATTTAGCTATCACATATTATCAGATACGCCAATTTATTTAAATTAGCTAATCAATTAAATGAAACACTTGCTAATTTCATTAATTGAAATTAGCAAAATTGTGGATGTTACAATACACCCCTACTTGAAAAAATTTGTACTCAAAATTGATCAAGTTCTATCCACGTAGTCGATACGAAATCAACTCATGATTGATCTACTATACCTAGCTTTTCAATCCCAAAATGAGTAACCTTGGACTTATGCGTGCACTCTTGATAAGTTTGGAAAATGACCCTTACGACCTAGGGTCGAAGCATATTTTCGAAATCAAACAAAGTGAAACTCGGAAGAAATCTTTTTTTTTTCAGTAGTGTTTCAAATAACAATATTTTGAAAACATTTTACCTAAGAACAATAACTCACCCCAACTTGAAAAAGAAATAACCTTACTCAATGTATTACTTTTAATAAAACGGTACCATCACACTCGGGTTTTCAAAATTGAAACTTCACACGTGAAATGGGAGTTTACATCTATTGTGGAAATCTTTTGAGTTGCACAATCATACCTCTCATAATCTCACTAGGGTTAGAGTAACTTAGGTTGAGTTAGGGAAAGGATTGGGAAAGAATTCTCATCGTACGGAAAACGTCTCTTTTCAAAATTTTCCTAAAATCCTGTTTTGCGTCAAATTTCGCTATTTCGTTCACTCTGGACTCGTTCCCAATCAATTCTTAACTTAATCTAAGTCAACTACAAAACCATCAATCATTCTGGACTATATCAATCATAGCAATAACGACATCAATCCCCAATCCCATCATCCAATCAAATAACACGTATACAATTAATCAAGCCACATCACAAACAATCAGTATGCGTCTTATTCAAGCGATACAAACATCAATCAAGAACAATACAAGTGAAAACTCATTAATACATACTGGGATTGTCAAATCCTAGCTACATAGCAATTTCATACATAGTGTTGAATTTTGAACAATGTCAAATTCAGCACATACTTATTCTATTGACGCTCGACCAATAGAACATTGAAAATAATTACCTCACTTTTATTTGTGTAGGCATCATGACTTATGGACTCTTGTCCAACTCAATGCTTAAAGCTCCGACTTTTCCTTCTTAGTTAATGCACTAACAACTTTCGTCCCAAATTCTTCCTTTGCAACATCCGATAAAATTTGGGACATTACCTTTCGGTCCTCTTGAAGATACATCTAGTACTTTGGGCTAAACTCGGGAACAATCACGATTCTCAATGACTCTCGTAGTGATAGGATTTTCATAAAAATAATTTTCCCATGACCTATCGGAGTCGACTATAATGTCTCCTACATTGCCTAAACTAATCTAATTCACTTCAATTAGTCAACAAGCATACAATTAACTTATTTACCCAAACACACATGGTCAAGTATATTTAATCACTTAATTAATTTAGCTATCACATATTATCAAATACGCCAATTTATTTAAATTAGCTAATCGATTAAATGAAATACTTGCTAATTTCATTAATTGAAATTAGCAAAATTGGGGATGTTACGATTCGGTAGCATAATGCCCATATTTATCACATCTATAGCATTGTACTTTAGATTTGTCCTTCTTTTTACTAGAATCAGAATTTTTATTAGTAGAGTCACCCTTACCACTAGACTTACCTGACTTACCCTTAGACCAATTACCTTTACCTGATTGGTTGTTGTAGTTGTTGTTGTTGTTGTTTCCCTTAGTCCATTTCTTTCCCTTTGGTTTGGCAGCAAACATAGCTTGATCTTCTTCACCTTCACCATTCAAGAGATTCATCCTAATCTCTTTGGCTTCAAGCCTACTTTGGAGGTCTTCAACTTTAAGATCTTCAGGCTTGATGGTGTCTTCAATGCTGTTTACAATAAAACCATATTTTGTTAATGTCTCTCCATTGAGACTCATTGCATTAGTGATTTTCTTTAGTTTCCCAAACAAATCAGTAATGCTTTCACCCTCCTGCATATTCAAATATTCATACTGCTTTCTCAATGATTGCAGCTTCTCCTCCTTGACTGGTGCAGCACCATTATAATATTTGTCAAGGAGGTCCCAGGCAGTTTTAGAGACTTTGATACCTCTAATTCTGTCGAAATTACTCTCATCACACCCCTGGTGTATGAGATAAATGGTTTTCCAAGCATTCTTGGTATTTTCCTTTTGTTTAGCCCTTTGTTCAGGGGTTGGGTTCTGAGCTAGTGTTGGAACCCCTTCTTGAACAATTTCTAAGACATCATGGAAGCCAAAGATGGCTTCCATTTGCAAACTCCACCTATCCCAGTTTTTCCCATTTAGTCTGGGAATTTGGATGGATTAACTTGCATTTGACATACTGTTTTGAAACATTGATTAGCACCTTCTAACACCTGTTCCAAAAACACTAGAATTGTCAAAAAAAAACGCACACCTACACAGTCACTTACTGTGTAGGCAAAACAGAATTCTGTAAAGAAAGATAAAGAACTAGAGTTTGGGTTTACAATTGTCCCTGGATTGTTACCATGCTCAATGATACCATGTTAAATTTTGTTAACCATATATTGATTTTGCTTGCGGGTTGCCAAAATGAAACAGCAGGGGCAAATATCAATTGTCCAGCCCACTGATCCAGCCCACAGCTTCAAAAAACCAGAAGTGATCCACTTGATCACCAAAACGGGTTATGCGGAACCCAGTGGAGCAACACTGTTCAAGCACGCGGGTTTCTTCTCAAGAAACGGATCCAACCCGATCCAGTTAGTATAAAAACTCAGGTAAACCGGTTCAGTCCATTTCTTTCTTTTCCTCTCTCTCTTCTCTTCTTCTCCGCAGAGCTTCTTCTTCTTCTCTTCGAACACTCTGCTAGGGTTTGCTCAAATCTTGAGCAAACTTGATGATTGAAGCGTGATTTTGCTTCAATGTTGCACCACGAATCATCGTTTACTGGTTATAGTTTCAGAAACCCTAGATCTTCTTCTTCTTCTCTTCGAACACTCTGTTTTGCGTAGTGATTTTAGAGTTTCAGAAAACCTAGTTCTTCAAACATCTGATTTTGGGATTCTGATGCTTCAGGGTTGCAAACGGACTTCCTCACGAAGGTAATAAGCCTAAGAACTTTCTGACTTACTGTTGTTTCAACCGATTTAACACAAACCCTAACTTTATACTTGTGTTTGTGTATGTGCGTGATTGAAAACGAGATTGAAGGCCACAGTAGCAACGATCAACACCAGAAACAGGTATAAATCACTCTTCTCAGTGATTTATTTATTTCTATTGTTGATAATTGCCTTCTGATTTGTTTTTCTTACTATTTATGCACTGTATCTATGTTCTTGAGGACTATGCACACTACAAAAAAAAAGAGTTATTAGCGATGGATATTAGAGAGGGACTAGTGTTCCCTCGCAAAAACTGGAATTAGTGACGGAATTTGCGAGGGAATAAGGTCTGTCGTATTTTTGAGAATTAGCGACAGAAATTTAGGCAATAGTGACGGCCAGTTCGTCGCTAATGGCTTGAGCGGGAAAGTTAGCGACAAAAATAAAATCCCTCGCAAACGAATTTTGACCGTTCAAATTTTGGGAATGTGTGCTGCATTTAGAGATGGACCATTCCGTCGCTAAATCCGTCGCTAACGTTAATTTTTTTTTCAAATCAGATTCTCAAAACACATTCCCTCATTCTTCCTCTACTCTCTCTCTAAATAATCTTACCACTTGAAGATATTCACTCAAGAGCCAAAACAGGTAGATTCCTTTCCTTTTAACTATTTCTCTTCTGTTTTTCTATTATTCTCACTTTTCTGACTTGTGATACTTGGAACAAAAACCTAACTGTGTTTGTTCCCTTTCTTGCGAGATGCTCACACTTTGAACATTATTCTCAACGACTCATGCACGGAACTTGAGAAAAATAAACGCACACACAAGAAAACAGAAGAAGAAGACTTGTAAAAAAGAACTTCAAATGTAAATTTATTTATTTGTAAAACTGTATTTGATTACAATATGTACATGTTATTTATACAGCTTTCTCTGGATATTAGCTGTTAGAGGGGTTTGTGTTAGTTACAAACCTAGTTTGTTGAAATAACAACAAGTTAACAAACTGTTTAACTGTAAAACAGATTTTGTAACTGCCTTATAACAGCTATAATAGGTAAATAGCCGTTATATCTATTCTGAGGGTGTTTTAGAAATTTTGCATTAAATTACAGCAGATGATACGATAACATATTATAATCATTGATAACCATCCTTTATGATGGTTATTACCTGCCTTTTTAGCTTGAATTTAAGTGATTTAATAAACTTGTTGTGTCAATTATGATGTAATTATGTGTTTAGGGTAGAAATAATGGTGCAGGAATGAATTGGTTTAATTTGGGCATTTTGATGCCCTTAGTGCATTTAATTGTGTTTAGTGTCAGTGCTGCAGCAGCAGGTGCGTGCGCAATAGTGGAATTGCGGAAGATGAGAGAGAAAGCTCAAGGGGAGTGCGGAAAACACGGAAATTAAGGCAAGGACAGGTGTCAGAGTTGTATGACACGGAAAAATACTTCCTATTGTGGAATTCCCATGATTGCCCTTGAACCTAGGACGCTTTTCCTTAAAAGGCCCTCATTCTAGGGTTGCGTGCAAGGAGACACTATATAAGGACGTTTCCCCTTCTTCATTAGGATGCTCTGCTGTCAAGGGGAAGTTTAGAGATAGCTCCTCATAACGTGCTTAGCTCACCATTGTTACCCACAAGCGTCATTGCTGAGACCATTGCGACAGCACTACTTGGAATTACATTTCTCTTGGAGGATTTTTACTAGAAGAGCTGGAGCAGATCTCCATCACTACTACTGGAGTTCCTTCACTGTTTCATCTTGATAGTATCATTTCTTCCCTTGAAATTTGTAATATGACTTCTACTCTTTTGTTTAAGTTATTTTCCATGTTTTGTAAGCTCAATATGAGCTAATTTCTCATAGTTGAGATGCTGGATCTGATGTAACTAGATTTTCTATGTTATTTATGAAGTATGTTTAATGTTGTGCATTTTACCTTGTGTGTGATAATATTTCGATTTTAGCGTAGGATTGGCCGTCTATTCTAAATAGCATTTATAAATTCAGAGATGGTTTGTAAATTAATCTCACAAGGTAATATGGGTAGTGGACATTAATGAGAGATCTTGATGTTCCTTGCTTAACCCTAGAGATAGGAAGGTATAGCCCATAAGGTGAATACTGCCGGTGTTCAAGCAGCCTAGGAGGTACTTCTTTAGGGTTTAGAGATAAACTCTTGCAAGGAAAACCTAGTGTGAAGTATTCGAGAGAATAACGTCTTATTGCTGCAGCACCTAATGCTGCAGCATTGAACATACCCTTAATAGCATATTAATGAAGTTACTGAAGTGAATGCATCTCAGCTTGTTCTCATCACTGATTCTTAAATACCATTTCCATTATTCCTTATTGTTTATGTTACCCAAAATTTGTGTGTCATTTACTTTCTTCACTAATTTGTTAGCAAAATTAAACTCTTGTATTTAACTAAATTCCTCGTGGGAACGATCTCATTTACCCTTTATTACTTGTTAAGACAGTGTATACTTGCACTAAGTTTTCACACAACAAGTTTTTGGCTCCGTTGCCAGGGAACTTAGTTAAATTAATTGTTTAATTAGTTAGCAACTTAGTGCCTTTTGTTACTAATTCTGTTTGTGTTGTTTCTGTTGCTACAGCATTAGTTGCTGCTACATCTGTTGCTGCAGCATATGCACAGGCCTAGACGCAATACTCCAGAATTCCAGTTGCACCCAGAGATAGAAAGACATTTTAGAAGTCTGAGAAGAGTTCACAGCCCTCCAGGACTTATGCAAACAGGCATAGTGAGGCCAGAAATTGCTACAACCCATTTTGAGTTCAAACCAATGATGTTCCAAATGCTTCAAACAATTGGGCAGTTTGGTGGTGGTCCCCTTGAAGACCCACATCTGCATTTGAAACAATTTGTTGAGGTTTGCAGTAATTTCATTCTCCCTGGTGTTACAGATGATGCTTTCAAACTGAAATTGTTTCCTTATTCCTTGAAGGATAGAGCAAAGGCCTGGCTTAACTCACTAGAGCCTAACTCTATCACTACATGGAATGAGATGGCAGAAAAATTTATGACAAAATATTTTCCTCCAATAAAGAATGCCAGGATGAGAAATGAAATTACCTCTTTTAAGCAAACTGAATTTGAAACTTTGTTTGAAGCATGGGAAAGATACAAAGCTCGGTTGAGGAAGTGCCCACACCATGGTATTCCTGTCATCATTCAAATGGAGACCTTCTACAATGGATTGGAGCCCCAAACAAGGCTCATGCTTGATGCTTCATCTGGAGGAGTTCTACTCAAAGGATCTTACAATGATGCTTATAATCTTATTGAGGATATTGCTGCAAATAGCTATCAATGGCCTACTGCTAGGTTAAGTGCTCAAAAGAAGGTGGCTGGTGTACATGAAGTAAGTGAGATCACTGCCTTGTCTTCTCAAGTGGCTTCACTATCTAATATGATCAAAAACATGGGTTCACATAGTGCTACAGCAACACCTGCTACAGCAACTGAAGCAACTGTAGCAGCAATTGAACCAGCTCCATGCGGTTCCTCTCCAAGTTGTGTTTATTGTGGAGGAGGTCATCTTTATGAGGAGTGTCCTGCGAATCCTATCTCTGTCAACTATGTTAGGTACAACAAGGGTAATAATCCATATTCAAACACCTACAATCCAGGGTGGAGAGATCATCCAAATTTCAGGTGGAGCAACAATGCTGCAGCAACACCTGCTGCAACAGCTACTCCAGCACCTGCTGTGCCACCCGGATTCCCTGCTCAATCAAGACAAGCTTCTCCTGCAACTGATAACTCTATGGAGGCCATGCTTAAGGCTTTCACATGAATGAAACAAAGACTCAATATCAGACACAAGGAGCTGCAATCAAAAATCTTGAGAACCAAATAGGCCAAATAGCTTCTGCTCTAACCCAAAGACCTAGTGGAGCATTGCCTTCTACTACTGAAGCTACATCGTCCAAGGGTAAGGAGTCATGCAAAGCTATATCTCTAAGGAGTGGGAAGGATTTGAATGGGCCATCACTTGACACAGGTGGTGGCGAAAAAAGAAAAGAAAAATATTCAGAAAAAAAAAGTTGAAAAAAATGAAAAAAAGAGTAAGCCAGATGCGACAGCAACTGATGCTGCAACATCTGATGCAACACCAGTGCCACCACTTGTGCTTGATCAAGATGTGCCACCTCCACCATTTCCTCAGAGATTGAAGAAGGCACAGCAAGACAAGCAATTTGGCAAGTTTCTTGAGGTGTTGAAACAACTGCACATTAATGTCCCTCTGGTTGAGGCTCTTCAACAAATGCCCAACTATGCAAAGTTCATGAAGGTAAGAGAACTAGTGGGGGAGATGCTCCTACTGGTATTGTGTGCTTTATTGTGTTTCTGTGTGAACTTGTATGTAGTTTGTTAGTGGAAGAATGTTAGCTTAGGCGGGTAAATTTCGAGGACGAAATTCTTTTAAGTGGGGGAGAGTTGTAATAGCCCAAAATAATTGATTAATTTATTTAATTAATTATTTAGGATTTATGTGGTTGAAATAATAGAAATAATTATTTATTAGTATATGTGGACCTAATTATTAGTGTTAGTATTAGTAAATTAGAAGTGTTAAGGGGAGGCCCATGATTAGGTCACATAAGATAAGAAAAAGCCCATGAGGTTAAGTGAGTTTATAAAAGGTCTAGGTTAGGGTTTTGTTGTCATTAGAAGGAAAAAGAAAAATAAGGATTAGAGAAGTGAGAAGAGGAGAGGGAAGGCGTGTGGATACCTTGTGTTGCAGGTAAACTAATATTGCAGGATGTGTTTTGATGATGAAAAAGCCAAAGGTAAAATTGACGGTCAAAGTCAAATAAAAGTGACTAAACGTCAAAATCAATCCAAGACAATCAAGCCAAGAATTGAAGATTCAAGTTTAAGGGTAGTCCTTAAATATAAGGGTAGTCCTTAGGGTTTGGGTGTGTCTTAGGAAAAAGTGTAAGCTCTTTCAAAGGTCAGCTCGTATCTTAAAGTCTCACACACTCACAAAGTTTTTTTTAAAGATGCATGCATACTTACGTAAACATTCCTATCACCTTTAAAATAATAAAATCGATTTCCTCATGCATAAACATATATCAAAATCGATTTTCAGGTAAAACAGAAAAGGAAGAATCGATTGTCAGGTCATGTACTTTCAGTACATAAATCGATTTCTGAGCCAAACAATTTTTAAGGGAAGAATCGATTCCCACTCTTTTGCACTTAACTAAGAATCGATTCCCACTTGGCTCAGGCAAGCTGAAAATCGATTCATACATATTTTCACTAAGTATAGAATCGATTCCTAGCTTTCCATGGTACTCAAGAATCGATTGTTCATATTTTTCAAACAAAGATAAATCGATTCCTCACTTAAATAAATCGATTCCTAGATCAAATGCATTCAACAGAGAATCGATTCCTACACTATTTTCAACGTAAACTTAATTTCCTCATAGCCTATAAATAGGCAGTGCTTCACGATTCATTTTACACAACACAACCCATTTGCACGAATCAGAAAAACTTTTGAGAAAACTCTTCACGCTTTTACTTTTGCTCGTCACGCACCGTTGGTCTGTCTGAGCTGATCTGTTGCTAAGAGTTAGTTGGGGTTGCATTCTTCAAGTTGTAATATCTGCCTACATTAGAGGTATTTCTGTCTTTACAATTGTTTATTATTTAATTGTTGTGTTTTGTTCTAGGGAGTGGGGTATCTCTCTAGGGTAGCTGCATGTACTAGGAAGTGGGGTATCTTTCTAGGGCAGTTGATTGTAACAGGGGTGGGGTATCTCTTGTTATTGTTATATTAGATTTGAGGGCTCTCCATAGGTGGGGTATCCTAGGAGGAGAGTGCCTGAGTCTGTAAAGGTTTTCCAAGGCACCTATAAGCCTTGTTGGTTTGGTTAGTGGAAAATCTCACAAGGGTGTGAGGACTGGACGTAGGTCACTAGGAGGTGACCGAACCAGGATAAATCTCTGCGTGCTTTACTGCTTTCCTGCTTTACTGTTATACTACTTTACTGCTTTATATTCTAATTCCTTCGCTTCCACTTAACCTGCGCGAAAATTGATCTAAGTCATTGAAAAGGGGAAAAACGTTTTCGAAAGATCTGAAAAGTTTTAAATCTCAATTCACCCCCCCTCTTGAGACTGAAGCCACTTGGTAACAAGTGGTATCAGAGCTAGACTCTTGTATAAAGGGCCTAGCAGCTTCAAGAGAAATGGCTTCAGGTTGGTCTACGCAAGAGGGTGCTTCTCTTTTCCGTCCTCCGGAATTCAATGGAGAACACTATGCATATTGGATAGAAAGAATGAGAATTTTTATTGAAGGGGTAGACTTAGATGTTTGGGATGCTGTGGAAAAAGGACCTTTCGTCCCCACACACATAGTAGATGGTATTCTTACAATAAAAAGTAGAAATGAATGGTCTGATGATGAGAAAAGAAAAGTGCAACTTAATTTACGTGCTAAAAATATTATTACTTCTGCTTTGAGTGCTGATGAATTTTTTCGAGTTTCAAACTGTAAATCTGCCCAAAAAATGTGGGATAATCTTCAAGTTACTCATGAGGGTACAAGTGAAGTGAAAAGGGCAAGAATAAATACTCTTACCAGAGAGTACGAATTGTTTAGAATGAATACAGGTGAAACAATATCAGAGATGCAGAAAAGGTTCACTCACATAGTGAACAAATTGGGTTCATTAGGAAAATCATTTCCTCCCGAAGACTTGATCAACAAAGTGCTAAGATGCCTAAACAGAGAATGGCAACCAAAGGTGACTGCAATAACTGAGTCAAGAAACTTGACTACCATGACTCTCGCCACCCTGTTTGGTAAACTACTAGAGCACGAGTTAGAGCTCACTCGCCTAGCAGAGCATGAAGGAAAAGACAAGAAGAACAAAAACTTAGCTCTCAAAGCTTCCAGTTCAAGCTCATCCGACGATAGTGATGATTCGGAAGATGAAGATGAAGACGAGGAGAAAATGGAACTAATGGTTAGTAAATTCAAAAAGTTCATGAGAAGGGAAAGATCTCTCAAAAAGAATTCTCCAACCAAAAGAGGCTCAAGCAAAGAAAACTTCTCAAGTCCTCCAACTTGCTACGAATGTGGTAAATCCGGACACCTGACGATGAAGTGCCCGAACTTAGAAAGAAAATTGTCAAAGTTCAAGAAAAAGGGGTCCAAAGGAAACAATGGTAGAAAAGCCTACATAGCTTGGGAAGACAATGACATGAACTCAACAGATAACTCAGAAAGCGAAAAAGGTCAAGTTGCTCTCATGGCCGACCACGACAGCGAAAGTGAAACTGAGGTATATTCTAACTCTGAATCTTTACAAGATGCCTATGATGAATTATATGAAGCATTTACTGAATTGCATGATAAATCCTTAAAACTAGCTAAAGCATTAGATAAATCTAAGAAAGTTATCACTCATCTTGAAAATGCTGTTACTGCTTTAACTAAAGAAAATTCAGAGCTTAGAAAAGAAAATGATAGCCTTGCATGCTTTAAAGAAAATTATACTTGTGATAAATGTGTTGAATCTGAAAAGAAAATTTATGAACTGGAATGGACTGTTGGGAAATTGTCTAGTTTACAAAATATGCATCATAGATTTCCTAGAAACAAACCCATAGAAAAGCATGATCATTACAAACCAAAATTTTCCACTAGACCTTATATTAGATGTTATTATTGTGGTAAACCTGGACATACAGCTTCTGTTTGCAGAGAAAGAGGTAAACAAAATATGAAAAAGGTGTGGGTTCCCAAAGGAACCATACCAAACACTAACCCACAAGGACCCAAAGAGATTTGGGTACCTAGAATCCTGTTTTAGATCATTGCAGGTATGCTTCAAGGTATGGGGGCAGATTGATACCTTGCGTGCAAGGAGACACTATATAAGGACGTTTCCCCTTCTTCATTAGGATGCTCTTCCGTCAAGGGGAAGTTTAGAGATAGCTCCTCATAGCGTGCTTAGCTCACCATTGTTACCCACAAGCGTCATTGCTGAGACCATTGCGACAGCACTACTTGGAATTACATTTCTCTTGGAGGATTTTTACTAGAAGAGCTGGAGCAGATCTCCATCACTACTACTGGAGTTCCTTCACTGTTTCATCTTGATAGTATCATTTCTTCCCTTGAAATTTGTAATATGACTTCTACTCTTTTGTTTAAGTTATTTTCCATGTTTTGTAAGCTCAATATGAGCTAATTTCTCATAGTTGAGATGCTGGATCTGATGTAACTAGATTTTCTATGTTATTTATGAAGTATGTTTAATGTTGTGCATTTTACCTTGTGTGTGATAATATTTCGATTTTAGCGTAGGATTGGCCGTCTATTCTAAATAGCATTTATAAATTCAGAGATGGTTTGTAAATTAATCTCACAAGGTAATATGGGTAGTGGACATTAATGAGAGATCTTGATGTTCCTTGCTTAACCCTAGAGATAGGAAGGTATAGCCCATAAGGTGAATACTGCCGGTGCTCAAGCATTCTAGGAGGTACTTCTTTAGGGTTTAGAGATAAACTCTTGCAAGGAAAACCTAGTGTGAAGTATTCGAGAGAATAACGTCTTATTGCTGCAGCACCTAATGCTGCAGCATTGAACATACCCTTAATAGCATATTAATGAAGTTACTGAAGTGAATGCATCTCAGCTTGTTCTCATCACTGATTCTTAAATACCATTTCCATTATTCCTTATTGTTTATGTTACCCAAAATTTGTGTGTCATTTACTTTCTTCACTAATTTGTTAGCAAAATTAAACTCTTGTATTTAACTAAATTCCTCGTGGGAACGATCTCATTCACCCTTTATTACTTGTTAAGACAGTGTATACTTGCACTAAGTTTTCACACAACAAGTTTTTGGCTCCGTTGCCGGGGAACTTAGTTAAATTAATTATTTAATTAGTTAGCAACTTAGTGCCTTTTGTTACTAATTCTGTTTGTGTTGTTTCTGTTGCTACAGCATTAGTTGCTGCTACATCTGTTGCTGCAGCATATGCACAGGCCTAGACGCAATACTCCAGAATTCCAGTTGCACCCAGAGATAGAAAGACATTTTAGAAGTCTGAGAAGAGTTCACAGCCCTCCAGGACTTATTGAATTAGGGCGAGCTGCTGCTATGGCTAGTCCTACACCTACTGTTGATGGTGATCTTAGTCCACCACCTCACACAATTCAAGGTGATGGTGATGGAGGGTACAGAAGACAGATTATTGATATGAATGTCATAGGAATGGCAAATGATAGGGACAGACCCATGAGGGATTATGCAGTTTTTGACCCTCAAACTATGCAAACAGGCATAGTGAGGCCAGAAATTGCTACAACCCATTTTGAGTTCAAACCAATGATGTTCCAAATGCTTCAAACAATTGGGCAGTTTGGTGGTGGTCCCCTTGAAGACCCACATCTGCATTTGAAACAATTTGTTGAGGTTTGCAGTAATTTCATTCTCCCTGGTGTTACAGATGATGCTTTCAAACTGAAATTGTTTCCTTATTCCTTGAAGGATAGAGCAAAGGCCTGGCTTAACTCACTAGAGCCTAACTCTATCACTACATGGAATGAGATGGCAGAAAAATTTATGACAAAATATTTTCCTCCAATAAAGAATGCCAGGATGAGAAATGAAATTACCTCTTTTAAGCAAACTGAATTTGAAACTTTGTTTGAAGCATGGGAAAGATACAAAGATCTGTTGAGGAAGTTCCCACACCATGGTATTCCTGTCATCATTCAAATGGAGACCTTCTACAATGGATTGGAGCCCCAAACAAGGCTCATGCTTGATGCTTCATCTGGAGGAGTTCTACTCAAAGGATCTTACAATGATGCTTATAATCTTATTGAGGATATTGCTGCAAATAGCTATCAATGGCCTACTGCTAGGTTAAGTGCTCAAAAGAAGGTGGCTGGTGTACATGAAGTAAATGAGATCACTGCCTTGTCTGCTCAAGTGGCTTCACTATCTAATATGATCAAAAACATGGGTTCACTTAGTGCTACAGCAACACCTGCTGCAGCAACTGTAGCAGCAATTGAACCAGCTCCTTGCGGTTCCTCTCCAAGTTGTGTTTATTGTGGAGGAGGTCATCTTTATGAGGAGTGTCCTGCGAATCCTATCTCAGTCAACTATGTTGGGTACAACAAGGGTAATAATCCATATTCAAACACCTACAATCCTAGGTGGAGAGATCATCCAAATTTCAGGTGGAGCAACAATGCTGCAGCAACACCTGCTGCAACAGCTACTCCAGCACCTGCTGTGCCACCCGGATTCCCTGCTCAATCAAGACAAGCTTCTCCTGCAACTGATAACTCTATGGAGGCCATGCTTAAGGCTTTCATGAATGAAACAAAGACTCAATATCAGACACAAGGAGCTGCAATCAAAAATCTTGAGAACCAAATAGGCCAAATAGCTTCTGCTCTAACCCAAAGACCTAGTGGAGCATTTCCTTCTACTACTGAAGCTACATCGTCCAAGGGTAAGGAGTCATGCAAAGCTATATCTCTAAGGAGCATTTCCTATCTCAGTCAACTATGTTGGGTACAACAAGGGTAATAATCCATATTCAAACACCTACAATCCTAGGTGGAGAGATCATCCAAATTTCAGGTGGAGCAACAATGCTGCAGCAACAATATAGTGGAGCATTTCCTTCTACTACTGAAGCTACATCGTCCAAGGGTAAGGAGTCATGCAAAGCTATATCTCTAAGGAGTGGGAAGGATTTGAATGGGCCATCACTTGACACAGGTGGTGGCGAAAAAAGAAAAGAAAAAGATTCTGAAAAAAAAAAGAAAAAGTTGAAAAAAATGAAAAAAAGAGTAAGCCAGATGCGACAGCAACTGATGCTGCAGCATCTGATGCAACACCAGTGCCACCACTTGTGCTTTATCAAGATGTGCCACCTCCACCATTTCCTTAGAGATTGAAGAAGGCACAGCAAGACAAGCAATTTGGCAAGTTTCTTGAGGTGTTGAAACAACTGCACATTAATGTCCCTCTGGTTGAGGCTCTTCAACAAATGCCCAACTATGGAAAGTTCATGAAGGATGTCTTAACCAAAAGGAGGAGGCTAGGTGAATTTGAAACAGTGGCCATGACAGAAGAATGTAGTATGATTATGCAAAGCAAGCTGAAGGATCCAGGCAGTTTCACTATCCTATGTTCTATTGGTGAAACCTATACTGGTAGAGCTCTCTGTGACTTAGGTGCAAGCATCAACTTGATGGCTAAGTCTGTCTTTACTCAGTTGGGTATTGGAATTGCCAGGCCTACAACTGTCACACTCCAACTAGCAGATAGATCTATTGCCTATCCTGAAGGAATCATTGAAGATGTGCTGATAAAGGTAGATAAATTTGTTTTTCCAGCTGACTTTGTGATTTTAGATTTTGATGCAGATAAGGAGGTGCCTATCATACTTGGAAGACCCTTCTTGGCTATTGGCAAGACTCTAATTGATGTGCAGAAAGGGGAATTAACTATGAGGGTCAATGATCAAGAGATCAAGTTTAATGTCATGAATGCCCTGAAGTTACCTGAAAAGGGAACTGAGGAGTGTTCCTTTGTGGTATCTCTAGACTCAGTAGTTCAGAAGCAGTTCAACAAGAAAAGTGACCATCTGGTGAAAGCCTTTGCAAGTGTGGATAAGAGTGAATTATTGGAAGAAGGGCTGCTAAATGAAGAGGTTACTGTCAAGGAGATTTGGACTAGGCAATATGAGTCTCTTGAACTTGGAGATTCTAATCTCAAGAAGAATGTGCCTTCTATAGAAAAACCCCCTACTCTTGAACTGAAAGAATTTCCACAGCATCTCAAATATGCCTATTTAGGGGAAAATGATACATTGCCTGTGATCATTGCTTCTGATCTCTCTAAGAGTCAAGAGCATGATCTCATTACTACCCTAAAAAGGCATAAAAAAGCAATTGGGTGGCAAATGTCTGATATAAAGGGAATTAGTCCTACCATCTGCATGCACAGAATCATTCTAGAAGAAGGTACTAAAAATAGCATTGAAGGACAGAGGAGGCTAAACCCCATTATGAAAGAAGTTGTGAAGAAAGAGATTATCAAGTGGCTTGATGCTGGCATTGTGTATCCCATCTCTGACAGTGCATGGGTGAGTCCTGTGCAGTGTGTTCCTAAGAAAGGAGGGGTCACAGTGGTAGCCAATGAGAAGAATGAGCTTATTCCTACACGAACTGTAACTGGTTGGAGGATTTGTATGGATTATAGGAAGCTCAACAAAGCCACAAGAAAGGATCATTTTCCCTTGCCCTTCATTGATCAAATGTTGGATAGACTTGCTGGGAAGGAGTTTTATTGCTTTTTGGATGGTTACTCTGGTTACAATCAAATAGCCATAGTACCTGAAGATCAGCAAAAGACTACTTTCACCTGCCCCTATGGTACTTTTGCTTTCAGGAGAATGCCATTTGGGCTGTGCAATGCACCAGCAACTTTTCAAAGGTGTATGATGTCAATTTTCTCTGAGTTTATTGAGAAGTCAATGGAAGTTTTTATGGATGACTTCTCTGTTTTTGGGGAAACATTCCAACTATGCCTTGATAACTTAGAGAAGATTCTGGACAGATGTGAGGAGACCAATTTGGTGCTTAATTGGGAGAAATGCCACTTCATGGTCCAAGAGGGTATTGTGTTGGGTCACAAGATTTCTAAGAAATGTATTGAGGTTGATAAAGCTAAGGTGGAAGTGATTGAGAAGATGTGTAACAGCCCAAAATAATTGATTAATTTATTTAATTAATTATTTAGGATTTATGTGGTAGAAATAATAGAAATAATTATTTATTAGTATATGTGGACCTAATTATTAGTGTTAGTATTAGTAAATTAGAAGTGTTAAGTGGAGGCCCATGATTAGGTCACATAAGATAAGAAAAAGCCCATGAGGTTAAGTGAGTTTATAAAATGGCTAGGTTAGGGTTTTGTTGTCATTAGAAGGAAAAAGAAAAATAAGGATTAGAGAAGTGAGAAGAGGAGAGGGAAGGCGTGATCCACAAGCTAGAAGAGAGAGAGGCGTGATCTACAACCAAGGAGAGAGAGAAGGAAAGCTAGGGTTTCACACATCTCCTAATCTAAGGTTTCGTTTTCTCCAATCTAAGGTAAGGGTGGGATTTAATTCAATATAAGGGTTTATGAGGGATCTACATGTGGGGTTTTAGGGTGTCTTGATCACCATATTGTTGTCTTGAAAAATCGCATGCCCTATGATTGTGTGCCTTGTTGAGTAATTTGATGTATGCTTGATTTCCTCACATTCCTATGCCTAAATGATATGTTGTTATGCTCATAGTAATAATTGTTGCCATATGATGATTTGTTGTTGAGAATTTATGATTAACATGTTTGATGATGATTTGGATGTGATTGTTGGTGTTTGGTGTTGTGTGTTGTTGATTTTAAACAAAATTTCTGGTTGTAGGGCGCATAGGGCGCATTCTGCGTGTATTCTGGAAACAATCTAGCAGTCCGAAAATTATGTGGTTTACATTTTTAGAAACTAGACTTAATGCTTGTTAATTTGGCGCTAGTTTGGTTGCATTTGGAGTTATATAGCTCGAGTTAAAGGTGTTGCAAGTTAGGTTAAAATTCTGGAAACGATCTGAGTATAGGTTCGGTTATACAGTAACTGGGAACAATATAGTTGTCTAAAAATTATGTGGTTTGTTTTTCTGGAAACTAGACACAATTTTCTACAAATTAGGCACTGAGTTTACTCAATTTGGATAAGTATAATGGGAGAATTTTTGGTTGCAAATTGGGTTAAAATCTGGGACGGTTTGGGATATAGGTTCAGTTTTTGTCTAATTGTGAATGCTCTGATCCTCCAAATTTCGTGGGGTTTATTTTTTTGGAAAGTAGACTTAATTTCCTACTGAATAGGCACTGATTTCGCTAAATTTCGTTGACAATTGAGGGAGAAGATTTGATTTCAAAATGACTAATAATTCTGTCCGAATTTTGTGGGGTTTGTTGCTCCAATTAAGTTGTCAATTATTAATTGTTAATTTGCTAAATTAGTTGGTTGATAATTGTTGGTTGTTGGGCGTCTGTGTGGCTGCCCTGTAGGTGCTGTCCTAGGTGTTGTCAATTAAAATGATGTTGAGTATGTGATTAAGCCAAATTGTTGTGATGTTGCAAATTGTGGTGATGTGGCCAAAGCACTATAAATTGTTAAGTTGTAATTGTTGACGACGATATTTATATGACGACGACGAGTTGCCTCTATTTATTGACAGGTGATGTGATGTAGGCCTATGGCCAGTGACGTTGATGTGTGATTGTTGGACTACAGCGTTGTCTATTGTTTTAGGCCCTTCGGCCAGTGATGTGAATTAGGCCTATGGCCAGTGACGTTGATGTGTGATTGTTTGACTGTTGTGCATACATCATTGAGTTGCATGCATACCATGAACATTAGGCCTTGTGCCAGCGATGAGAAAATTAGGCCTTTGGCCAGCGACGATATTTTAGGCCCTTGTGCCAGTGACGAAAATTAGGCCTTTGGCCAGTGACGTAGGTTGGTACCACATGCATGTGCATTGCTTGAGTCTCATATCGCATTCATATTGCACGACTGATTGAATGAAGTTGTTTGGCCATTGTGATGTGTTGTTAAAGTGATGTGTTGTTGTGAAAGTGACGTGTTAATGTGTACTTAGCTGTTATTAACTGTTAAGAGTGATGTTGCTTGCTGTGATTAATTGATGTCTTGAGCTTCGTATGTGGTCTTTCATACACTTCTTATATTGTATAGAATCTCACCCCTTTTGTGGTTGTTACTTTATAGGTGAGCCCGAGTGAAGATTGTAGTCTTCCTTTTGCCTGGTGTCGTCTGCTCTGATAGGTAGTACTTGGGGGAGGGTCGATTACTGTTTTTAATTATATTTCGGTTGATGTTAAATCTTTTAGTAATTGGTGCACTTTGCACTTTGTCGGTTGTCGATGTTTTTAACGATGTTCAATAGCTCCGCTGCATGTTTTGAGAAAACTACGAGGTTTTGTTTTACGTTGAAAAATGCGACACTCTTTTGGCACGAAAAACTCTGATAAATTATGAATAAACGATGGGTGAAAAAAGGGTGTTACAAGATGCATCCTCCAACCAATGTGAAAGGTGTCAGAAGTTTCCTTGGGCATGCTGGGTTTTATAGAAGATTCATCAATGACTTCTCCAAAATTTCTAAGCCTCTGTGTCATTTGCTGCAGCATGACACTCCATTTGTCTTTGATGAGGCCTGTGCTGCAGCATTCCAGAAATTTCAGAGTGCCCTGGTAACTGCACCTGTTATTGTTACTCCAGACTGGAGCAAGCCGTTTGAGCTCATGTGCGATGCTAGTGATTATGCCATAGGTGCTGTCCTTGGCCAAAGGTATGGAAAAGTCTTTCATTCAATTTACTATGCTAGCAAAACACTTGTAGATGCTCAATTAAACTACACTACTACTGAAAAAGAATTGTTAGCTGTGGTTTTCGCATTTGATAAATTTAGATCATACTTAGTTGGCACAAAAGTGATTGTTTACACTGATCATTCGGCCATTAAGTATTTGATTGCCAAGAAAGATGCAAAACCTAGGCTAATAAGATGGGTTCTCCTCCTTCAAGAATTTGATCTTGAAATTAAAGATAAAAAGGGGGTGGAGAACCAGGTTGCTGATCATTTGTCTAGATTGGAAAATGAAAGTGCAGGAACATTTGGTGAAATCAAAGAGCACTTTCCTGATGAGCACTTATTGGCTATAAGTGCTGCAGTACATGATGCTGCAGCACCATGGTATGTTGACATCGTCAATTTCTTGGTTAGCAAGGTGGTACCATGTGACATGAATTATCAACAAAGGAAGAGGTTCTTTCATATTATCAAGCAATATTTCTGGGATGAACCCTTTCTCTACAAGAAATGCCCTGATCAGTTGTTTAGGAGGTGTGTGGCTGATGAAGAACAACAGCAAGTGCTGCAGCAATGCCATGCTGCAGCATATGGAGGACACTTGGGAGGTATGAGGACAGCAGCAAAGGTGCTGCAATCTGGTTACTATTGGCCTACCATCTTCAAGGATGCCCATGAGTTAGTAAAAAAGTGTGATAATTGCCAAAGGAGTGGGAACATCTCCAATAAACAAGAAATGCCTCTAACCAACATCTTAGAGATTGAACTCTTTGATGTTTGGGGCATGGACTTTATGGGACCTTTTCCCCATTCATTTGGCAATGTTTACATCCTTGTGGCTGTGGACCATGTATCAAAGTGGGTTGAAGCAGTGGCTTTACCTAATAATGATGCTAAGTCTGTTAGCAAGTTCTTGCAAAATAATATTTTCACAAGGTTTGGTACTCCAAGGGCCATAATAAGTGATGAAGGAACTCACTTCTGCAACAAATTGATTGAAACTCTTCTAGCCAAATATGGGGTCAAGCACAGAATTGCTACAGCATATCATCCCCAGACTAGTGGCCAAGCTGAGTTATCCAATAGAGAAATCAAGAGAATACTTGAAAAGATGGTAGGACCTACAAGAAAGGAGTGGTCTAATCATTTAGATGATGCTCTGTGGGCATACAGAACTGCTTTCAAGACTCCTTTGGGAATGTCTCCATACAGATTGGTTTATGGCAAAGCTTGCCACCTGCCCTTAGAGCTCCAATACAAGTCTCACTTGGCCATAAAAAAGCTCAATTTTGATCATGCTAAGGCAGGGGAAGCTAGGCTATTGCAATTGAATGAATTAGAAGAAATGAGGCATTTTGCTTATGAGAGCTCTGAATTATACAAAGCTAAGACCAAGGCTTGGCATGACAAGAGGATTCAGAAAAGGGAGCTTAAGGAGGGTGACCAAGTTTTACTATTCAACTCAAGACTCAAGTTGTTCCCTGAAAAACTCAAGTCAAGATGGTCGGGACCTTTCAAAATTGAGAAGGTGTATCCCCATGGTGCTGTAGATTTGTATTGCGAAGAGAGGAAGCAACACTTCAAAGTAAATGGTCAGAGGGTGAAGAAATATTATGGTGAACCAGTGGTGAGAAGCAAAATCACCACTGAATTGCAAAACCTTTAATCTTGAAGGGAAGTCAGGCTGAGGACTCTTAAACCAAGCGCTACTGGGAAGCAGCCCAGGGTTTTAATCTAATAAACCAGTGTGTTGTTGTCTTGTGTTTGTTTTGCAGGTTAATGGTCTGGCAAATGGAAGTTTGAGGGTGTGACGGCAACCAGTGCTACAGCAATGCTTCTAGCATTGTTGCTGCAGCAGTGAGTAGCAGTTATGAGAAAAACAAAATAAATGAAGTTATTGAACAAAGATCTGATGAGTCATCAGTGAGTGGTCGCATCATGTCATAAACTGTCCCATCCCTAAATCCTAGCCGTCCACATACCCCATGACCCAACGGCTCTTTTTGAAAGTAAAAACGCCAATTCCCTTTCCCAATAAACCGTCCCATCGCATTACTTATAACCACCCACTCCCATTCACTTCCCTCACTGTAACCACCTCTTTTCTCTCAAAACCCCCATTGAAACCGTCCCCAACCTCTTCACAAATTCTTCCCTACTCTCAAGCAAAACCGCCATGACTAGAAGCAAAGCTAGTGTTCCCAGATCCTCTGGTAAACACCAATCAAACCCTGGCCGTGGTGAATCGAGCCAATTGCGAAGAAGAAACCTCAAGAATCAAGAAGTGAGCGAATCTGAGAAGTTCCAGAACATGAATTTCTGGGCGAAATGAGGGCTTGAAATGAAGAGCTTCCGATGCGTTCACATCCATTGTGAATGCATTAGGCTGGGGAAAGTTGGTGCAACATCCTAAATTCTTCTACGCCTCAGTGGTTCGCGATTTCTATGAAGGAATTCCACCTCCTAAGGACGGAAAGCAAAGGTTTGTGTCAAAGGTGCGCGGAATATCTGCGGAGTTTGATTCCCTCACAATCAATGCGAGCTATGGGTTGGATTACCATAGCCCTGCCTTCGGGAATAGTGTTGCTAAGTGGGGGAAGAAAGAAATGGAAGGAGTGAAGAAAGCCATTTCCGTACCTGAAACACCATGGGAGCCATGCAGCGCTAATGAATTCAAGATCAAGAGGAACTACTTGAGTCACGACGCAAAGGTCTGGTTCAACTTCATCAAGCAGTCCCTATTGCCTACCTCTCATGTTACCAACGTGGAGAAAGAAAGAATGATGCTGTTGGATGCCATTCTGGGCAAAAAGAATGTTGATGTTGGGCGGTTGATTTGTAGGGAAATCATGTTTTGCAAAGGTAAAACTGCGGGTTATTTGTTTTTCCCTTGCCTGATAACTTCTTTGTGCATAAATGCTGGTGTTGAAGTCCTGGTAGAACAGAAAAGTTTCCCTATGGCTGCATTCCCTACAATTTTGAGAGAGAAGAGCATTGCTGCAGCATCTGGTGATCCCACCATGTTGCCGCAATTCATGCTGTAACAACGGGCTGTTTGGGAATTTCTGAAGAAACAGCACAACTGGATAGGTGCTGTATTGGCTGCAAACTTGAAGGATCTCTCTGATGTGGAAGCACCAACATTCCCAGAATGGGTGCTTGAGGAAGATATTATGGAACCAGAAGCTGTGGAAAAAGAAGCAAATGAGGAAGCTGAAGCAGAAGTGGTAGTTGAAAAGAAGAGAAAGAGGCAGGAAATAAAGAAAGGAAAGAAGAAACAGAATGAGCCGGTGGAAGAAGAGGAGATGCTAGAATCGGATGATGAATCACTGAGTGAAGAGGAAAAAGACCAGTACAAGGAGATCTTGGCAGAGCTGAATAAGGAGAGTGATGAGGAGGACCCTGATACCTCTGAAGAAGAAGAGGAGCATGGTGAAGAGGAAGGTGAAGACAATGAGGAAGTTGACGGATCTGATGCTTCTTCCAAGTTTGAGGGAGACCCCAATGCTGATAACTCTCAAGATGTTGTCTCACGTGGTGACCCCCTACCTCCACCCAACACCACACAAAACCAACCACCACCAACTCCACAGTCTGACCCAGTGCCCTCACCAACCAAATCACCCATCCCTGAACCTCAACCTCAACCCAAAATACCTACCCCTCCACCACAAACACCTGTAACACAGACCACTTCTGATGTGCCATCTGTCACTGCTACTCCTGATGCTGCAGCAACTTCTAATGCTGCAGCAAGTTCTGAATTACTGGTGTCACCTAAGCAGAAAAGGTCAAAGCGAACTGCCAAGAAAAGAAAGACTGAGAAGGTACCCGAGGAAGCAAAGAGCACTGAGGAAGCAAGACCTGCTATGAAGGAGAAGGAAGATAGCTCTGTGATTGCTGCAATTATGCAAGGAATAGCAACTGCTGCAGCAAATGAGGCCATAGCAAAGGAATCTGCTGAAAGGATGAAGGCTGAAGCTGATAAGAGAGCCAAAGAGGCTAGGGAATTCGTGCTTGCCCACAAGAAGGCAAGTGTTTCTGATGCTGGTCCTGTTGTTGCAGATACAGGATCAGAGCTGCAGCATTCCATTGCTGCAGCAACAGAAACCGCGACTGTCCCGAAGCTCTCAGGGGCTAAATCTTCCAAGTCTGCATCCAAGAAGCAAGGAAAGAGTACTGCAGTGCGTGCCAGCCCCAGAAGTAAACCAGGAACTCCTGCACCCTAATCTCCTGTGTTTTAGTTTTAGTATTGTTTTAATATTCTTTTAAGTTCTGTTTCTGTTTTAGTATGTTTCTGTTCAAATAAACCTGTTTCTGTTTTAGTTGTGGTTCGTCTTGTGTTTAGTTTGTGCCTGTTTTGGTTGCTGTCCTTTAGCTCTCTCCCTTTAGTTTAATTGCAGTAAGGACACTGCACAGTTCTAAGTGTGGGGGGGGGGGGGGAGCTATGCACTTGGCTTGTACTCTGTTAGTGCAAATAAAAGTTAATGAATCTTAAAATTTTAGAAGTAGAGTTGAGCAAAAACTTAGTGATGAAATGGTGAGAAATGAGTGAATAAATACCCCTGTTTAGTGAGTGAACTAGTTTACTTCTGCTCCTACACTTAAACTTGAACTTAGTAGGAACTTAGTGAATTAAAGATGATCTGAAACTAGGCTAGTGTTGGTAGACCTAGGGAATTGCTAAATTTCTACTAAAAACTTAGGGCAGCATAAAAAACTAAGTTTGGGGGTTCTCTGAGATATATTAAGGCAAAGTATGAAGGAATGCAGTGCTGCGGCAACCCCTGCTGCAGCAATGCTGAGTTATGTGCACATAGTTTTAGGACATGTAAATTTGAATCTGAATGAGGATGCAAAGCATCAAAGTCTGTAAATATGTAATGTGCTGCAATTGCCTGTTGTGTGTGGAAAAAAAATGCTATCGAAATAAAGGCATTGCAGTACAAAATCAAGTCAAAAGTCTGAACAAAGTACAATTCTGAGTCTGTAATGCTGCAGCAACTGATGCTGCAGCAATGTTAATGTTAGGGTTGAATAAGTGCACTGCCTTAAAAGTTCTGGATTGCTGTATCAAAGCCCTTAATCAAGCTCAACCCCCCATTGCTGAGCATGAATTGTTAGTCTGCCCTTCTTTTTGAAAAAAAAAATTTAGCTTTCCCAAAAGAAAACCTCTCTATGTCTTAGCTAAATGAAATCTTGAACCTTGCCCTGTTCTGAACTAAATTAAGTGTCACACACACACACACACACTATTGAG
The DNA here is from genome assembly GCA_039519185.1 of Astragalus membranaceus. Classification (NCBI taxonomy): domain Eukaryota; kingdom Viridiplantae; phylum Streptophyta; class Magnoliopsida; order Fabales; family Fabaceae; genus Astragalus; species Astragalus membranaceus. Next base: position 101,943,288 of record CM076847.1, read on the forward strand.
CAGGAATAAGCTAGGGAACTCAGTATTCAGAAGGGTTGCAAATGAGTGATAATCTGAAAGTTGATGCTCAGCTTGATTCTTTTTGATGCTTCATAGTTGAATTGATTCATTGGTTGTAGTTGCTTATTAACAGTTGTGCTTGCCTGTGTCAAGTGTCATTGCTTGAGGACAAGCAACGATTCAAGTTTGGGGGTGTGATAACCATCCTTTATGATGGTTATTACCTGCCTTTTTAGCTTGAATTTAAGTGATTTAATAAACTTGTGTCAATTATGATGTAATTATGTGTTTAGGGTAGAAATAATGGTGCAGGAATGAATTGGTTTAATTTGGGCATTTTGATGCCCTTAGTGCATTTAATTGTGTTTAGTGTCAGTGCTGCAGCAGCAGGTGCGTGCGCAATAGTGGAATTGCGGAAGATGAGAGAGAAAGCTCAAGGGGAGTGCGGAAAACACGAAAATTAAGGCAAGGACAGGTGTCAGAGCTGTATGACACGGAAAAATACTTCCTATTGTGGAATTCCCATGATTGCCCTTGAACCTAGGACGCTTTTCCTTAAAAGGCCCTCATTCTAGGGTTGCGTGCAAGGAGACACTATATAAGAACGTTTCCCCTTCTTCATTAGGATGCTCTGCCGTCAAGGGGAAGTTTAGAGATAGCTCCTCATAGCATGCTTAGCTCACCATTGTTACCCACAAGCGTCATTGCTGAGACCATTGCGACAGCACTACTTGGAATTACATTTCTCTTGGAGGATTTTTACTAGAAGAGCTGGAGCAGATCTCCATCACTACTACTGGAGTTCCTTCACTGTTTCATCTTGATAGTATCATTTCTTCCCTTGAAATTTGTAATATGACTTCTACTCTTTTGTTTAAGTTATTTTCCATGTTTTGTAAGCTCAATATGAGCTAATTTCTCATAGTTGAGATGCTGGATCTGATGTAACTAGATTTTGTATGTTATTTATGAAGTATGTTTAATGTTGTGCATTTTACCTTGTGTGTGATAATATTTCGATTTTAGCGTAGGATTGGCCGTCTATTCTAAATAGCATTTATAAATTCAGAGATGGTTTGTAAATTAATCTCACAAGGTAATATGGGTAGTGGACATTAATGAGAGATCTTGATGTTCCTTGCTTAACCCTAGAGATAGGAAGGTATAGCCCAAAAGGTGAATACTGTCGGTGCTCAAGCAGCCTAGGAGGTACTTCTTTAGGGTTTAGAGATAAACTCTTGCAAGGAAAACCTAGTGTGAAGTATTCGAGAGAATAACGTCTTATTGCTGCAGCACCTAATGCTGCAGCATTGAACATACCCTTAATAGCATATTAATGAAGTTACTGAAGTGAATGCATCTCAGCTTGTTCTCATCACTGATTCTTAAATACCATTTCCATTATTCCTTATTGTTTATGTTACCCAAAATTTGTGTGTCATTTACTTTCTTCACTAATTTGTTAGCAAAATTAAACTCTTGTATTTAACTAAATTCCTCGTGGGAACGATCTCATTTACCCTTTATTACTTGTTAAGACAGTGTATACTTGCACTAAGTTTTCACACAACAATCATAAAGCTACAATAATAATATTAATAATAATAATAAGGGATATGAAGTTATCCGGGTATTATTGATATTCGTGATGAACTTCGTCAGACGGATCCAGGAATACACTCTGTCGCGCTGTTTTGAAAGTTGAGAACCGCTGCCTCAGTTATAGTACGGTGCACCGTCGAAATATTTCGGTTGGACGACATCAAGTTTAGGCTTTCCTGGGCATCGGATTATGTTGAGATAGACAGAGAGAATGCGACAGTTCTGTGGAAGCCATTTTACTCCTGGACGGTTGTCATCGCGAGATTCTATCATGCTTGGCGGTTATCTTGGTATTGTAACCGTTTTGGCAGACGGGAATTCTGATTTGGAAAGGATGATGGCTGCTAAAGTGGCTGCAAAGTCAGGCACGCTGGTGGAAAATGACGGCAATAGCGAAACCATTAAGGCGGTCATTCGAAACGTTGATGGAGGAAAGAACTCATAGGATAAAGTTGGATGTCGGAAGAAGGTTGATGTGTGACCGGGAAACGTTTTACTGCGGCCCCACGGTGGGCACCAGTGTTATTGAATAGAGTTTCATTGATGAACTCGGATTGTAACAATGGAGGCCGGATAGCTTTTTGGCTATACCGGCGTGCCTAGTTTACATGTGTTTTCTGTGTATCAGAATGTCCCTTTTTCCTATATCCTCTAATCATCCTATATATAGAGTCCGCGTAACTCCCGAGCGGTTACTGAGGGCGGTTTTCTTGCTCTCTCCTTCGGATGGGCTTAGTCGGCCCTCTTCTTGTATTGGGCCAAGGTCTTCAAGTAAAGTTGAAAGGTGGCATGTCTTGTTGTGTGCCGAGCCCAAAACTCCAGGACGGTCCAAATACATTTCTCCATTTGTCTTAAGAAAGAGACTTTGATCTTCAATTATCTCTTGGTATGTGTTCCAGACCGGGCCAAGTGGCCCAATCCAACGCAAGATCCGGACCAGGCTCAATCTACGTGAGGCGCAACCCCTTCCTCCGCGTCTATAAATACAGGGTCACCCTCAAGAATCAGGTACGCTCTCTCTCATTAGTACCTCTCACCACTTCTGATTGCTGACTTTGGCATCGGAGTGTCTGCAGGTACCAACCCTCCCGAGCTCCAACCTCGGAGGAAGACAACTCTAAAAGAATCAATCTGACTTCAGCCATGGAGAGCCCGATCTCCAAGTTTACCCACTTAATTTTGATGAATATGTGATTTCTTGTGTCGAAAAACAAAAGGCTTTTTTTTTGTACCCCCTCCTTAACCCTGTACCCCCATAACTCGTTTTATCCCCAAAATACCCCTCTCTTTTTTACCAAAATCTCACCAGAGCTCCAAATTTTTACGCTTTCCGGAATTACCTCTCAAAAAGGTATTTCCGGAAGAAAAAAATTCGTTATTTTTCCGGAAACACGTATAGAGGATAATTCCGGAACCTTAAAAATGTGTTCCAGATTTATCTAATTTTGATGATTCCGAAGAGTTTATTTTTTTGCCTTCCGGAATTATGTAGATATACGTAATTCCGAAAAGTTTACATTTTTATGCCTTCCAGAATTATCCCTTTAGACGTAATTCCGAAATTTTCAAATTTTAACCTTCCGGAATTATGTCTTAGGCATGTAATTCCAGAATTTTTTTTTTTAAATTTTTTATAATTAACATTTAATTTATTTATTTTATAGATATGACTACAGCTGATGGCAACCTTCCCTTTACTATGGATTTATCGGACGAATTTACCACTACAGATGTACATATCTCCCTAAAGCTCTTCTTGTTTATGATTATTTATATGTCCATGAAGCCTTTCGATATCTCGGTCCTTTGCAGTTGTATGTGGAAACCACACGGAGTGTCGCCGAGATCATTCGCCGTTTAACTCCAGGACGACCATCACAGTAGTCAAACGTTTTAATTAATCTGTATTTGTTTCTGTCATGTTTTAGTATTTATGTTTGTTTCTGTTGTTGTAATCCGCTTTTCAATCAATGTAATCCGCGTTTTTAATTAATTAAAATAAAGGTTCAATTAAAAAAAATACTTCCGGAATTATGTCCTATGGGATAATTCCGGAATGCATTTTTTTGATTTTTCCGGAATGACCTCAAACGACTTAATTCCGGAAGTGAAAATGTGTTCTGGATTTATCTCTTACGATTTACTTCCGGAAAAATCTATAATAATACGTTCCGGAATTATGTGTTTCGACGTAATTCCGGAAAAAGCAAAAAATTGCGTTCCAGATTTATGTATAAATACGTAATTTCGGAAACTTTTTGATAAGTCAGGGGTAAAATGATTTGTTCGGTCAATATGGAGGGGGGGGGGGGGGGGGGGGTTTAAAATAAAAGCCAAAACAAAATATGTGATACCTTATACAATCAATGATAGTATGTCTGTGTCGACAACAAATTCGTGTTTTTCAAAGTAATATACAAACAGAACACGATATCACAATTAATTAATCAAACTCTTCACCGTTCAACATAGATCTCCTTTCCCTTTAAATCCCCATACCTTGATGATATCACAAGCCAAAATTTGATTACTGCCTTCTCGTGTCTCTCTCGCCATCACTAGGATCTTAGGAATTTAATACAATATACCCTCTGATCTGATGCCACATATAGCATCAATCAGCCTCAGCCGCATGAATATAAGCTAGCCTATATATATACCCTATATATAGATAGCTAGGTTGCTTGTTCTACTCCCTTACTAAACCATTCCATAAATTCAAACACAATTTTGCCATATACGGTGTTGTTATACGGTCACAAAAGTAATTAGGGGAACTCTAGAGGGCCACAAAACTCTAAATGATAAGGTTCAAATTGATGACTATATTGAATGTCTTGTAGTCCAAGTCATCCTCCATTCAATATCCAAAACTTGTGATGATGCTAACAAATTAATGTAATGTATGGGGAATAGTAGGTGCATGTATGATGTATTCAATGGCAAGCGTCCACCTAGGGTTTTATCTATAATGATTATATTAACAATTTAAGTTTGCATGTTAAAAGTTAAAACCGTATTTGACAAGAATTTAAGTTTTTATTAGTGCAAAATCAGGAAAAAAATATAACTTTAAATAGGTTATTAGAATAACTTATTTAAAAAAGTGACATAATGACAATATTCTGTATATTTTTGAAGTGAAACAAAACCATTTTAAATTGATTGTCTGGACAACCGATTTAAAAGATGCGGTCGCAACTTTGTAAATTATTTTAATGAAATGAGAAACTTTTAAATCAATTGTCTGAATTAACAACCAATTTAAAATATGACAATTTTACATTTGTCGATAGTTAAACGATGAAAAATCCTATTAAAACCACTTTTTACCTACTAATTGATTTAAAAAAGATTTAAATATTTGGTACTTACAAATATAGTGAGTTTTCATTTTTGTCTATGTAAAATTATTATTTTTAAAAAATACTCATATCATTTACAAAACCACTCTATTTTAGTCCCTAGTGGTTTTATGTTGACGTGTCTTGTTTTTAGATTGCGTGACACTTGCTGATGTGAGATCTTTAGTTACGTGGTTGCCTACATGGATTTTTAAATATCATTTTACTCTTTGAAAATATAGTGAGTTTTCATTTTTAGTCTCTGTACTTTTTTTTAAAAAAAAATACCCCTGGAATTTCAAAAACCACCCAACTATAATGGTTTTTATTCTTATGCATGTGTCTTGGTTTTTAGCCTGGGACCTTTAATTATGTGGCCGCGCGCCAATGTGGATAACCTTCTCAAATTCGTATTTACAAACTCATCCCCAACCAGATTTTTCCATCTTCTACCTCTGTCTCTCTTTGTAAATGACAATTACAACTTACTAGTATGGTGGAAAAAGAGACTTTAGTGAGCCATCATTGCCTTTTTCTCACTAGTCACTATATATGTGTTCTGTTATTATATTACTTTTCCATTATTTTCATTCCTATATATATGTGTTCTATTATTATATTAATTTTCCATTATTTTTTTTAAAATTAAATATAAATGTTTTACCTGTGACATGAATTCCATTTCTTCTTAACCACGGGTCTCTTTTAGTTTTGTATCAGTAATATAATAACTGAACACATATATAGGAATGAAAATTCTTGTTGAGATTAGGGTTGTTCAAAAAACCAGAAAACTGGATTGAACTAGTGAACCAAACTGAACCAAACTTAAAATAACTGAACTGTTGATGTCAGTTCTCAAACTGAACCAACTTCTTAAACTCGGTTAGGGGTGTTCACGGGTTGGTTTGGATGGATTTGGACTAAATCTGTTATCCGAACCAATTATATTTAATTGGTTTGGTTTGGATTTTGCGTTTTTCCTATAAAATCCGAACCAAACCGACCCGATATTAGATGGGTTGGTTCGGATTGGGCTCGCGGGTCATGTGTTATATTATCAAATTTTTAAAAGATAGTATTGCTCTTTGGTAGTTTAGTCTAATTCATAAAAAAATGAAGAAGAAAGTAAAGTAAGGCAAGAATTAAATCGTGCATGAGTAATTAATTGATGTTTTTGTTGGTTCTGTAATGGAGTTGAATAAAGAAGGATAAGCACTCAACATGTAGAAGTAGAACGCAAACGCATATGTTGAAGTTTTTGTTGTTGAAGTTTTCTTATGTTATCTGTATTATGATCGCCTTTAACGCTAGTATATTTGACTTGAACTCCAAAATTATGGACCAAACTTTTAGGCCTGATCAGAATCGGAAATATAACATATACTCGTATGTTGAGTGCTTGAATTTTTGCCTAGAAAACATGCGCTTTGAATTTTGAAGAAAGGAATGGTTTATGGGTGTGAGATTTAGTGGGAAACATTGAAGAGGAGTAAAATTGTAAAAGGGTAACGGACATACATATGGGTTCACGGGTTGGATTGGATTTAATTTTTAAAATCCGTTATCCGAACCAAACGAGTACGGGTCTTTACGGGTTGGTTCAATTTTGATCCGATCACGAAAATTGTCCAAACCAAACGCTTCGATTTGAATTGGGCAACGGGTTGGTTCGGATTTACCCAAATCACTGAACACCCCTAAACTCGGTTCACGAACGGAACTGACTTATGAAATTGTTCAGTTAACTGTGCGAATTGCGAACTGCTAACTACTATTCCCCATTAGTTCTCGGCTTCTCGCTATTTGAATGCAACCAACTATTCCCCATTAGTTGACTGGGCTTTGGCGTATGTGTAAGCTTGCCTTTTATTATGACAGCTATCATCCACTTCCTTTTGAATGCAACCAACTACTCTATTTATTTTGTATTTTTTAAACAGTAAATATTTCGTAGTTTTAACCAGGAAATATAATATGGTGTTTAAAAAGAGTAATAATAATAATAAATAAATAAATAAAATGAAAAAAAAGGAAAATTGAAATAATTTTTTCGTTAAGCTCATTTTATTTTTGATAGATTTACGTTATCGTTTCTATGCTTTTTGAAGAATTTTATTTTCAATTATAAGAAAGATATTTACTGTAACATGGCTGAATCTTTTTTTAAAAGAAAAAAATATTGACTCTAATTTAGCAGTTCAATCAAAAAAACTGTTATAAAAAGTTTGGTTAATGGTACAAAAATTTCAGATAAAACAGTTATAAAAAGTTCATTATATAGTTCAAACGACTATTATTATTTTAAAAAAACAGTTTGGGTAGTTTGGATAACAGTTCAGACAGTTCAAGGTTAACAGTTCGGGCAGTTCGGGCTCAACAGTTCGAAAAAAATAGTTCACAATTTAAACAGTTCGGTTCGAACTCGAACTGCCGATCTGAACTATTAAGACAGTTCAGTTCAGTTCTGCAAACTACTAACACAATTCAGTTTTAGAACTAAACTTTTTTTAGAGAAGTTAGAGTGACTTAGGACTGTTGAATAGTGCTCGAGGCACTTGTTTCCACGGTTAGCAACCCAAAATGATGTGATTTTATGCTTACTATCTACTATCTATATATTGTTGTCAAAAAAAAAAACTACTATTTATATATACAAACTAACTTATGGGCTTACTATCTATATTTTAACACATTTCCTAAAAGAGCAAAATCAATACTTTAAAGCCTCTTTTTAAACCGATTATGAAGAAATCAATTTAAAAAGTCTTTTTTTACATGAGTTCTAAAACTAGTTTAAAGCATATCCACAGACTACTAAAGACTCTAAGTCACTTACCCTCAAGGGGTTGGTCTAGTGGAGCATGACAGAAATTGTATCTGAGAGGTTCCGGGTTCAAATTCTTACTAGTCCTCTTGAGGTGAGGTAAATGTAATTCCCTTCGTAAGGGTTCAAAAAGGCTGAAGGCTCTTCCTACCTTAGACTGAGATGTCATCCCCTTATCCTAAAATTTTTCAAATAAAAAAAAATAGAATTTTAGTCATTTAAACAACTTTTTAAAAGTTCCCCACTGTTGGTTGCCTTGACAATTTCAGCGACATGGGGACATTGGCTCCCGGGTTCGAAATCGGGTGCGAACAGTTGTAGTGTGTGTGGTGTTTATTTTTCATTTCATCTAAATAGACCAAAAAAAGCTTTTTAAAAAGTGTTATTCTGTCTAATTTAAAAACCTCAAATTTTACAGGGTTTTTATTGTCGCGGTCCTAATTCTTGTGGTGAGCACCTGAAAAGAGAGCCCAGAAATTTTATACGCATACGACATTTAATTATTCTGATGTCATAAGTAATTAACTAGTCGGATACCCGTGCATACGCACAAGTGCTTTTGTGTTATTTTTATGAATAAACTTAGACAGTATTTAAATAGTCTGAACATTAACTGGCCCGTGAAAATAAAGACAAATTTAAAGTAGATAAAAAATGAGTTTCAAATAAAAAATAGATAAATATTAAAATCTAAAAATGTAAACGTATGATTTAAAAACAATATGAGCATTTATCCTGTGTTTTTATATATATCAGTGCAGTGTATTTTTATATATCAGTGTTGTTATCACGTGTTTTTTAATATATCAGTGCAGCTATCCCGTTTTTTTATATATATCATTGTAATTATCCTCGTATTTTTTTATATATCAGTGCAGTTATCTCGTGTTTTTTTATGTATCAGTGCAGTTATCTCATAGTTTCAATTGATTATTTGAGTTGATTAGTAGATTATATAGTAGATAGTGAAAGATAGATAGTAGATTGTGCACACCCAATTTTAACCGGTACCTTTTTTACTTTTTCAAAAAAATCACAAAAATATGTTTTTCGCGTATATTTGATTCCTAATCCCTCGAATAGGTCATTTTGCGCTAATTTACTAATTTTGCGTTATTATTACTTTTTTTTAGTGGTTAAACAAAAATTAAAAAAATATGCTAATTCAAAAAATTACAAAGTAGATTTAATTTATTTTTCATGTTACAATATCTTTAATTAAAAAACGAAAATAAAATAATAAAATAGATAAGAAATAATACAAATTACAAAAGAAAATAAAAAAAGGGGAGGTGCAATAAAAAAATTATAAATACAAAAAAAGGAGTGTCCATTTACAGGCATTTACATGACTTGGCCCAAGAATGCCAAAGTTACAAAAATACAAAAATAAACCAAAATACCCAAAACTGCAGCTACTTTGCGAAGGTGATTTCTCTCTCTTCAGACCTCGGTTCGAAGATCCGAACGGTGAAAGTGAAGATGAATGTCTCAAGAACCTTCTGGCAAAAAACGAAAACGATCCAACGGTTAACGAATCCAGAATCGCACTTGTACGGTGGCTGGTTTGAGAAAAACGGGGGTTGTTTTTCAACTTGTGCGAAGGCAATTTCTCTCTCCTCAGACCTTATTTCGACGATCCGAACGGTAAAAGTGAAGAGGGATGTCTCATGAACCTGGTGTCAAAAAAAGACGATGATCCAACGGTTAACGAATCTGAAATCACACTGTTACAATGGCTAGTTTGAGAAAAACGAGAATGGATTTCTCTATCTTGTTTTAGTCCCACATTGTTTGTGAGAAACAAGAACCACCTAACATTTGACTATAAAAGAGGCTGAGAGGCAAAGACTTGAGGAGAGGAGTCATTGACTGATTAAGTGATCTTTTGGGTTAGCCTTTGCGGTCCAGACACTAAAAGTCTGTCTTTGATTATTTTGTAATTTTTTTTAATCGGTTTTTTCGGTTCTCAAAGCAGTCCGGTTCGCAGTTGACCTGGTCAGACTGCTCGGTCCGGTTCGGCGTTCATCGCGTTCATAAGCTTGAGGTTAGTTTTGTATTTATTTATTTATATCTATTTGTTTATTTATTTATTTATTTCTTTAGTTTCTTTTCGTATATCTTTATTTTATGCTTGATATAAACCTTGGGGTAGAAGACTATTATTTTCTGTATATGTGTTTGTTTGTTTTGCGGCTAGGGGGTATATTTAACATTTTGCTCCTACACACACTCCACTATCACACTTCTGCACACATGTGAGAATAGTCCTATACCCGGACTAGAGCATACCCTAAATTAGAACGAGACCGCGTAGTGATGGCCTACTAGATGTACGTCCTGTTGGGTGGTCACGAAAGTCTCACCTAGAGTTTGGTCCCTTTTGAGGATGCTATCACTTCTAATAGCTTGCCTATTGTCGCGATTAGCACTCTTAATTGAGGTCGTTTGCTCTAGGAACCTTATTTGGGACTCTATAGAGCTACCTTTGAGAGCTTCACTTGATAGAAAAAGCCTTAGATCTATTCCCAAAGGGACCCCTCTAGGACACAAAGGAGCTTAATACTTTTGCCTTCAAGCAAACACTAATACAATTTCCTTCCCATTTCTGAAAAACCCCAAAAATCATATTTTAATCCTGCAACTATATCTCCTGCATTCTTATTTTCTTTGCATGTCATAAAAAAAAATATATCAAAATGTGGAATTGACTGAGATGTGACATATTGTCGGTCCCGGTTTAAGACGCCCGAGTTGTACAGCTCAGTGATCTTAAACTACCTATTCAAAAAAAAATTCAAAACAAAACAAACAAACTCTTTTCAAGAAGAACTACGTGGCCTTTGATTCTCCGCTTCGGAGATACGTAGGATCGGGGCTTCCCCGTCAAGCTAAATTAATCTTTTCCTAAATAATCAATTTTCTTTTCTTTAACACCTATTTTCTAAAAAATACAAAAAAAAAGGATTGGCTGAGATGTGACATCTTGTCAATCCCGGTTTAAGGGACTTTAGATGTACGGCTTTGATCTTAAACCCCTTCAAAAGTGAAAACCAACTAACAAAAATTTTCAGAAAGAACTACGTGACTTTTGAATTCCTCATTGCACCTGAGGATACGTAGGAGCGGGGCTTCCCCGTCAAGTCAAAATTAAACTTTTCTAAATTAGTCCTTATCATTTTCTACTATTTTATTTTTGGGTAAAACAAATAAATTCGTAATTTATATTTGCACAACCAGACTTAGGGTAACTGTCTTAGGACGGATGTACTAGGGGTGTAGTGGAATTAAATTTTCGCCCTTCCCTATGCATAACCGACTCACGAATCCAACCTAGTTTACGCAGACCATAAATTAAATGTAGGTTTTTCTCAATTTTCCCTATTTAATAAATTGGGTGGCGACTCCTTTAATAAACTAATTTTGGGCCGTCTCCGTCGGGATCACAGTCACGACATAGATTATCAATAAGAAATATTTATCCCGTGTTTTTTTTTATAAATCAGTGACAATTATTTGTCCTTTTTTAGGTATTAGTGACAAATATTTGTCACGTGTGTTTTAATTATTAACCAGTTTAAATAGTGATTAAGTCTTCTTGTTTTTTTAGATAGTAGGTTTATAGTAGTCTTCAAAAATTATAATTATCAAAGACAAATATTAATCCCGCGTTTTTAATTTTTATATATCACTGTAGTTATCCCGTGTTTTTTTATATATCAGTGCAGTTATCTCGTAGTTTCAATTGATTATTTTAGTTTATTAGTAGATTATTGTAGATAGTAAAAGTTAGATAGTAAATTATCAATAAAAAATATTTGTTTTAAATATTAATTAGTAGTTTAAATAGTCATTAAGTCTTCTTGTTTTTTAGATAGTAGGTTTGTTGTAGTAGTCTTCAAAAAATTTAATTATCAATGACAAATATTAATCTCATATTTTTTTATATATCAGTGCAGTTATCTCGTGTTTTTTTATATATCTGTGCAATTATCTCGTAGTTTCAATTGAGTATTTTAGTTGATTAGTAGATTATAGTAGATAGTAAAAGAGAGATAGTATATTATCAATAAGAAATATTTGTTTTAAATATTAATCAGTTGTTTAAATAGTCATTAAATCTTTTTGTTTTTTAAATAGTAGGTTTATAGTAGTCTTCAAAAATTTTGATTATCAATGACAAATATTAATCTTGTGTTTTTTTATATATCAGTGTCGTTATCCCGTGTTTTTTTTTATATATCCTTGCAGTTATCTCGTAGTTTCAATTGATTATTTTAGTTGATTTGTAGATTATAGTAGATAGTAAAAGATAACTAGTAGATTATCAATAAGAGGTGATACTAGATTATCAATAAGAGTGTAAACAGATTTCAGAGAAAAAATTAAAACTTTAAGGTGATAACATTTTTCAAAAAGGTGATAGTTTTTGTTTTTGTTTTTTAGTGTGACTCATTTACATTTTTATAGGTAATTTTAGTAGAGTGGTGTGTTTGTATAAATTTAAAAATTTAGTTAAAAAAAACTAAAGTGAAATGATAAATGGAAGAAAAGAATTGTTTATGAGAAAGAGAGTGTAAGAAGAAAAAGAAAGAAAGGGTAATGACATTTTTACCCTTAAATTTGATATGTGTCTTATTAATAAGATGTCCAAATTGATAAATAGAGATTAGATTGCATGCTGGGGAAGGCTGCTTCAAAATAAACAAAGCGAAACATTGAGGCTGATCAAAAATAAAAATCATTTTGCTGCATTATTTTAAGCCGGACGTATTATTTTTGTGTGAAACTTTGGTACATGCTCGCTACTCGGGATTGGATGGATTTGTTTCCGAATTGCTGCCTTATAAATGGAGTTGCTGATCCCTCTGATCATACACCTCTTTGGCTTCAATTATGGGAACGACGGCGACGTGGGGCACCTCGCCCTTTTCGGTTTGAGAACGCTTGGTTGGAGGAGGAGGATCTACCTATTATTGTTGAGGAAGGTTGGATGCATGGGGGCAATGGGGATTTGATGTCTAGAGTTGAGTATTGCACTAGTGCTATTGATGCTTGGGATAGGAGGCTACGGGATCGTTACCGGTTGGATATCAAGAAGTGTAAGGAGGAGATGGAGGTCTTGCGTGGTTCGCTTAATGAGGTTGCTATGTAACGGTATAAGAAAGTGAATGATAGGTTGAGCACGCTTTTGGCTCAAGAAGAGGCCTTTTGGAAACAACGGGCCAAGGTACATTGGTTGAAAGATGGAGATACCAACTCCAAGTTTTTCCATGCTATGGCAAGCGTGCGCCGTAGACGTAATGCTATAGCAAAGTTGACAAGAGATGATGGGTCTATGGCTGATTCGCAGGCTGCCTTGGGTGAGGTAGTGCATGACTACTTCAATACGTTATTTGCGGGAACGCCAGGTGAGTACGCCCCGGTTGTGGATTGTATGCGCACGGTTGTTACAGCAGATGATAATGTGCAGTTGACTTCACCTTTTACTATTGAGGAGTTCAAGCAGGCTTTGTTTCAGATGCATTCGGATAAAGCTCTGGGACCCGATGGTTTGAATCCGGCATTCTATAAACGTTTTTGGAATTTATGTGGCCCGAAATTGTTTCATTCAGGTGTTGATTGGCTGGAACGAGGCGAATTTCCACCTCTGCTCAACGATGCTAATATAGTTTTAATTCCCAAGATAGACAATCCTAGTACCATGCGTGATCTAAGGCCAATTTCCCTTTGTAATGTCCTTACAAAATTATATCAAAAGTTTTGGCTAATAGATTGAAAGTTCTGCTTTACAAATGTGTGTCTTTGGAGCAATCGGCTTTTGTTTCTAATCGTTCTATCCTGGATAATGTTATGGTTGCTATAGAGACTATCCATCATTTAAAATGCAAGGTGCGGGGTAAGGTTGGGGAGGTGGCACTCAAGATTGATATTAGCAAAGCTTATGACAGAGTAGATTGGGGATATTTGCGAAGTGTGCTAGTGAAGTTGGGTTTCAGTGACAAATGGGTATCTTGGATGGCTATGTGTGTTGAAATGGTACACTATTCAGTGCTTATCAATGGGGAGGGATCTGGCTCAGTCTCACCTGGGAGAGGTCTTAGGCAGGGTGACCCACTGTCACCCTACCTTTTTATATTGTGCGCAAAGGGATTAACAGCTCTTCTTAAAAAATCTGAAGCGAGAGGCGAGATACATGGTGTTAAAGTGTGTCGAGGAGCTCCTATCCTCACACACTTACTTCTTGCAGATGACTGTTTCTTATTTTGCAGGGCCGGTGTAGCTGAGGCAACAAAACTAAAGACTATTCTGACAACATACGAGAGAGCTTCCGGGCATGCGGTTAATCTTCAAAAGTGAGAAATTTTCTTTAGCAGGAACACTCAGGACGTGATCAGAGCGCAGGTGGTGGCAGTCTTAGGCCTGACAGAGTGTCTTGGGACTGGCAAGTATCTGGGCCTGCCTTCTATGGTGGGTCGCAGCAAGCAACAATTGTTTGGTTACTTGCGAGACCGGGTTTGGAAAAAGTGCGACAATGGTCCGACAGACATCTTTCCAAGGCGGGTCGAGAGGTACTAGTTAAATCAGTTGCTTAGGCCATTTCGGCTTATTGTATGAGTACCTTTCTAATCCCCACTTCTCTGGGTGAGGAGATGGAAAGAATGATCAACTCTTTCTGGTGGGGTTCCAATAGGGGTGCAAGGAGAGGAATAAACTGGTTAAGTTGGGACCGTTTGGCTATGCGAAAAGAGTATGGTGGTATGGGTTTTCGGCAATTCAAGAGCTTCAATCTGGCTATGTTAGGGAAGCAAGGTTGGCGTTTGTGTACCAACAATGATGCTATAGTTACCCGCGTCTTCAAAGCTAAATATTTCCCTAAGGGGGACTTCTTGGGGTCCTGCTTGGGCCATAATCCCAGCTATGTTTGGCGTAGCATCCACGCTTCACAGACTCTTGTCAAATTTGGCGCTTGTTGGAAGATTGTCGATGGCTCAAGTATCAACATATGGCGTAGCCCTTGGGTGAAAGGAGGTAATAGTTCCTATGTGTCTTCTAATGTGGTTACGGGTACGGAAGATATGACGGTTTCATCTTTATTTGATGCTAATAACGGGGTTTGGAATCTCTCATTGTTGGATCAACTCTTCAATGAGGAGGATAAAAATCGCATCAAGAAGATGGTTCTTTATGGTAGGGATGACAGGGACACCTTGGTGTGGGATAAGAGCAAAGATGGTCTCTACTCGGTTAAGTCGGCATATTATGTTCGGATGAATGAAATGGTTGATAATTCGGCTTCACGTCGTCCCGGTGATTGGGATCTAATATGGAAATTAAAAGTTCCCCATAAGGTCAAGATACATCTATGGAGGTGTGTGAGAGGGGTTCTTCCTAGCCGTGTCAATCTTCGCCGGCGTTATGTCAATTGCCCAGTGGAGTGCCCATGGTGCGAGCATGAGGAAGAGAGTGATATGCATTGTTTTTTTGCGTGTCCTAGTTCTATTGAGGTTTGGCGTCAATCCGGGCTTTGGAATACAATCCAACAACTTCTTTCTATAGGTATGACCGATTTTTCCCAGCTAATTTTCACTATTATTGCGTCACTACCTGAGACTAGTCGGAAGGTTGTTGCTATGGTTATTTGGTGCATATGGAAACAGCGTAATGAGAAAGTCTGGGAGAATGTGGTCAAGCCCGTCCGTTTATCCTACACCCACGCTATGGAGTTGCTGCATCAATGGCAGCAAGCTAGACGCCCTGCTATTGCTACTGGGCAGCAGCGTGCCCTGCGTGACCGGCAGCCTAGTGGCGTTACTGCAGTGTGGGAGCGCCCTGCCCCTGGCTCCGTCAAGTGTAACGTCGACGCTGCGCTATTTGAGGACAATAGATTTGGCCCTGGCATGTGCATTAGAGATAGCAACGGGTCCTTTGTGAAGGCAAAGTCAATGTGGTTTCATGGTACTCCCCCACCACAAGAAGCAGAGGCATTGAGATTACTACTAGCAGTCAAATGGCTTCAGGAATTAATCATCCAAAGAGTCACCATCGAGCTTGATTGCAAAGCAGTGGTCGATGGTATTAGCGTAGTGTGTAATTCTGTTACCGAATTTGGCTCAATTTTGAATTCTTGTAAGTCCTTATTACTATTGACACCAAACTATGCGGTTAGTTTCATCCGGCGGCAAGCTAACTTTGTTGCCCATACTCTAGCACGGGCATCAAAGGATTTCGCTAGCTCCCAAGTTCATGATTGTAGTCCGACCTGTATTTCCTCTTTACTTATTAATGAAATGATCTAGTTTTTCCGTTGTCAAAAAAAATAAAAATCATTACCATGAGAGAAACTAAGGCTTGAATGATTATTTAAACACTAGAATAATTTAGATTTTAAGTCCAATACTCAATATGTGATGTGGGCTAGCTCGTGCATCGATCTATTTATTGTTCAAATGGGATTCTGTTGTCCTGAGGACTAAATCTCTATCTTGACGATCGTTTCTGGTTAGGTCTAGATTAGCTGTAAATAGTTTTCTTACGCAATTTGTATCAGCTTATACATGGGTTAGGACATCCGTAGTGTCTCCTGTTTTTGACATATACATACGTATACAGTCCATTTTTTTTTTGCTTCCAAAAAAATTATCGTGCATCCAAAAAGGTAATATGAACTAAGTAAAAGAATATCTATGATTTCAGTTTTTAATATGTTTAAGTACACCACCGAAGCGTACGAAGCACATGTTCTCGTTAACAACATGTTGGAGTGTGTGGCTTGCAACGAATGGTGCTATTTTTAACAACGAGGAACCAAATGCCGAATCCGTGGTGAACCGCATCAAATGCTTAACTTGGAGTTGGTGTGTTTATAGATTGAAGTTATGCTCATCTATTTCAATTTCAATGTGGTGGTCTAATCCACTTCAATGCTTAGAAGGGGGAGAAACGGTGGGTTGACATTCACATTGTTAGCAACCTTATTTCGTTTTGAGGTACTCTTTTTTCCCTGCCCGAGTCTTTTTCCCACTGGGTTTTGGCTCAGGGAGGTTTTGAGGAGGCCCTCTCCCTTTCATTAATGTATATGGGATTAGTGCACCCCTAGTGCCCCCATCAATACAATTCTTGCTTATCTAAAAAAAAAAGTACACCACCGAAAATTATAAATCGTGTCTAGAAATTATAGATTCTTAATTAGTCAAAATATAATTAATAATTATGCAATTTTAACATTTTTCTAACAATAGATAATATGATTATATAATCTATAATCAACATTTTACTCTCAAAAGTCAAAGAGAAAAGAAGAACGATGATTTTTTAAGAATGACTAGAAAAAAAGGGTACAAGGGAAGATTTAAATGTAAAATAAAAAGAAAAGAGAGAATACAAATACCATACAGTTAAAAACATTAGTTATTATGTCAATGAAAAATCACTTCAAGATGGAACACAAATACCATACAAATACCATACAATATTTTAAAAAAATATTAAACATGTGAACTTGTTGAGGCCTTCAAGGATCAGATGCAATTGCCTAAAATCCCCATGGCCCTACCCTGAAAATATAATAAGATTAACTGTCATCTCTTCTTCTATTATTATAATTAACATTGAATGTATAAAATAAAATGTTTAATATATGTAACTACTAATTTACTAACATTTTTCATTCAGAAAAAATAGGCTTAAAGGTCATTTTGGCCCCTGCAAAATACACATTAATCCATTTTGGGCCCTGCAAAATAAAAAACTTTAAAGAAGCTCTGTAAAATCGTTATTTGTTCAGTTAGGCCCTCGCTGTTAGTGGAAGACTAACGCTGTTAGTGTTCGCCTACGTGGAGCACTGACTTGTCATGCCAACTGAACACGTGTGTAGCCAAGTGTGTATCATCTTCAAGATCTGGAAACAACAAAAAATGAAAGACAAGCTTCAATGAAGATATGGAAACGAATAACAAGCTTCAATGAATAACAAGATCTTCAAGATCTTCCTTGTCCTATCAATTCCTCTGTGTTCATCTTCAAGATCTGGAAACGATCCTCTTCCTTGTTCCTCATCATCTCCAACAATCGATGCAATTTGCTCTCTCATTCTCACAATAACCACAAAACGAAAACCCGGATCTTCAATCGCTAATCTTCAATCTCCAAAAACCCAGAAAATGTTTTCCGTTTGATTCGTTTTCAGTTTGATTCATTTTATATAATCATCTTCTCCTTCTTTGAGTTTGATTCGTTTTCGGTTTTTGTTGAAACGATTCAAGTTTTCGTTTTTGCCCAAATCTGGATATCGAACAAGAACAAATTCAAGATTTTCGTTTTCTATTTTTCCAGATCTGGTGGTGGAATTAACGTCGCTACTCAGTGGCTTACGAAGAGAAAAGAAAGACCAGCGAAACGAAGAGAAAACGAAGAGCAGTGAACAACGAAAAGAGAGAACGAAGAAGAGGAATGAAGCGATTTTGGGTTTTCCAGATTTGTCAGTGAACAACGGAGAAGACAAACGAAACGCAAAGAAAGAAGAGAACGAAGAAGAGGAATGAAACGAAGAAGAGGAACAGCGAACAACGGAGAAGAGAAACAAAACGCAAAGAAAGAAGAGAACGAAGAAGAGGAACAACACTGCGTTTCTTCTTCCTGCGTTTCTTATGACTTTGTTAATGGTGAGGGAGGAAGATGATGAAGTGTCCCTTCCACGTAGGCAAAGACTAACAACGTTAGTCTTCCACTAACAGCGAGGGCCTAACTAAACAAATAACGATTTTACAGGGGCTTCTTTAAAGTTTTTTATTTTGCAGGGGCCAAAATGGATTAATGTGTATTTTGCAGGGGACAAAATGATCTTTAAGCCGAAAAAATATCTTAATTTGTACACTCAAAACTACAATAGAAGAGTTCTGCATTTCTTTTGAGAAACGAAGAGAATACTCAATAAAAAAAACAAACGAAGAGAATGCTCAATAAAAAAACATACTTACAAGCAGTAAGAATCTTCCTATAAGCGGCAGAGGAATACATATTTGAATTGTGTCAAATCAAGTGGGAGTGGATAATATCATCTTAGTCTAGTTTTGTACACCTACAGGTCAAGTGGGCCCATATGCACCTTAAAGTTGAAAGTCAATGCAAGAATCTGACTAACGAAGTATATATGAAAAGCTATTAATTACAACAAGAAAAGCTAATTTCGATTAATTTCTAAAACTAACATCCTAATACCCCTCAAGTTGGAAGAGAGAAGTCAATAACTTCCAATTTGGAAATGATATGCTAAACAAAAAGAATATTTTAAGGTGTTTCATAAAATCTATTCGAGTGGCATATTGCAACAAGATTTTCATGGCTATAATCAAGATTGGAGTTTTATGTTTCTTGTATTATCACTGAACACCAAATCCAATTACTCAAACCCATATGAATATGAACTCCATTCATCAACTATTGTATACACATTAGAAAACTTAGGAAAATGAAATCTCATTCTACAAGGCCAAACAATAGTGCTACTTTGTTGACGACAACTAAGTACTTGCCTAGAAGCCACATGTTGATGAAAGAACATAGGACAGTCTATGAAACCCCTAAAACAACCTCATTTTCTCTCTCACACAGACTGCAAGTTCTTCTTCTCCTTCTTCTCATTTCAAAAGTGATGCAACAACCCTCCAATTCACTGAGAGGCGAATGCAACCAAGGAAATCTTTAAAACAAGATAAAACACAACAAGACAACTAATTTGCACTAGTGCATAAAAGACATCTACATCGGTTATTTTGGCACTTATCATCAATTATTTGTGCAATCGTATTCTTTCGATGTTTTTTTTTATAAGAAATGTTAGTGGGGGTGGGAGAATGTTAATTTCCGGGAGTTGAACCCGGGACCTCCTTCTTGCACTTATTTGGTGCACTCCTTCGATATCCCTTAACTCGCCATTTTACATTAATTAGTATATGATTTTTTTTAAGTGTCACATTTAACATTGATTGTTTAAAAAATTGATTCTGAATATTCTTTCATATTTGCTTTGATTGTCTGAAAACACACATTTAACATTGGTTGGTTTAAAGAACTGATTTTAAATGTCCTGAAAAATACTCCCTCCGGTCCACAATATAAGAGAAAAATAGTGAGTTTTGGTGGCCCACAATATAAGAAACAAACACAATTTTTAAGGTGTATTAAATGATCAATTTCAAATTTACCCCTATTTAAGTGGTGTAGTTAACAATGTTGTTATTAATTAGGAGTGTAAATCATCATTAAATGAAAAAGGTAATATTGGAAAGAAGATAAACTTTTAGCTTTATTAATTAATGATAATAGTTGATTTCAATGTCATTTATTGGTTTGTGTAATGTGTTTTTTCTCTTATATTGTGGACCGGAGGGAGTAACATTTAACATTGGTTGTTTAAACAATCGTCGTTAAATGCTCTAATAACATCGATTGTTTAAACAACCGATTCTGAGTGTCGAGTTTTTATTAAAATAGTTTTGTTTTTAGTTTTGATCCATACCAATTGACCAATTTATAAAAACATATTATACAAAACTATTTACAGACAATAACTCAAAATAAATTCATAAAAATACTTTAAATTCTATTAAATTAACATCTTACAATACAATTCATTAAAATTAAAAGTTCTACAATTTTCTCGCACAAAATTCTACAAACATTACTAAACACCACATAAATTGAACTAATAAATCTGTTTTTTTCTGGTCAATCATTGCTTAGGAGGAGTAGTTTGCTTGCTATACAAGAATCTTCAAATAGAATTTCGCTCAAAGCTGACGGACCTCTAAAATTTCATTAAAAGTGTATGGCTTTGGGTCATCAAATTAAGTACCTACAAATTTAAAAATTAAGAGTTAAATACGAATAAATATGTTAAACTTAAAGGAAATGCACTTTAAAACTATTATACCTTCTCCCAGTTATTAACGATACTGGCACTCTCAATGGTCAGTGATAACTCTCATTTATAGGAGTTATTTATATATTCTAGACTTAAATCAAGGTAAGTTCTAAAGTAATACTGTTGTTTAATTAAGTATTTCTGTGTAAAATAGTAATATTTGAGGTTAGGATACATTTGGTAAGAATTTGGTAATTTTAGAAGTCTTGTGGTGCTTTGATGTGTTTGTCAATGCCACAGCTTTATAATGCCACAACATCATCTCTACCACGTCACCAGGAGAGAGAATCCAGAACTGAAGATTTGGCGCTTCCTAAAAGATCAAATCAGCGCCACTCTATGTGGCAGGCTAGCTAATGCGCTCACCAACCCAAGATCTTTTATAGGACACCTGTCTACTTGTGAGTGGAAAGGTACACTTGGTTGGTGGGAATGTCACTTCTAGTTTTTTGGAGACACATTGGATAAAAGAAAAGAAAGGGATCTTCCTCTTCATTCATTCGAACTCCACTCCATCTTCTCTAGGTGTCTTTTTGCTGGTCTAAACAGAAAGGGTTCTTGACACCATCTCCTCTCCATTTTTATCACAAAAATACGCACCAACTCCATTGACAAAGGTTCCTGCACACGAATGTTGTGAAGCAATGCTGCGGCATTTCTGGGCTGATTCATGCGAAGGGGTCTAAATAGTATATCTTCTATTCTATTTTACTTCTTTTGTATTTTCAGTACTATGAACATGGTTTTTATCATTGTTGGTAGTTTCTTGTTAATGCTCATCATGAGCTAAACTTCTTGTAGTTGGGATGCATAAGCTTTGTAATGATTTTTGAATAGTTAATGTTATATATTGATGTACACATTTTAATCCTTGTATTATACTTCTTTCAAACTAGCTTTGGGAATGACCAACTAAAATGAGTATATTTATAAATACAGACATGGTTTATGATTCGAACTCAATGGTTGATATGGGTGAGTGTTTGTTTTCTAAAGGAAACTTTGGCAAACCATGCTTAAACCTAGACATATATAGGAAAGTATAGTCCATAGGATGAAACTGTGGGTACTTAATATACAGGGGTGAACCTATTTAGGGCTTAGAAATAAGCACTTATAGTGAAGCCTTGACGTAAGTGACTGAATGGCACACATCATAATGCTACAACATCCAATGCTACGACGTCGTATGTAGCATTATATATGTTGTTTTGAAAGACTTACTTAGTAGAAACATCTCAACTATATTTTCTTGTACTTTTCACAACACCTTACCTGTTTTACTTAATTTTCTGTTACAACACACTCTTTGTGGTTACAAAATATTTTTTACTTGGTTACCCTTCACTAGTAAACCATCATATTAAAATTTGAAATTAACATCAATCTCTGTGGGTACGATCCTTACTTTTCACTATATTACTTGTTGCGAATGTGTATACTTGCACAACAGTCAGCATAAACTTCATCACAAAATACCCCTAGTGATAATTATTCGCTTGTCGTGCAACCTACACAAATGAATTAACAAGGTTAACCAAAAGAGGGTATTATATATACCATATGTGAATTCACCATAAATTAAATCAACTTAATATTTTGGCTAAATTACACTTTTCACTACAAAAAAAACAGGATTTTCCGGCGGGCAAAATCCGCCGGAAAAGCCATATTTCCGCCGCAAAATTGGACTTTGCGGCGGATTTTTGCCGCCGGTAGCCAGCTCGCAGCAAACGCTTTCCGGCGGATTTTCCGCCGGAAAAGCATTTTGCGGCGGATTTATTAAAAAAAAAAATTTTTTTGGAATTTTCCGGCGGATTTTAAAGGCATTTGCGGCGGATTTTAAAAAAAAAGTTTTTTTTTTCGATTTTTTTTTTTTAAAATCCGCCGAAAAGCCAAAAAAAATTTTGAAAAACCGCCGGAAATGCCTAAAATCCGCAGGAAAATCCAAAAAAAAAAATTTAAAAAATCTGGCGGTAAAAAACTTGAATTTTTGAATTTGTTTTTCAATTTTTTCGAATTTTAATATTTAATTTGTATTTTAATAAAAAGTAAGAAAAAATGAAAATGAAGTAGAATATGAGAAAAAATGATATAGAAAAGAATGAAAATAAATAAATGAATGAGAATGTAGAAGTAGGAAGGAATAAGAATGAAAGAGAATATTAGAAGAGAATGATATAGGAGAGAATGTGAATAAAGAAGTAAGAAGAAATAAGAATTAAGGAGTGAATGAAAAAGAATGAAGAAGGAAGGAGAAATATAGAAGAGAGATATGTAGAGGAATTTATGGAGATGAGAGTATAAGAAATATAGAAGAGAGATATGTAGAGAAATATAGAAGAGAATGAGAATGAAATAAAGAGTGAAATGAGAGAATGAGAGGAGTGTAGGAGAAATTTGTATTTATAGGCGAATTTTTTCCCTCAGAATTTTCCGGCGGATTTTTGAAATTACCGGCGGATTTTTTGAAATTTTTTTTGGCTTTTGCGGCGGATTTTTTGGCATTTGCGGCGGATTTTTTAAAAAAATAAAAATAAATTTTTTTTTGGCTTTTGCGGCGGATTTTTTGGCATTTGCGGCGGATTTTTTTAAAGTTTTTTTTAAAAAGAAAATTAAAAAAAAAATTAATTTTTTTTTTAAAAATCCGCCGCAAATGCCAAAAAACCGCCGGAAATACCCCAAAATCCGCCGGAAAAGTTTGCGGCGAATAAAATCCGCCGGAAAGTCCTAAAATCCGCCAGAAAGTCCTGGCCGGAAAATCCCATTATTCTTGTAGTGTTTGATCCTTTACCTTTGACCAAAATTTCAGTTTGGCCTTTTATCTTTTTTCCCACTTTGGTCATTTATCTTTCATATCTCTGTCAGTTTGGTCCTTTATCTTGTTTTTCCTCATTCTAATCCTTTATCTTTCATATCTGTATCAGTTTGGTTCTTTATATGAAAAATAAAGGACCAAAAATGCAATTTAGCCTAATATTGTTAACTACTTACTGTAGGGTACAATTGTTAGGCTAACAATTCCAGTGTAGAATACCCATTGCTCTAATAACATCATAATATAAAATAATTATAATATTTTAAACGGTAGTTTAAATATTACAATGTAAACCATAATAAACAATTAAAAACTTGCTAATCATGTCTTTGATTTGTTTAGTTGGTCTGCGACCAAACGAACACACAAGGGAACCACATCATGAAAGTAAGATCGAGACTATTAGCGTGTCAATATGTTTTTCATCCAAGCTATTTATAAATTGGTTAAAGAATTGTAATAGGCCAACAAACATAAACACTATGTATGATAAACTACAAATTACTTTTGTATTTTTATTAATATCTAGTCTAATCTTTCTAAAAGTGTGACATGATACTTATATATGTTACTACATCATGAACCACGAATACTTCATGACCACTAGGATTTAGGACCAAAAAATATGAAATATGTTTGTGTACTTTTAAAAATGTGTTAGTTATTTGAAATATGTTTATGTGTCTTTAAAAACTTGTTAGTTATAAACTCTCTTGAGGGAGAGCTACCGCCCATTGTGGTCTTATCCGGCTCGAGGGATTAGTCTCTGCACACTACAAAAAACAGATCAAATAGCGGGGGTTTTTTTGCGGAGGTTTTAAAAACCCCCTCAGTTTCTCATTAAAAAAGAACTTCTCGTCCATCTAGTTAAAATTTTCGTTTTCAATTTACGGAGTTTTAAAACCCCCACTGATTGTCAATAAAAACCCCGCTAATTGTAAAAAAAACAAAAAAATAACCTTTCCCTCTTCACTTTCACACGCCGCTTCAGTGAAACCCGCTTCAGTGAAACCCATTTCCAAAAAATCATTTTGTAAAAAATCATTTCTCTCTTCTCAGCCTCACTCCGAGTCCGCCTCTCTCGCCTCCATCCACTCCGCAGTCCGCCCTCTCGCCTCCACCTCCTCACTCCGCAGTCCGCCTCTCTCGCCTCCATCTCCTCACTTCGTTTCTCTCAACGCTTTCTCTTCTCGCTTCTCTCTTCAGTGACCGACTCTCTCTTCTCTCTTCTTCCTCCGCGGCTGCGCGACGACCACAAACCACTCACGCACGCCACAACCACCACCACCGCACCACGACCGACTCTCTCTTCTCTCTCTTCAATCGTCGGTCCTCTTCTCCCTTCTCTCTTCTTCCCGTGCGCTGTGAAGGTGAGGAAGAAGCCAAAATTTCTGCGCACGATTTCTGTGAAAATGAAGCAGAAGCCACGAACTGAAGGTGAAGCAGAACTGCAAAAGCCACGAACTGAAGGTGAACTGGTGAAGCAGAAGCGGGCTGAACTACTGAAGGTAAACCCTAATTTCTGTGAAATCCCCAATTTCTGTTTGTTTGATTGAAATTTTTGATTAATCCCCAAATCCCAATCTGTGTGAATTGAAATCCCAATTTGTGTGAACTGAAATTTTTGCTTTATTTTTAACCTTGATTTTTTCACACTCTTGAGCAGTACCAGCTGGAATTTTACATATGTAACTAAAATCAATTAAGTTGTTTTAGGTAAACCTGAAACAAAAGCTATTGAGGCAAAGGCTTCTGAAGCCAAAAAAGCTGGTGCCAAGAATAGTGCACCTGCTAAACAAGTCAAGGTTGTTGAACCAAAGAAGGATGAAGAGGACGATTCTGAAGATGACTCTGATGATGTATTTGGCAGCTCTAAAGAAGAGGTATTGATGAATTTTAGGTTTAGCTGCACTTTCCCTTTTATTTTTTTGCTATTTTGCAAGAAATTATGTTCCTAAATATGATATATAATATATATATATATATATATATATATACATAGGGGTGTGCATGGTATTTTGCTACTCGTTTTTTATTTGATTGCTTTGATATGATCATTGTAGATGGGTGATGGTGATAGTGATGAGGATGAGGATGAGGATAGCGATGAAGATAATGAGGAAGAGACTCCTACTCCTAAGAAGTTAATGACATATTGATATTGCAATATTCCTTTTCTTTGATTATGATTCTGTTTTCAGAGATATTCCAAGTTTTTTATTTGTTGTTTTGTCTTGTAGAGGCCGGAACATGGAAAGAAGAGGCCCGATGACTCTGCAAAAATGTTAGTTTCTGCTAAGGAAGCAAAAAATGCTACTCCTGCAAAGACCGGTGCGTGAGACTAGTTGTATTTTGTGTAATACCACGTCTTTTTTGTGTAATACCATGTCACAAAAAACGAATACAGCATTGATAACAATACTATGTAAGGTTGAAAGTAAAATTTACAAGCATTTTCGGTTGACAGGGAATGGGAAGGCTCATGGCACTAACATACCTGAATGTGATGGAGAAAAAGGAAGCACAAAGAAGAGAAGGATAAGGTCTGAGATCACTGTCACAAAAACTTGGGAACATATTGACCACATAATAATGAATCTACCAGCATCTGCTGTTCAGTTTCTAGGTACCATGGCATTTGATTTGATGTGACTATTTTCTCTCACAAGTTTCAGATCATTTTTTGCCTTAATAGCTATTAAGGCAACAATGTTGGTAACACAAGTTTTTGATTTTTCTTATCATGCATCTTGTATTAGTGTGGCATATTGTATTGTACTCTGTTAGCTTACTTTATTCTACTACTTAAAGCATAATGCATCTTGTATTATCCCCCGTCATTCCTGAAATTTGTTCTCAACTATATTGAAAAAGTATTTTGTTTTTCTGACTCAAAAGGATAAGAAGCTAACTTTTGGTGTTTTCAATTGAGCAACATGTAGATTAAATGGTTGTTATTGCCAGGATGCAGATTCAAGAGCAGATGTATTGAGGGGTGACAAAGAAGAAATTTTAGCAAAGCTTTCTCAATCTGAGAAGGTACAATCAGA
This sequence comes from Astragalus membranaceus, assembly GCA_039519185.1. NCBI lineage: Eukaryota > Viridiplantae > Streptophyta > Magnoliopsida > Fabales > Fabaceae > Astragalus > Astragalus membranaceus. The sequence continues at coordinate 101,969,854 of CM076847.1, forward strand.
ATGAAGAAGTAGAGTAGGCAAGCTTGAGGAAGAAAATGCCAGATTGAGGCGAGCTCTTGAACAGAGTATGACACGACTAAATAGAATGTCAGTGGATTCTGATTTTCTTGTCGACAGGTTGGAATGTTTTTCTTCAAAGTTAATTTCCACTCAATATTAGCTTATCAATATGGTTTTAGAACCCCCTATATTTCTAGCTGATTGGATTAGAACATAGTCGAAATCCTCTGATTGACTATTTACACAGCTTTTCTGCTTCTATCATTAATTTTCTAAAATGTTTATAATTAGCGTTTACTAGTATGGGTTCGAGTTTAATTTATACTTGGATTTTTTGGTCATTATGTTGCTTCCATTTGTGAGAATAAATTGTTATATTGATCTTAATTGTATTTTGACAGGCGCATTGTGATAAAACTACTTATAACTTATTTCCAGAGAAACCACAGCAAAGAGGTGTGGAAGTCTTCTAATTGTGGTTGCTTTAGATGCATTTTTCAGGAGTGAAGCCATTTCCTTTATTTTGTCTGTAATAATCATATCCTTTTGTGTGCTATCTACTGAGTTAAATTATGATTGCTAAGTTTTGTGCAAGAAAGTTAGTACATGGTTAGATTAAATTCATTAGGAAATTGGATAACTATGCTAGGTAGAGTTTTTTGGAGGCGCATTGTTGATATTATTAAGAACTTGTGAACTAGTGAAGGTTATAAAATTATGTTCTCCACCTTCATATGTATACTCTGGTAGTATGTTATGGTTCCTTCCCCTAACTTGTACTGCCAATATTAAGTTGTGTTCTTTTATCTGGTCTGTATGTTAGTTCAAATTGATCTTGTTCATTAAGTTTTTTTTTTTATGTTGGGACAAGTTTTGAACCTAATGGTTCGCATGCTGGGCTGGGGTTTACCCTTTGGTGCATTATTGCTACTTTGATAAACAAATGGCTCATTGATAGGAAAATCTATAAAATAGTTAACCTTTTTTCCTTCATAGTTCTAACAGTTGTAGAATTAGAATGGGAGCCTTGAGTTGGTGGTCATTGCCTAATGTTATGACAAAGTTATAAATATTATCGTTACTATTGTACTTAAGTTAAATGTCTCTAACCATGCTATTTGGGTAGCTTGCATTGGATTTAAGACAAAATTATAAATATTATTGTTATTATTGTTACTATTTGTTGAATCTTGATTAGCTATATAGCTTCTATTTTGATCTTTTTAGTTGAGGGGTGTAGTGTGAGGCTTGATTTCATTCCCACCTCAACATTGCTGGCTATTTCTTATTGGTATCTTGATTTCTTTTAGGTTCCTGTTGAGGTCAAAGAAGTCTTGGATACATTCTGAATTGCAGCTGAACTAGGGAGCGATTCACTTGGAGCCTGTGTGATCTGCTGCTGCTGCCGGATCTGCTGCTGCTGCTGCAAGGCACTTGGATCTGCTGCTGCTGCAAGGCACCTAGATCTGCTGCTGCTGCTGCAAGGCACCTGGATCTGCTGCTGCTGCAAGGCACCTGGATCTGCTGCTGCTGCTGCAAGGAACTTGGATCTGCTGCTGCTGCAAGGCATCTGCTAGCAACATTTAATAGTTTTAGGATCCTTTAGTATAGGATTTCTTGATGCTATTATCATTTTGATAGATATTTGAGCTACAATTGTTTCTTTTTATTTTGTTTGAGTTAGATGACATTAACTATTTTAGATATTTGACATTACATTTATGTTATCACAGTTATATTTTTAATGAAATTTTCAGTTTTTTGATCAAGCTTAGTAAGTGTTGCTTCAGATGTGTGTATAGTTATTATTGATAAAAATATGGTAATGAGATAAGGAAAAAAAGTTCTCAAATTTCAAAAGAAATATTGTCTCTATTAAAGGAGGTTGTAATTAACCCGCACAAAAAAGTCCTATAAACTATATGGCAATCAAAAATCTCCACAAAAATAAAACTCCTACAAATCACTCTGGTTAGGGAGGTTTATAACCCCTCAAAAAAACCTCCACTAATTGTGGGGGTTAAAACCCCCGCAAAACCCCCGC